>CM069084.1:19442152-19607152 GCA_035578085.1 Solanum pinnatisectum | reverse complement strand
TCGAAATTTTAAATCTTTCTGTTGATGTTTGTTTACAATAATAACTCTTCTTAAAAATGTATTTAAATTTAAAACTTCTACTACTTCGACAAAGTGACAAAATCGCAGAAAATGTTGTAATGTAAAGTCCTACTATTACCAAATGAATCATTTGAGATATATTTTTTTCATTTTATTTTTCTGATTTTATCCTTTTCCTTTTTGTTTTTCTTTACAAAATAAAAAGTGAGCTCATCAAATTAAAATGGTCACTAAAAATATTTATAAACCACTATTTTATTTATTAAAACCTAAAATTTTAAGAAAATATATATTTTTTTCTTTTAATAAATTTAATAAAACTTATCTCATAAAAGTTTATTAGTTCTGCAATTTGAATTTTGTGCAACTATCTCTTAGGAGTATTTTGTAGAAATATGATTTTTTTTTTTTTTTTAAAAATAGTGTTTGTAACTATATTGTGTTCAACCACATGTGCTTTAAATATACGTAACCTCATAATCCACAAATTTTAATAGCATTATTTAAACACACAACTAACTTCTAGGAGTATTTTGTGAAATTGTTTCACAAAAATAGGTCTTCAAACTAATTTGTGAACATGTGTTTTTAATTTTTATAAATTGTTAATAACTAAATGTTGGCACAATTATCTTGACCACTTATCCTTAAATAAATATTCCATTTTATTCTCTAAAACAATAAAATTAATTTAACTTGAAGTTAGTGGATTTTACTTATGTAACTATAAAAATGTGTCCTTCTTTTCTAATATAAATTTTAATTATTAAATTTTAAAGTAATAACCAAAATATTAGTATTGCACGCAGTTAATGAAATTTTTGACAATAGAAATTCATTAATAATTTTAGAGATATATAAATCAATATAATAGAAATATATGCACATCACAAGTATTTGGATAAATTAAACACCAAATTATAAATATGATTTTTAAATTTAAGAAATTATGTTAAAATGATATTTATTTTGCTAAAAATAGTTTATTTTATTTTTATTGTCTAGTTTTATAATAATTAAGTAATCTAATTATAATATTTACCAAAATTGAAAAATCAAATATATTTCAATAATGTATCCCATTATCATCAAATTTAAGATATTTTCAAACAACCAAAAAAAAGAAGAGAGGCAAACGGAAGCTTGTACATAGTTAATTATAACAAAAACTCAAAATCAATACAAAGTTTTACAAAAAAGTTTCACAATTGAAATATAATTAAGACTCCTAATATAAAAATTTTACTAACTGTGGTAACTTTTTCAATTTTAAACATAACACGTTAAAAAAATATATAGCCTTTCTAACATTTTTTAAGTTTAAATTAAAATTAAAAATTACTAACTAATACAAATTAAAATTATCTTGAAACTGTTTTCGAATTTTGAATTGTAGTTTTTTTTTTTTTTTTGAATTTTAAAACTAATAACTATCCTCACTTCACAATTAAAAATTTCAGAGTTAATATTTAAATTTGAAATTATTATGGGGCACTAAAACCACCCCTTAAAATTCTCCACTAACTAATCTATCAACATTTATCTTTTTAAAATTATTTTTAAGTTATATTTTGAATCTTTTAATTGTTGAATTTTTGTAGTAATGACACGTGACACTTTTTCCTCTCCTATTATACATAGATAGATTATTACTACTACTATTATTATTATTATTATTATTATTATTATTATTATTATTATTATTATTATTATTATTATTATTATTATTATTATTATTATTATTATTATTATTATTATTATTATTATTATTATTATTATTATTATTATTATTATTATTATTATTTGTTTTTCTTTAAATGAGGAGGTTTTGAAAAGATGGTTAAAATTTAAAAATATATTTCCACAAAAAAAGGACCACATACGTAACTTTATAGAGTGTTTTATTTGAAATTAAAAATTTCAGATTTAATATTTAAATTTGAAATTATTATGGGGCACTAAAACCACCCCTTAAAATTCTCCACTAACTAATCTATCAGCATTTATCTTTTTAAAATTATTTTTAATTTTTTTTGAATTTTTGAATTGTTTAATTTTTGTGGTGTTGACACGTGGCACTTTTTTCCTCTTCTATTATATATAGATCGATTATTATTCCCTTATTATTATTATTATTATTATTATTATTATTATTATTATTATTATTATTATTATTATTATTATTATTATTATTATTATTATGAGATCGGAGGTGGAGAAAAAAGTTTTAAGGGAAATTTTACTCATGATAATGTATGTATTAAAATTCTTTGTATTACAAATATTATAGATTTTCATATATTAATTATACATATATTAATGTTAATAGAGTATAGCAATAGTTATAACATAGGTTGAAAAAATGTACCAAACTATCTATTACTATAAGACAAAGTTAATACATACATTATTTTTTTATGCATCCTACCAAATGACCCTAAAGATTTTTAATACATGCATTAATATGGTTAAAGATATACTTTCCCTCAAAATATTTTTCATAACTTTTCCATTGTATTTGTGAAGGATATTTTTGTAAATACAAAAATTAGAAATTATGTCATACATGTTATTTTTAATACTACAAATCAACAGTTCATAAGAAATAATCTCATCATAACTATTATTAGCATTATTAGTACAACATAATCAGTATTATTCTCATTACACTTCAAACAACGTCTAAATGTGCTTATTTAGCGACATTTAGAGTTGATTAATTATTTCTTTTAGATATGTGAACTAAATTTTTGACTTATCATAAATTCTTCGATAAAGTGAGATGGGTTGATGAAAAAAAATTGCTTGAGAGCTCTCCTCCTAAGCACTCGATGCCATTCCAAAATGTAGGTTCGGGACGTGATAAATTTAATATCAGAGCACTAGGTTCAAATGACTTAGGGAGTTAATAAATTCATATCTGATAGAGTCTTAGTTATGGGTATAAAGCGCGTCATATCTATAATTGAGAGCCTATAAGAAATTTAGAGAATGTTACTTTTCATTCACACTTCAGGTTGTTCTATGAAGTTGAGCCTTAAGGAAATGATCACAACTCATGTGTTTCTCCTTTTCTATCAATTGTGCGTTGTCTTTGAGGGATGAAAGATGATGTAAAGCTAAATTCTTATAGAAGTGTTACTTTCGAATAGAACCATCAAGAATGGGAGGGGTTGCACAAGGACTCAAGGGGATAATGAACCAATCTCTTTGTTCATTCGAGTGTCATTTTTTTCAGAAGATATACTCTTGTTCCTCTCTATGATGATACTACTATGATCATAAACAAGGTTATTTATAAAGCAAGAAGGCAAAAGTGGATTCATGTCCATCATCTGAGTTGTACCATTTGTGAGAAGTATTACCTAAAAGGTTAATATCTGGATCATGGAATATATAACTATTATATATAGTAATGAAATGCCCCAAAACATTAGGCAAGTAGTCGTATTTCCTGAGGTGGAAATTATTGTCCCTCCAATAAAGAGGATGAGGGGAAATGTTATCTGAAGGGATATAAGTTGTTTCGCCTGTCTTGTCCGAGGTTTATCAAGTTAAGGAGATAATTGTATAACACCTTAAACCACGAGAAGACTTAGATCGTAGATCACGACAAATGTCATCCTTGTGATAAGTGTAGCAAGAAATACTCCAAGTATTTTGCATGAATCTCAATATATGTTAGCGATGGGACCTTCGAGGCTATAGACACAAAGAGTGTATTTTCCAAACATGTTAACATCAGTAGCAATGACAGTCTAAGTTGAGTTTTAAGAGACCTATTTGCACACAATGCGGGAAGGGTCATCAAGGGATTTTTGTTTTGGTATAGATAAATTCCATAGGTAGGGGTGTCAAATGAGCGGGTTAGGTTGAAATTGGAGATATTAAAATGGGTTGAAATAAAAATTGGGTTGAGTCATGACCTGCCCATATTTACTTTAGGCTCAAATGGGCTAAATATATTGGGTCATGACCCACTTAATTTTAATAATTTTAACATATTGTTATTTACCTTTTATAACCACTATTTGAATTTCAATTCAAGAAAAAAAAAAAAATCTACAAATGGATAGATAAATCCTAGAAGATATAAAATAGATGGTAATCAATACATTCAATATGGGAACATACATTACACCAAGATTTAGGGGTGTGTATATGTCGGTTCGGTTCGATTTTAAGTATTATCGATTTGGTTTATCGGTTTTCGATTTTTAAATGCTAAACCAATAACCAAACCAATAAGATATTTTCTATCAGTTTTTGGTTTATCGATTTTAGGTCTTTAATAGTTCGGTTTTCGATTTAACCAATAAGAAAATGCTTTCAAAATAAATATATGACTTATCCAATAATTTGACGCGATACACATACATCAAAATAATCATCCCAAACGGGACAACATGGACCAATTTGCTGTATTTTGGTCATCACAACAAAGTCTTGATCAATTTTTTTATCACCATAATATATAAAACGAGGTCCCCTTTATGCAATAAAGAGAATCAAATAAAACAAATCATAGACAAAAGTCCAAACAGTAGCAAATGAGGTCATTCTTTTGGTAAATCAATATAAAGAAAAGACCCAACTAAATGAAGTTCTTACGTTATTTAAAAAAAACACACACAATCTGAATTCCTGATTTTAATCAAATTGCAGTTATTTACAATCGTGCAAAAGCTAATATTAGTCAATTATAAACTAAAACTAATTAAAACCAAGTAGTCCAGTTGTAAATCGGTAGTTCATCTTGAACTATCTTTAATAGTTGCCAAATCCACCAAATAATCAACAAAATCTTCATTAAGTTCCTAACAAAGTCTTCATTAAGTTCCTAACCAATACAATCACAAACCTGGATGAAAAAGTGGAAGAGATTTGCTTAATGAAGTATTTCTACATTTATACTGAAATAATGGGCAACCAAAACTCAAACTAAAACTAATACCATCTACAGTTGAAATCAACATAAAATAAAAGTACCAAATTATTCAGGTCTTCATAACTTATTTCAAGCAAATACACGACTTAAAACAACCTGTATCTAGAATTAAGAATAACTTACCAGATGTCCACATCCAAGCACAAAAAAAGAAGAGTTTCAACTCCATGTTAATAATCAAGAATGTTAGTATTAGCCAAATCTATAAAGAATTAATGTTAATCATTTAGAAAAATATTAATGACTAATTATAATACCAATAAGAAACTAATACAATAAGAATATTCTTACCTTGCTCAAGTTGTTCAAGGACATCTATATCTTCCTCAACACTAACAGGTTGTGATTCACTTCGAATCCTATCTTGAAGTCACACTAGAGTTCGCACCAATTTAGGAGTTAATGAACTCCTAAATGAATCCAAAATACGTCCATCAGTGCTAAATGCACACTCGGATGCCTCACTTGAAATAGGAATTACTAACACATTCCGAGCTATCTCAGCAAGATTGGAAATCTAGGTGAGTTTATTTTCCACCAAGACATGATGTTAAAGTTCTTGGTTTCAACTTCATTTTCTTCACCAAGATATTTTTACAATTTTGTTTTAACAATTGTTGTATTTCCAGTTTTATGTTTCATTAGATCATCAATGAATGACCCCAAAGATCCTATTGATTGGACATTACTACCTAAACTTGAAGGCAATGAACTGAACTTTTCAAATAAAGAGATAGATAAAGATGAAGAGTGATGACTATCTTTATCTTTTGAAAGACACTTACATATTCACCAAACGTTAAATCCATGTAGACTCTAACTTCATTCTCTAGAACTAGTCCTTTTTCTTTTCCAAACATCATTTGAAGTGCAAAGTCAACTGAAACAAACTTGTGTCGAGGATCCAAAACACAAGAAATAAAAATCATCATATTCATTTTGTTAGGAGTACCCCAATACTTATCAAATTTTTCTCTCATATTTTTAGCAATTTTACCCAAAAGATCATCAATGTCATCTTCACTCAATATCAATTTTTTCAAATAACAAGAAACTTCACAAATCTTAAGAAAGTGTAGATTTGATGTATCCAGATACTTCTCTGGTAAGATCATAGAAGATTTGAAGAAAATTAGCAACTTTTTTTACATTGTTCCGGTCATCACTCGAAAGTGCACGGGCAATAGTTCCATCTTCACCCTCAACAAATTGAAGGTAATGCAACAAACCAATATCACAATCAACATAATTTGAAAACACATTTTCAAACTCAATAGCCCTATTCAACATCAAGTATGTGGAGTTCCTCCTCATAGAAACATCCAAACATAAGATTTCTTACAATTGATATCAACATCTTGAGCACATTCTTGGAACCTCTTACACCTTGCAGCAGACAACCTAATGTATTTAACTTCTTTTCTAACACGTTCAATAGAAGCAGCCGATGCCTTCAAACCATCTTAAACAACAAGATTTAGAATATGCGTCATACACCTCACGTGAAGGTGTTTTCCGTTTATGAAATTTGTCCCCCGTTTCGTGCATATCTTAGACAACTCTTTCACAGTCATATCTGTAACTAGCATTATCAACTGTGATGATAAATTTCTTATCTAACCCCTAATCACATAAACACTTAATTATCTCATTAACCATATCTTCACCTCTATGGCTATAAATTGGACAAAAGTTAACTATCCTCTTATGCATCATCCATTCTTTATCGATCTAATGTGCAGTGACACACATTTAATTAATTCGCTGCAAAGAGGTCCAAGTATCAGAAGTAAGACTAACTCTTTGTTGTGCTTCTACGAAAGATCTCCTCAACTTCTATTTCTTTTTTTTGGTCGAACTAACAGATTTTATTGAATTTCCTCAAGTGTCACTGCTACAATCTATTACAATCCTGCTATATATTCTATCACTCCCTATGTAACTATAATTCTATCTACATCAATTAAACATATTATTTATCCAAGTCACATCTTTGCCTTTCTTCTGGGTGGTTCAATTTGCTCTTCTTCTACTCTCTTCCTTGATCATCTTCAAATTTTTCTCAGGTCTTGTTACTACTTTGTTCCACAAGGCCCCATTTCTCACCTGCCATATATGATATATTAGTGCAGCCAAAACTGCCTTGATCAGTGATCTACTTATCTTTCCTTTGGCTCTTCGTGTTATTCTTCTCCATAATCCTTCAATGTTTGTTCTTTTGACCCCAATCTTCAGCCATTCAAGGACCTCCTTCAAGAATTCATTTGAGAATTCACACTCAAAGAATAAATGGTTTATACTCTCTGGTCTACTCCCACACAGTAGACATTCTTTGTCCCAACAAATGCCCATTTTTGCAAGTATGTCTCTGGTTAATAGTTTTTGATACAGGACAATCCAGTAGATGAAGCTATGTTTTGGTATATTCAGTTTGTTCCAGGTTTCCCTCCACCATGTCCATTGACTATAATTTCCTCTTCTCCATTGGTATCCACTTTGAATCGTGTATTCTCCTTTGTTTGCCACCCATCTATTCCCATCATATCCAGGTTCGAACTTATCCTTAATGACATAAATTTTCCTCCAGTACCAGCAGCTGTCAGTAGGTGGTTGATATTGCCACAACTCCTTGCCCTTCAGATATATCTAATTCACTCACTTTACCATAGATTGTCGGTCTTTTTTGCTATATTCCATACATATTTAGCTATGGCTGCTTCATTCCATATCATACAGTCCATTATTCCCAGTCCTCCTTCTTTTTTACTTCTGCACACTTTTTCCCAAGCTATGAGTGGTGACCTGGAAGTATTCTCTTGCCCACTCCATAAGAAATTCCTACAGACTGTTGTACTACTCTTCAATACTTTCTTTGGTAGCAAGAAGATAGATGACCAGTATGTATGTACTTGTAGTAGTATTGAGTTTACCAGTTGTGTTCTCCCCGTATATGATAGGTTCCTTGTCCCCCATGTTCTGATTCGGCATACCAGCTTGTCCACTAACATTTCACAATCTGTAGCTGCTAGTTTCTTGGAAGAGATGGGGACCCCCAAGTATTTAAAAGGCATTGTTCCTTTTGCATAGCTAGTGATCTCACAAATGTCTTCTAAGCTCCTCCTCTTCATGTTAGCACTGAAGATGTTTGACTTACCTACATTGGTAGTTAGTCCTGATGCTTCTGAGAAGGTTAAGAGACCTTTCAACTTCTATTTCTCATCATCAAAAAGTTTGAAACAGTCACGCATCATAGTGGTACGAGAAGGAATCTTAAAATAAGGTTGCACAACTTTCATAAAGTTTCTAAAATCTTCTTTCTCGAAAAATTTGAAAGAGAGTTCATCCACAATCACCATGCGACATAAAGGTCTCCTACATTTCTCTTGCTCAAATTTCTAGGAAACAACAACCACATTGCCAGTATCACCCCCCTCCCTGAACTGATTTAAAGCCTATTTGAGTTTGATTTTTATAAACACTTCGAGGCATCTTTGAACATGTTAACATATGAGTAAGCATTGACGTCGTACCATTTTTACTTGAATCAACAAAATAGATTGTACCACAATGCTTACACATCGATTTCTTATTCCTTTCTTACAACAAATGATCCAAAATGATCACATGCCGGAGATCTTTTCTTTCTTTCTTTGTTTCTTTCTTACTTTACCTTTACATGAATAGATTTTGTTTGACGTGTAGTATTTGAATAAATACTTTCATTAACCAGGACAACCACCTCATCAGTTATAATATTTTCTGTAACACCCCAGATTTGAGAAAGGAAAAATTCCAGATTTTCAAAAATTGCAGGTGCCATCGAAAGAGGCTACCTACGAACTGTTAGTCGGCTTACGACCCATCAGTCAGCTCCGTTGATGGGCCAATCAACTTTTGGTTTTAGACCCCAGATTTCAGCCTTCTGACAGCCAAACCATGACTAACAGGACAAACCGTCAGTCGACTTACGACCCGTCAGTTAGCTCCATTGATGTGCTAGTCGACTTTTAGTTTTGACAGCCAAACAACGACTGACATGACGAACCATCAGTCGACTTACGGCCCGTCAGTCAGCTTCGTCGATGGGCCAATTGACTTTAGTTAAGTAGTAATAGGGTCTTTTCCTTATTATTGTATCCCTAAACTACTTCATTTTGGTCAGTTTTAGCCTATTATTCTAGTAAGATTTTTCCCTAAACTATTACCCTCTAAAATTCACCAAGCTTAGAGCAAGAAAAAGAGAAAGAGGCACCAGTTTTCTCCAAGAGCGACCAACAAGTTCCTTTAACTTTCAGCCCCGAAATCAAATGATTTCTCTGTAGATTTCGTCACCAGGTATGTGGGATTTCACTAGTTGATTCCTTTCATCCACTAGGTCCCTAGAATTCAGTTAGATTCTTGATTCCTATATCTTCGTTAGACCTAGGTTTTCTAAAACCTTAGAGATTGGTTGTGATTCAGTTGTTAGAGTATTCTTAATCAAATTATCATATCTTTGTGGAATCGTTGCTAAGTTCTTTGTATGAAACTCAGAACCCTAGTTGTGTAGATTCTCTTAGTTCATGAATTACACATGCTAGGTCAGTTAAATAGATAAACATGCTTCAGTCTCTACTCCAGTTGGTGACCCAATTATACCAGGAAAATTCTCCTGATGTGGTCACTGGTACATTTTGAGTCTTTCCTTAGATAGTTATACATTGTTAGATCAAGGTCTACTCTTACCTTTGTAACTCTCTTTATAGAAGTAATCTTAGGTGTCAGTCCAAAAACTCTTTCAGAACCCTTCTCAATCTCTACTCCAGTTGGTGACCCAGTTATAGCTAGACGGGTATTTAGAAATTGCCATGTCACAGTCTCTTAGAAAGTCACCTCAACAGATCTTGTAGAGTTAGAAATGGTAGATTTTGATATCATTCTAAGCATGGATTGGCTACATTCCTGTTATGCCTCAGTCGATAGTAAAACTAGGATCGTTCCATTCCAGTTTCCAATGAGACAGTCTTACAATGGAAGGGTAGTAACTTAATACCTATAGGTCGAATTATATCTTACCTTAAGGCCAGAAAGATGATCGCTAAAGGGTAGTGTGGCACACATTGAGGAAAAACGGAAGGAATTAGCAAAAGATATTCATCGGCTTACTTGCTTAGGAGTTAGTTTTACAGACATATCAGATGGTGATGTGATAATCTAGAGTAGATCAGAATCTCCATTGGTAGTGGAGGATAAGGAAAAAATAAATAGTGATCCCATACTGCTTCAGTTAGAAGGTGTAGTTCATTAATAGAAAGTTGAGGTTTTCTCCCAAGGGGGAGATGTTCGCTTATGTATTCCTAAGGTGGATGAGTAGATGAAACAACCTTGATTGGGCCAGATTTGGATCATGATGCTATGGAAAAAGTTTAGCTCGTCAGAAATAGACTTAAGACAGAAGTCCTATACAGATGTAAGGAGAAGGAACTTAGAGTTTGGGATAGATGATTGGGTTTTCTTGAAAGTATCACCTATGAAGGGGGTGATGAGATTTGACAAGCTTGGAGGAGTCAGTCCGTAGAGGGAGCTACTTGGGAAGAAAAAGCAGTCATGAAGGCCAAATATCCTCATTTTTTTCCTTCCGATTTCGTTTCAGCTTGAGATAATAGTTTCCTCTGCAGTCTCTCAATTTACTCGTGCGTAAATTTAGTCTTAGTACCTTGTTCCTTCCGTTGTTCTTGTATTTTCATCATATTTGCATGTTCTTGGAGCTTAGTTCAGACAGATATCAATTTCTAGTACTTAGTAGTAGGGATTGCAACTCCTTCCCTCCATACCCAACTAGTTTAGTCTTCATTCGAGGACCTAAGGGGGAGATATTGTATCACCTGAGATTTGAGAAAGGAAAAATTCCAGCTTTTAGAAGTTGCAAGTGCCACCGACGGAGGCCACCTACGGACCTTTAGTTGACTTATGGCCCGTCAGCCAGCTTTGTCGATGGGCCAGTCAACTTTTGGTTTTAGACCCCAAATTTCATCCCTCTGAGAGCCAAACGAAGTCGACAGGATGGACCGTCAGTCAACTTACGACCCGCCAGTCAGCTCTGTCGATGGGCCAGTTGACTTTTAATTCTGACAGCCAAATGACGACTGACAGGATGAACCGTCAGTTGACTTATGACCCATCAGTCAGCTCCGTCGATAGGCAAGTTGACTTTTATTTTAGGGGTAATAGGATTTTTTCCTTATTATTTTATCCCTAAACTACTTTATTTTGGTCAGTTTTAGCCTATTATTCTAGTAAGATTTTGCCTTAAACCATTATCCTCTAGAATTCACCAAGCTTAGAGCAAGAAAGGGAGAAAGAGGGGCCAATTTACCCCAAGAGCGACTAGCAAGTTCCTTCAAGTTTTAGCCTCGAAATCAAAGTATTTCTCCGTAGATTTCATAACCAGGTATGTGGTATTTCATTGGTGGATTCCTTTTATCCACTAGGTCCCTACAATTCAGTCAGATTCTTGATTCCTATATCTTGATTAGACCTAGGGTTTCTAAAACTTAAATATTAGTTGTGATTTCACTGTTAGAGTATTCCTAATCAAATTCTCATGTTTTCGTGGAATAATTGCTTAGTTCTTTACATGAAACTCAGAACCCTAGTTGTGTAGATTCTCTTAGTTCATGAATTACACATGCTAGGTTAGTTAAACAGATAAACATGCTTCAGTTTTTGAATATCAAATTATCAGTATATAATTGTTATATTCTCATATTTGCATGTCAGTATTTTGAGCTATTTAGTATTTTAGTCATAATGTATCACATACATATTCAGTTAGGAGTAGGCATAACACCGAGTGGACTAGGGTTTCGGTGTACCTTCATAGTCCAGAACTTTGGGCCCCCGTAGGTTAAGTCCCCTCTGTGGGCATTAGTTTTAGTGATCATGCCAGTTATGCTTTTTTACCCCTTGTAAGGTATATGGGGCCCTTCGATGGGGTATATACATTGGACACCATGGTTAACTTATGTGGTGGCTATGTCGGTTACTAGTAGATCATACAGTCAGACTCTAGTGCATTTGACTAGGTTTTTAGATATACTTCAGTATTCACTCTCAGCATGTTATGTACTTGGTCATTGGATTTAGTTCAGTTCTTTTCAATATATATCAGTATTTCCATTATGTTAAGAATATATTATTGATCAGTTATGCTTTGTTCAACTTATATGTTTATTCAACTTTTATATTATCATGCATGCTCAGTACCTTCCAAGTACTGACGCATTCTCTGTGCTACATCTTTTCATGATGTAGGTTCAGGTTCTCAGCATCCAGATCATGCGTAGATCGGTTCCCGATCCACATTCAACAACTTCAGTGGTGAGTCTTTATTCTTCGAGGACAATAGACATGTTTTCAGATTTAGTCTTTCATTTCAATTTCTGTTTTGCTAGGGTTAGCTGTCACGACCTGAGCCTACACCCTGAAGTGACACGATGCATATGACTCCGAAAAGTCTCATATAAGTCTCATAGCATTCATAACATTCGATATAAGGAAACTGATACAGAATTAAAACTTTCTTTAAAACCATACAATCAAAATATTCATTTAAAACATTAAAAAATAGTGGAAGTCTATTGTCTCACATGGCCATCTAAAACAACATCTTTGAAAACTAAAGTAGGGACACGACCCTTTACAATCGAAAGACTAACAAATGTCTATTACATGAAAGAAATGGAAACTACAATACTTGTCCTCAATCTATGAGGACATACCACTTTGCCTTGGAAGATTCTCAAATCCAAGCTTCTACTAGAGAGCGTCAAATCGAGTACCAATCCTTACACTTCATGAAGGTAAAGAATATGGGTTAGCACAATTAAGTACTAAGTATGATCGCCATGCAAAAACATGCTTAAAACAGACATTTTATTTGAAAGTCATGATATATGCCATTTTGAGAAAGCTTCATGAACATAAGCATAATAGGCATAATACAAGACATAATCAACATACAAGTCATTTCATTACCTTAAGTTTTCACCTCAAGTAACCCTCAGCTATACTTTGTGCAATGTATGAATAGTGTCCCATACCACTATTCACACTAAGTACCAACTCAAGGTCACCAAAAGTGAACTTACCATTCAACCTTTCCATATTTACACAATACTCATATCATCATATTAGGACCATCATCTAGGGCAACCCTAAGTCATACTTGTGCAATGTATAAGTAGCATCCCATACTACTGCTCACACTAAGTACTCCTTTGAAGTCACCACAGACAAGGCAATTGATACTCAATAAGTAACGACAAGGAAGTAACTCATAATACAATCCAAGTATAGCATGCATCATTGCATTAAATACATAAGTCAACATTCCCCATTAGCTTCATTAAGAACACCTTCATTCATTAGACATTAAACCAAAATTCTCCTTTGTCATCATCATAAGAGCATATTTATTTCATTTAACATTATAACATAAAGGAACACACCATAACCCCTCTCAAAGCCTACTTGTGCAATGCATGAATGACATCCCATACTACCACCCACACTAAGTAGTGCATTCTTGAGAAGCCATAGTTCATTAACATTCTTTGTGGGGGTAATCCTTAACTGACATAGACCATGTGAGCAAATTCATGGAATCTCGGTGTCACTCTCATCGGATAAGGGATACCTACTTGGCTAAGGTAGGACCATTACTTTTAGCTTAGGTGGATCCACTAGCTAGACCTATGTGGGCACATAGTTATGGGATAGGGAGATTACTACTAGATACCCCGCATCAATTCACGTGAGGGCATCCATCTCAAGAGATTGCTACTAGAAACCCCGGCTCAACTCACGTGAGAGCTTCCATCTCAAATCACTATTCACTCGGTGCTTAGCATTATTCCCCATGGAGTACTTAACATTCATTACATTAGTCATCATTATGGGATAAGAGATTGTTACTAGATACCCCACCTCAACTTCTGGATGGGCATCCATCTCAAACCCAACATTCATTCATTAGATATCTCATAGATTCAAAGATGAGAATGGCCTTTCAACTAAGAATCCCATATTGTGAGAAAGTCATTTCACAATATGTCACTATTATTCATTAGGGTACAATTGGGAATATCCTTTCAATCAACCCATCATCATTAATATAGTCATAGAAACTTTATTCATTAGTCTTCATGAGTGTGTGTATGTGAGAATAACCTTTCATATATAGCCTCATCATTCATAGGTGTTAATTGAGAAATAACATTCAATCATAACACAATTACATTCTAACATGATCATAACACTTCATTGAGATCACACATATACTTCACATAGTAATCATACATATATCCTTCATGCACTTGCCTTCCAAGACTATGAATCAACATCAACCCATAAATCTAAGATACTACAATAGATAAGGAAATTGACATGATTCAGTAACTAATCCAATATAAACATCAACAATTCAACATATTTGCATAATCAACCAATTTCCCAATCTCAATTCACCACTTAAGAATTTGGGGGAAAAACATGGGTTCTAGGAAGAAATCATCTTAATTCATCATTAAAACCACAATTCATTCATAATTCAATGCAATAAAGCCTTTGAAAATCGTTTGGAATCGAACCCATGCCAAGATTGAAAACTAGGGTTTTTGGGGAAACATTGGGGATTTGAAATCAACTTTGAAATTGGCTCCTACAAAGAAACTAAGTCAAAGATGAAGACTACCATACCTTGCTTGTGAATCCCCAACAAATTTGAGGAAGAGCACCTTGAATCCACAAACCCTAGGTCCCACTTCTTCTTCTTCTTCTTTGGGAACTTCTAGAGAAAGAAATATTGAGAGGAAGAACTCTTTTGATTTGATTTGGGTTTTCTTGAAAAGTGACTTATTTGAAGAAATTTCATGTCTAAAAAGGTTATATACATGATAGGAAAGGAATAAAATAATATGGACTCAACTTTGGAAAAGAATTAAGGACCCTTAAAGTTTTAACTTAAAATTTACACCTTACCCGACTTACCTCGCCCTTTGAACCTCATGGCTCGCCAAGGGCACTAGGCGACTCGCCAAATGGACCCTTGGCTCGCCCAATTTTCCAGTGTGCTCCTTAAATGGGCAGCTCATTAGGCAATGTAGGGGACAAATAGGCGATTCACCAACCTGGTAGGCGAGCCTCAACCTAGCTAGTCTAAATTTCCAGCAGCTATGTCATAGGGACAGCCCACTAGGCGACCCCAAAAGGTGACTCGCCAAGCCCTTTGGGCAATCAAGCAGCCCCATCGCCAACTAGGTCCATCAAAGAACAAGGTCTCCTTCACTCTATATTTCTAGCTTAGGCCCTTGCTTGAACCCTAGGCTTCTTCCTTACTCATTTTAGTTCTAAAATAGCCTAGACATCAACTTAAAGTCACACTAACCCGAACATTAAGGCTCTAGTTCAACCTGCCATTTTTTGAGTCATTTCATTATCCCCCCCTTAGGAATATTCATCCTCGAATGACACTTTAAACACTTTAAGGGATAACGACTCAAGACTAGCAGCCCATCATGCATGCAACATTATAAACAATGCACAAAACTAGGAGGAAACATCAACTACACATCAATAAGCTCCATGCAACACAAGAAAGTAGGAACTACATCTACAAACTCATTATGCACCATAACTTCAACATTTATCATTTCATTAGGAGGAATTACCTTCTCCAACTCAAATCACGCTCATCATAACATCATTTAGCACATTATGCAATTTCTTCATAAAAGCACATTTAGGCATGTTCAACAATCAACCTCATGAAGCATATAGACAACTCATACTAGATGCACATCAACATAAGGAACATAATTCATAAAACTCATTTTCTCATTTAGACATAAACTCATTAAGAGCATGCATAACATAAGGAGACCATGGAAACACATAATCACACATGACTCCCAAAACATGACATAAGCTACAAGGAACTCTTGGTCTCAAGCTTGAATAGGAATAGAAGGAAATAGATAAGGATATCAAAACTCTCAACAACCTTACTATTCAACATACTATCCCCCACTTAGGAGTAAACCCAACTAAGGTGAACATGGAAACAACATAGGAACCTTAACAAGACATTCACAACTATAAGGAACTATCACATACGATGCGTTCATCCGAATGAGCTCCTTTGTCCTTGTTAGCTTGAAGCACATAGAAACGACTTTTCTTTGGAGCATTAGGATCCGATCCATCAAGAGAAGCTTGGTTGGTCTCTCTCCCTTTTGCCATAAGTGTTGGTCAATCTGTCATCTTATGACCTTTCTTTCCACACCCAAAGCAACCATCCGTGCCGGCAAGGCACTAACCCGAACGTTAAGGCTCTAGTTCAACCTATCATTTTTTGAGTCGTCACATTAGCTGGGGACATGTCCCAATAATTCTAGTCAATTAGAGGTTTTTTTAGACATAGTTTAGACTCATCGTTGGTTTTTGAGTGATTGTTCAGTATCACTAAACTCTTATAATTTTATATATATCCAGACCAGTATATTGGGTAATCCCCATCATTCAGTTATTTCATGATTTAGCTTCCACATTAGTTATATTTTCATAGATATGTTCAATTTTCTTATGATATGGCAGCTCAGGGTTAGCTTGGGGGCACTCGTGATCCTAGGTCCCGTGTTTACGCCCAGGGGGTAACCTCAGGCCATTACATTTTCAGCCATGTGTATGTCTCTGTTAAAAATGAATTAGACAATAATTAAGGCAACAAATCATGAAATAGTTTCAAGGCAAACCAATTTAACTAAAGAGAGATTAAAAAGATCATCTCTAAAAAAGGAAAAAAGAGTTTCTTTAGGAAAATATGAATTAGACTATAATGAAGTCAGCAAATCATAAAATAGTTTCAAGGCAAAGCAAATACTCATAATTCAGTTTCACAACCTTAGTTGCCTAACCCTTGTCGTCGTCATCGCAACTCACAAACCCTTGCCGTCATCGTTCTTTAGGTTTTGAGTTTTGACATTGTAAACTAATTAAAGTAAATAAGTAATACTAAAAATTAAAACCTAAAGGTTAAATGACAAAAACTTTAAAAGTAGAGAGGTCAGATGAGTGTTAACTGTTAAGTAGTGTTAATTACTGTGTAGGGTTCTTATGTTTTTAGTCTAATATACTTCTAATTATATTAATATTTTTTGTTTAATATATTATATATATGTATAACTAAAAATTAAAATAGTAAATTATTATATTCTGAATGAGTTATCGGTTAACCCAATAACCCAATATTAAAAAACCAATATCGACCGATAACCTAATAATTTTTTTCATAAAACCATTAAATAACCGTTAACCCAATAACAATAAATCAATAAAACTTTTTTGATTCAGTTTATAGATCGGTTCAATTTTTGCACACAACTACCAAGATTAGAACACGTCAAGTGGCTTCTCTCTCAATGGCCTAATCTTAACTTGGGCTTGGTCTAGCTTAGTGGAAAACTTTTCTAGATCAGGAACTGTGATCTCCTGTAGTGGTCATTAACCTAGGCCTCCGTGTCATCAATCTAGGCATGAAGATCATTGTTTGGCACCAATGTCGCTACAATAGCTCTATCAACAAATGGGACAAGCTTAGTGAACAACTTTATGTACTTCTCCTACCGATCAACCCTCTTAACTAATCTAACAAAGTTTGCTGGTGTAAATGCATAGTGTGACAATTGTGGCAAGGAAGAAGTCGTGTCAGTAGTCTCGACCTAAGTATCCAAAATCTTTACGAAAAATGGCATGTGAGTGAGTGTGGTTGTTCCTGTGGATGTCGCAGGCCACTCTTTTGCCTCAACTCCAGGCTGCCTAGTTAGTCCAAATACCTGTGTTTCTAGCTTGTGCACCCATATCTCAAGTTGGGACTCATCTTTCATCTTCTTGCTATTAAACTTATTTGCAACCACAGTCTACTCATTAACCCCTTTGAAAATCGATACTTCTACAACATTTCATATGCTAGTAATCAGACATGGGAATGGTAGTGACATAACTAGTCTAGACACTCGAGTCTGGATCTCATTAGAAATAATCTTCTCAATGTCGATTGGGAATCAAAATAGTAAAGCAGACACCAACACTACTTTGTCTTTAGCCAAGTGTTGCCGCCCCTGATCAACGAAAACCTATATCAAACTACACCCCCACCAAAACTTTCTGGGAATGTCAGGGATGCCTTCTAAATGCTCTCTTTAGCATTCGTCAACCACGAAGGATGACCTTCAGTCATTACCTAAGCAAATTAAAGACGTTGTTGGAGTCTCTCACACATCCTATAATCGACCTTTATCTTCCCGGATGTAAGGATATACTCAAGCCCAAACAAAAACTCATTGATAGTCATCAGAGAAATATTAACTTGTATACCAGATGAGTGGTTAATTTACACTCATTTGAGGCTATTTTCATAGCTATTTTTGCTTGCTTTGATTTAGAATTAGTGCTTTTAATGTAATTTACTTCATATTTGCGGGAAAATGAAATGGAGAGTTTGCTGAGATGATATTTGAATAAACTATGGAATTGAAGCAAGAAGAGGTCAATTCTACGAAAGTGGAATTGGTAGAATTTAACTCATCGCGACTGTATGAAGTAGCGGTCACAATCGTGTGATCAGAGGTCACGATCGCGATCGTGTGACCCAGTGACACTACTTATCGCGATAACTGAGCTAGTTATCATGACTGCGCAGGGTAAAATGTCTGGTGCCTGGACAGATTGGAAATTTTACCAAATTGATTCTAAAACCCCTTTTTACACTCACCAATAGTCATTATTCAGATTGGACAACATTTTTTAGAGAGACGTTCGTCTTGTTAGCTTATAGTAGAGAGAAAATTCATATTTTTCTTAATTTTAGATTGAGACTTTGAAGACAAGTTGCCTCACAATTCACAATTGAGTTTGAAGATTGTGTTCTTATTAGTAAAATCTCTTTTTTCCTACTTCTTTTCTTGCTTTACATTGATAGAATTGTTGGTGTAGTTATGTATATGAAATTGAGACTTTTGTGCTAGAAATAGACAAAGTTTTTTTAGGTATTTGATTTATTACTCTATTAGTTTTGTAATTCCTTAATTCCATGTTTGATTTCATAAAAAAATGAGTTTAATCTTGTTCTCATGCTTTAATATATGATTTGAGAGTGCACGCTTGGGTCTAGCTTCCAATCTTTGTGGGTTGCTCGAAAGAGAATTCATGAAGTGGAGAATTAGGTTAATAATCATATTTGGCTTTGATTCCTAAATTTGAGACTAAAAGGAGATAATTTAGGTGTACTTGGTTGAATGTTAAACTTTCTAGGAATAGGGGTTTAGATTAAGGTCTTGGACTGCTTTGTTGTTGACACGATTGAGACCGAAATGAGATATCATGATATCACACTTTGAGACCGAAAGGAGATTAATGTTGATTGATGATGATTTATCCTATCTATGATTGAATGAGAATTTTTTGAATTGCAATGGATCATTGAGTGTGAATTGAATTTCGAATTTCCCAATTCTCATACCCCTTGCTCGATAATATCTGTGACCAAAGTTAGTGTGGTGTTATCAAAATCACTCTTGATTTGATAATCGTGTATATTGTGTGTTTAGATTCAAACTTGTAACTATTTATCGTTTGTTTTTTCAATTACTGACAAATTATTCTCTATAGGATTCGACCCCGACTCTTAGTTGAGTTATTTTATTAACGACGACTACTTACTCTTCGAACTTATTTTTTGGGTAACTCGAGCATTATAAAAAATGGCACCAGTGCCAAGGAATAATTGTGCACACTGATCATACAACATTGAGGTACCTTATGGCAAAAAAGAATTCTGAACCAAGACTGATTCGGTGGTGTTGTTGCAAGAATTTGACGTTGAAGTGAAAGACAGAAAAGGGATTGAAAATCAAGTTGTCGATCACTTGTCCAGATTAGAAGAAGAAGTAATGTTGAAGTTAGATGATGGGGTTGAAATAGATGATACGTTTCCAGAGGAAGATGTCTTGGCTACCTCTTATGATCTTATCCCCTAGTTCGCAAATTTTGCAAATTACTTAGTGAGTGATATGGTACCTTCGTATTTATCATTCCATCAAAGAAGGAAATTCATGTCTGATGTGAAATTTTTTTTCTAGGAGGAGCCATACATGTTCTGTGTCTGTGACGATGGGATCATTCGTTGCATACCCAAAGTTGAGATGATGAGTATTTTGGAAGCTTGTCATTCATCTCCTATTGATGGCCATCATAGTGCTGGACTACATAAAATATCTTGCGATATGGGTATTACTGCCTACCATTTACTAAGATATTCATGATTTTGCCAAGTCTTGTGATCGTTGTCAAAGAGAAGAAGGTATTTTAAGAAACTAGAACTCCCACTTTCTCCAATTTTGGTGATTGAATTGTTCGATGTATTGGACTTTGAACTTATTGGTCTATTTGTGAGTTCGAATGGGATGAAGTACATACTAGTAGCAGTCGACTATATGTCTAAATGGGTTGAAGTTGTTACACTTTCAAGCAATGAAGGAAAGAGTGTCACCACATTCCTTAAAATAAATATCAACTCTAGATTTGGTACACCAAGAGCAATTATGAACGATGGAGGTTCTCACTTTTGTAATAAACTATTCAAGGCATTGCTTGAGAAGTATGGTGTTCGACATAGTGTAGAAACTTCTTATCGTTCAATGTCTAGTGGGTAGGTTGAAGTTTCAAGCAAATCTTGGCAAAGACTATGAATGCGAACAGTACGAATTGGTCAAGGATGCTTGATAATGCCTTATGAGCATATCAAACTACATTCAAGACTCCAATAGGTATGTCCCCTTACCAACTTGTGTTTTGGAAATCTTATCATCTACGTGTAGAGATAGAGCATAAAGCCTTGTGGGCACTCAAGAAGCTAAATTTGGATTGGGGTATTGCATCAAATAAAAGGTTGAATTATATAAACAAACTAGATGAGTTTTTCCTACAAGCGTATGAAAATTCAGTTTTTTACAAATTAAAGATGAAGAAGTACCATGATCAAAAGATTCAGGAACAACAATTTGAACTTGGAGACTTGGTCTTTCTCCTCAATTCAAGGTTGTGCTTGTTTCCTGACAAACTCAAATACAAATGGTTGGGACTGTTTTGAGTGGTTCAAGTATTTTCACATGGATCGGTTGAATTAGAGAATGGTGAGGAAATAAGGTTCAAAGTAAATTAGCAAAGAATAAAGCACAACATGAGAAATACGGAAGAAGTCAAGATGGTTGAATGTTGGGTTCTTGATGAAGTTTGAGTAATCAAGGAACCTGCGTTGTGCCAAGATGTTAAATCAAGCGTTGCTTGAGAGGCAACCCAAGATGTTTAGTTTAGTTTTTTTTTTTCTCTTTTTACTTGTGGTTTTTTTGTTAGTTTAGGCTAAATTAGGGTCTGTGTCAAAGTGGTGTTGAGAAAAAGAAAAGGAAGGCCTAAAGGGTGCTACATGTGCAGGAACAAAAAAAAAATCTGGAAAAATTTAAAGTGCAGAAGGTCCTACGGATATGTCCTATGGGTCGTGAATATTTCTATGGATCGTAGGCCCTATTCTTAGAACCTTGGCTAAATAAAAATCATTAAGGACTTGTTCTACGGGTCTCACCTATGAATCGTAGTTCATTCGACGACTCATAGATGGTAGTCGTGGAAACCTAATTAAGTCCCAGTACATCTAGAACTTTAGGTTTAAGAATGCAGAATACGATCTGTAGAGGTTTCTATGGTCTGTAGTCCGTTCTCATAGACTTTAGGATTTTTCCCTAAAATCCTCTAAGTGTCAAGTCGACCTACAAAAGCCTTCTAGGGGTCGTAGAGAGTCATATGTTCTATAGACAAACTTTCTTAAAGGCAAGTAACTTTAAATTAAAAGACCCGACCCGCAACTTTTCCTAATAAAACCCCTTCAAATTACATTCTTCCCCTATTTCCCTTCTCTCTCCAACTGTTACAAACTCCACAACTCCACTTCAAACCATTTCCATTCCATTACCCAACTATTAAAATCCCTAAATTATTCAATTAACATCATCTTCTCAAACTTCCATTCTTCCTCTTTGCTTTCCCAAAATATCAAAATTCACCAAGAACAGTACTACCAAGGTCACGGGTTAGTTGCATCGAGTTGTCCTTCATTGAAAAGGCACCCACACAGCTTAAATTCACGCAATTAAGGTAAGGTTTTGAGCCTCTCACTCTTTTGTGTTGAAATTTAGTTGTTAATACTTGACCTAGGGTTAAAATATTTGTTGTGTTAAGTGATTTGATCAAATTTTTAAAAACAACCCTAGGGATGATGGTTTATTATGAGTGTTTGTGAATTAAATGCATTATCCATGATTATAATATATAGGTTGGGTTACTAGTTGTCTTAGAACTGTGAGGTATGAAAAAATCAACACTGTGCAGGGAATTTTGTACCATATGAAAGATTCCTACGGACCGTAGAGCTTTCTGCAATCCGTAGTTGCCCTTTGTAGACAAGTTTGTTGAAAATTTCATACCAGGCCCATGTACGAAAGCTATCTACGGGTCATCTAACTTTCTGGACCATAGATAGGACTCGTACAAGATTGTCTTAAGTTTAAAAATAAAATTTGGGGACTTTAGAGCCTTTAATGATCCATAAAACTTTCTATGGCTCGTAAATCAGTCTCGTAGTCCCAATATGCAATTTTCAATAGCCTAAGTTAGGAACTACAATTTGGCCTATGGTACATAGAAATTCTGACAGACTATACTAGCAAACCATAGTTCTAACATTAGAGACATATTTAAAGGCCTAACTTCTTATGATAGGGACCTACATCTGTAGAACCTTCTACGGTCTATAGGACAAAAAATAGTACAATACCTGTAAAAGAAATTAGTTTCCTTTAATGTTTTGGTTAGTTTTTCTTCCTTTCTTTTTGTACACAGTAGTCACTAATAGGTACTTGGCAGGTAGAATGCCAAGGAGAGAGGGATATCCACCGCACCTTCAACAAGGGTTGTGACTCCAACTAAGTTTTAGCTTAGAGATGAATCGACCGACGAGGATGATAGCGGGTTGGAAGAAAACTACAATGTAGGGGATACCTCACCTTTTGAGGCCCGGACCACTCGACAAAGATCTTGAAAACTTGATATGGTATTGGAGCCGGTAGGTGTGACTTCACCCACGAGAGAAGCTACTCTCAGTCTGAAGAGGGATGATAAAGTTTGAGAGATGATAGCAATGAATCTTAGTTTGGGTGAGGCTCTATTTCACAATCTAGGGAAGCATCACCTACGAGACCCTTGATGAGTCCACAAATTGGACTAAATTATGGCTATATTTTATAGAAATTGTGTCCTCAAATGCTTATTTTATCTTAATATCTGATGAAAACCCTTAAGTTTCAGGTATTTGAAGTTTGAAGGAAAGCATGGACACTACATCGCAAAAAGGAACGAAAAGGCTAAAAAGAATGAAGAAATGAAGGCCTAAGGATTGTTGAGTCCACTTGGCGAGGTGTTAAAGGGTCTTACTTCGCCTTTTGTTCCAGTGTGCTGATCCTTGAAGGAAAGGATCAAGTCGGCGGAAAAAGAAAGCAGTCGGTGCATCGCTGAGAAGTTTCGCGAAGTAGTACCTATAGCCCAATGACCCAGAGCACGACGATGCTGAAGGTTGGTGCAAGACAGCAATGAACTACACCAAAAGGCAAATCACCGAATTGATCGGCAATTTCGACTAACGATGCCGAATGATCTGTTGCAATACAAATCTGTGAAAACTATAAATACTAGTTATAGTTGTAGTTTTAAGTGTCGAACAATTATTATAATTTTAATATAAAATAGTACTTTTTGATATTTTTGCTCTAAGTTTGAGAGGGTTTTAAAGAATTGAAGATCCAAAGGGTTTCATCTTCAGGATTTGGATTTGGGTCTCTTGTATTCTTCAATTTTGGCCTATATCAAGACTTAAATCTTCATACCGAGTTGAATGAGAGCTCAATTTGGTATAAATTTCTATCTCTTATACATGTGTGGCTAAAAACCCCAAATCTTGGGGTGTGATTTAGCGAATATGGGTTAAGATAATTGTTGGGTCTTGCTTGTTGATAGTTTAATCGTAGTTTAATTGTGATTTCGTCTAGTAGTTTTGGATGAATTTAATGAATTTGTAGTTGTAAATACAAGTTAATTTATGTGTTTTCGGCTTGCGAGAGAGAGAGGTCGTAAAACTAAAACTACTAAATTGATGAACGATGGGATTGGGTTGACATGAGGTTCAGCTCGAGAGAGTGAATCCTAGTCTCATTCCCACACACTCAGCTTGAGAGAGTGAGTGGGTTAAGGCGCAGGCTAGTCTTCATGCGGCAAGTGGGTGTCCGAGAGGAACGCATTTGAAACGGGGTAAGTTTCTCGAGAGAGAGCTTATCCCCCTTAAAGTTTAGCTTAGTCACAATTATTCTATGAATCTTCTATCGAAAGCATGTACCCAATAATCTGGCTTAACCCGTATTCCCGTCACATGCCTAGGATCCCCTCTCATTATTTAGAATCCTTGTTTATTTTGCTGTTTTTTGTACTTACTAGTGACAAAACCCCATTGTTAATTGACATTCTTGTGTCCCCCTTTTACAATGTTTTTAATCATTAATGTCCTTAGCTATGACTAGTTAGAACTAAATTTTATTTTTCTATTAATTCTCAAAACCACTCTCTTGGGAACGATCCCAACCCTTGGTTGGGTTACTAAACTATTGTACGATCGTAGACACTTGCATCGAAAGTTGTATCTTGATTACGCAAACATCAAAATGGCGCCGTTGCCGGTGAGTGGTGTTCCTTGAGAATTATTAGATTAGTAGAATTTTTGTTCTCTTTAGTTGTAGTTTTAGTAATTTTATATTTAGTTTTGTTTTTCTCTAAGTTGTTGTATGCAGAAACCCTGAGCATGGCAAAGAGAAGTGGTGGCAAGTTAGCTGAGGCGAACCAAGAAGTTGAGGGTGACTTCATGTTAGCTGCATTGGTAACTCAGCTAAACGACTTGGCTACCAATATCTCAAAGGTGGAAAACTAGTGCAAGAGCCAAAGTAGGCATATACCTCCTTATGAGCAAGAAAGGTCTAGGAGCAATGAAAATAAATGTATCGAGGATATGCTATTAATCATTCTCCAAAAGCTTCACGAGCAAGATAGAATGCTGAGGCGATGCGGGAAAGCATGGAGGTACTAAATCAGATGAGTGGCTCCCATTCAAGATCAATCAAGTGGCATTAGGTCTAATCCAAGTGACGAAGTTTGACAGTAGCTCACGTCAGGCCATGACATTAAATAAGGTGCTTCTTGGGAGGCAACCCAAGGTTTTAAATGCTTTATTTTGCTTTTATAAATAATGGTGTGTTGATTTTTTAGGTTAAAATGAAGAATGTGTTGAAAAGTGCAGGTTGGCGAAATAAGAATCTAGTTGGCAAATCGCGGAACGGGTTGGCGATCCCGCTAGTGTCCGCCGTTTGGACCTCCATGTAAAATGGAATCCCTGTAAAACTCGGCGAGATACGAGACCATTCGGTGAATCACTGATTAGATCAGCGAGCAATACTGATGTCGCCAAATGGACATGAACTGGACGATTTATAATGGCCAAAAGTTTTATAATTTGAACTTCTTCACTTTCCCTCGCTTTTTAAACTTCAAAACTCACACCAAGGTTGTACTCTCAATCTCCTTGCTTTCAATTCATACTTTGGCTATTGATTGGTGCTCGAAGCTAGTATTTCTTTACTGCCTAGCATTTCAATCATATTTAAATCGACATTGAAGGTTAGTTTCTAAAACCCCAGTATTAAGTTCAAAAGTTTTGTACTCATTTGCAATGATCGTAATGTATTGTTGTGTGCTGGACCTCTCTGATAGGATTAGAATGCTTAAATGTCTATTTTAATTTAAAAATCTTGCCCGTATTGTTTGATTGCCAAATGCTCGTAATTTTTGCGCTTTTTAATGAATTGGGTTGTGATTGTGTGTCGTTAGATTGACTGGGTGAAGTCTGAGAAGCCCACATTTGCGCTAAATATCAAAAATTTGCTTAAAGATATAGCAGATGACATCACTTTTAAGAGCAAATATCGTCAAATGGCCAAATTAGGCAAATCTGGGAGAAATCTGAGTATCCTGGGGTAATGGGTAGTGCGGGTCTTGTTTGAATTTGGTTAGTGCATGCTTTGATTTTGTTTTCGAGGTTTACGATATTGAATTCGAGAAGGTGGATTGAAAATGGTCACGTTGGGCCATTTGGCGAGCTGGGTCGTGCTCACCTAATCGTTCGGTGGTTCGCCTAATGTCTCCATCTCGCCCTTAATATCGTGTCAAATTGGATGTTTGAGTCTGTAACTTTTGGCGGACAAATCCATGCTCGCTGAAAGTAGTCGGCGATTCACTGAAAGGACCTTTCCATTGCCGACTTGCTTTAATTTGAAGCAAATCCTTTCGGCGAGCCCGAGTTAGTTTGCCAAAGAGGTTCGACGACTCACCGATCCACTTGGCGAGTCTTCCTACAGTAGATTGCCTGTGCCTCTATTTGATTTTCCCCCTAATTCTTCCTAATCTTTTGCAGATATGGTACGTACAAATGAAAACATGCCATCCAAGAAAGCAGCAAAAGGCATTAATACAAACGATAGGGGTTCAAATCATCCAAAGAGAGGAAGAAAAGAACTCCCACCGGGAGACAAAGGCAAAAGGAAGAAACATATAACAAAGAAATGAGTAACTATTGAGACCCAAGTTGAGTGGTCTAAGCCTGAAGATGATCAACCCTTGATTCACCGACAGAATAGGCTCCGAGATAGACCTCAACCCATACCCACCAGAGTTTCATCAGCTGCAGCTCCTCCTGAATCAGATGCAGTGCTAGCTCAGGCACCCCCAGTGACTTCTACACTCCCTATTGTTCCTCCAGCTAGACTGATAAACAAACTAAAAGGTGAAGGAGTCCAGACTATCATAGAGGAGAAGCTACTATCTACGGAGGGTCTGGAAGACAAATACCAGATGTGTTGGACACCCTTCGCTACCATGAGTTCGAGTAGTTCACACTACCCCGAGGCCCTTACCTTCCTTCCTGGGTTAGGGAGTTTTACACAGCTTATGGGGAGTTGGTGCCTAAGAACAAGAAGAAGGAAAGTGAGTTTTGCCGGTGAAGTCGGTCATAGTCAGAGGCAAGGAGGTGGAGTGTCACAGTGAGCATATTAATGCTGTATTAGGTAGACCACTGCACTCTGCACTCCCTTACGAAGGATTGCCTATTGTTCCATCCCTAAATGATTTGAAGGGTTGGTTAGCTCAGCTGATTTCTGACACCACCCCGAGGCGGATCGATGCAGGAGCTCCCATTGAGAAAAGGGACATGAACATCGCCTCCAGGTTTTGGTTTGGCTTCATCAACAGGACTATAATGCCATCCCAGAACGAGTCTATTCTGCGCCATCCTAAGGCGGCTTACCTCGGTTCTATCATGGCTAGGAGGCGGATCGACCTAAGACTGCTAATTTTACAAGAGATGGTCATGAGAGCGAAGTAGAGACTTACCTCTCTGCCATTCCCGATTTTGATCACTAAGTTATACTGGTGTGCCGGAGTACCCCGGGATCCCGTAAATGATATAGAGGTCATCCTTTCATCCTCCACAGACATCTGTTGTATTGAGGCTGAGTTGACACGAGAGTAGGTTGACAGGAGGAGATAAGCTTCGGTAGATATCTCTCCGAAAGTTAATGTTGACTCGTTACCAGCAGAAGCACCTTCGCCTACTCCGGCCTCTGAGCCTTCAGGTACATCTGCACCCTCATTTTCTTCACAAGTACCAGGTGCTTCTTCCTCCTCCTCCCAGCCAACAAAGATTACTCAGGCGATGATCCTGAACTTGGCCCAGTCAGCGAATGTGCAAGCTACCCGACTGGAGAGGTCTATTCCGGAGATGATCGATAGGACCATACTAGCAGTACTTACCCCCTTTCAGACGACTATTGATGCCTTGATAGTGAAAGTCATTGCTTGTGAGAGCAGACAAGGGGAGGCCTCTGAGGTGATAGCTTTAAAAGCCGAGGTTGCGAGTTTGAGGAAGGACGTAGACTATCTTAAGTCTACTGACTTCACTTCACTACTAGAGGCTGCTGAGGACAGGGATGCTCCTGAGACCTCAGGGATTCCTCCAGCTACCACCGAAGATGCACAAAGGGGTGGCACAACGGAGGAAGAGTCGAATACAGAGACCGACAAGGAGCTGATAGCAGTGTACGAAGAGGAAACACAGGAGAGCTGCGATGAGAGAATATTCAGAGATTTGCCAGATCTTGTGGAATCAGTTCTGCAGCCAGTGATCCAGCCATTACTGACTGAGACGTCCACAACAGCTCTTAGTGGATCTAGCACTTCTATTTCTCCTGAGGTGAGTCCAGGCACTGAGACCTGAGACCAGATAGATGCTCCGAGCACTGATGCCCTGATTCAAACAAAGACCCCGATATATGGAAAGACTACATAGACATGACTTTTTCTTACCTCCCTCTCATTCTTATATGCTTTAATTGACTTGCTGGATACTTTTATTTGCATTTGAGGACAAATGTTTTTGTTTGTGGTGGGGTGAGGCCTACACCTTTTGTGTGCTACTTTTATTTGTGTTTCGTGTATATATTTGGGCTGTTCTATTTAAAGTTGTGTTAATACTGCTTTTTTGTGGATGTTTGAGCTTGTGGCTCCTTTTATTTTAAATTTCAAAGTGATTTTGAACCGTCCAAAAAATTTGTGCCACCTTTCGTGTGTTGAATGTGGATGTTCCTTGGCAAATTTGAGTCTCAGTTTTGATCAATACCGACGACTTGAATAGTACTTACAATCGAACGAACATGAATGTACGGCTACGATGAGGCCAAATAAAGTTGCATAGACAATATGTGAACTCTTTGCATCTCGTTGTGATTAGCCATTTATCAAATCGATTCTCTTGTGATGACCGTTGCACACTAGCAAAAGTGTGGATCTTGTTTGACTTAAGTATCGATGCCTTGTGTGATAAGCTTACTTGGAACCATGCATGACAACACCTAGAATTTGCCCTATAGGTCCGATTGACTAAGACTTTCTCTTGATATGATCTTAGGCAACTTCGAAGAGTGTGAACCAATTTGACATATATCTCTTTTGTGACCTACCTTGTGAGTGTGTGATTCTCTCTTGAACACCCTTTGAGCCTTACCCTTCTTTGGAAGAAACTTGATGAAAACTAGACCTTTCTTAATCCATTACCTATAATCCTCTTGAATTGTGGTTAATTGAATAGCCAACTTAGGCCAAAAGCCTAAGTTGGGGGTGTGGTGAAAAAGAAAAAGGGAAAGTCAAGAAGTGCAAGGAAAGTCTCCTTTAACCCATGGTGTTGAGAAAAATGGAACCCTTCCATATAAAAAAAACATAAAGAGAAAAAGAGAAAAAAAAAAGAAAAAAAGAAAAGAGAAAGTTGTGGAATAAAGTACCAAAGAAATACGATTCTGAACAATCCATAGAAAGCGAATAATAGGATGACTTATGATGCACTAATGAAAATGATAAAGGAAAAAGAAAGAAAGTGTTGAGAGCACCACATTTCATGAGGATGAAAGACACTGAGCCTAAATGACCATACCTTTACACTCAGCCTCATTACAAGCCTTGGTAAGACCTTTGTGATCTTGAGAAAGTCGAAACAAATGTTGACTGGAAAATACGGGCAAACCTATGAGTGAAATCATGCATTGTGTTCATCTTTATGAGTGTGAGCATTGTATTTGATTCCTGAACTTTAAATTGATTATGCCTTTGTGTGTCAAAACACGGCATAATCGACCCCAAAGGGGTCTTATACAAGCCTTATAGCATTCATTCATCGCATAGGTAATAGAAATAGTATGAAATTAAAACTTTTCATTTAAAACCATACGATTCAAAACATTCATTTAACAATCTTTCAAAAAACACAATGGAAGTCTAAGTCTTACATGGCCATCTTAGACATAATCTCAAGACATAAGTAGGGACACAACCCTATACAATCATAAAACTACTAAATGTCTATTACATGAAAAAGGGAAAAAACTTCAAAAAGGCACTTGTCCTCGATCTATGAGGACGTAGCACTCTAGCCTTGGAGGAATAGAAATCCAAGCACTTCAATCTAGCTAGAAGCAATCACTTTCCGGAACCTACACTTGTAGTGAAAATAAGAGAAATATGTGTTAGCACACAAAAATGTACTAAGTATGATGACCATTCAAAAACATGCTTTAAATGGGACATGTGGTTGGAAACCATGCATTATGCAACCTTTTAGAAATACCATGAACAATAACATGAAAGATATACAATACAAGTATAACCAACATACAAGTCATAACTCCACATTTAGACAATATCATCATGTAAACCATTACCTTCACCTAGGACCTTCACCTTAAATAACTCTCATGTTATACCTTGTGCAATGCATGGATGACATCCCATACCACCATCCATAGCTAGGCACCACATTAAGGTCACCAAAGGTGAACTTACCATTTCTTCCTTTTCACCTTTACACCATATTCATACATAAGAGACATACATTTCATAAGTCATGACAAGGGAAAATAACTCATAATACAACCCAAGTATAGCATGGATATCCCATTAAGCATTTAAGAGTCAACATTATTCAATTACTTCATTTAGATGACTTTCATTCATTAGTCATTAAGACTTAGAGAACTCACTATAGCCCTCTTGAAGCCTACTTATACCATGTATGGATAGCATCCCATACTACTACCCACACTTCATAGAACTTCTCAAGAAACCTTAATGAACATCTCACATGATTGGAATAGGAGTTTAACAGATATAGACCATGAGACCTAAGTCATGGAATCCGGTGTCATATGACCCGACACCGAAGAAAGGTGTTCTACTTGCCTAAAGTAGAACTAGGTGATATCTTAGCATTGGTAAGAAGACCACTAGCTAATATATATCCTATGTGGGCACATAGTTATTGGATAGGAAGATGTTCATGGGAACCCTAGCGTAACATTGGGGGAGTTTCCATCTTACCATATCCACTCGGTGCTTAGCCTCCATTCCCATAGAATAGTTCATTCACATTAACATCATTGTACTTGAGAGGGCTACCAACACTAGGTCTACCAACCCCAAAGTACATTACACAAGAAAGGGATACCATCACTAGGTCTACCGATTCAAGGTACATTAAGTGTAGCTCATTTAATTTCCAAGAAGGATGCCATCATCATTGGGTCTACTGATTCAAGGGTCATCATCTCACACATGAAAGGGTTACCATCATTTGGGTCTAGCGATTCAAGGTTTATCATTCATTCATTTTTGAAAGGTATGTCATAGACCTATCGATTCATAATCATCATGTCAATACACATTCATCATACAAGAAAGGGTGCCTAAGCCTACCAATTCAAGATACTTCATTCATGGTCACATTATTCAATATAAGAAAAGGATGCCTTCAGCCTACCAATAAAACATATACAATACATAGGAGAAAACCCTTCACATTCGATCATTTAAGTTAGGAAAGGAATAGAATAATAAGGACTCAACTTAGGAAAGGAACCAAGAACCCTTTAAGTTTCAACTTAAAAATTCCCCTACTTCACGACTTACCTAGCCCATTTTCCCTTCTTGGCTCACCAAGGGTACTAGGCGACTCACCAAGTGCACCCTTGGCTCACCCAAATTTCTAGTGAGCTCAAAACTTGGGCAATCCACTAGACGATCTAGACAGGTCAAAGGGCGACACGCAAAGATATATGGCGAGCTTGGACTTAGCTTGCCCTTTGGTCCAGTATGGACAAATGGGGCAGCCACTAGGTGAGCACAAGAGCCCAAGGGTGACTCGCCCAATCCCTTGGGCAATCAAACAGCCCCATCGCTAAACAGCCCCTCAAGGAGCAAGGCTTCTTTCACCCTATCTTGCTAGCCTAGGACTTTGCTTGCACCCTAGGCTTCTACCTTGCTCCATTTAGTTTCTAAAACAACCTAGACATCAACTTAAAGTCACACTAACCCAAACGTTAAGGCTTTAGTTCAACCTATCATTTTTTGAGCCTTTACATTATCCCCCACTTTGGAACATTCATCCTCGAATGACACTTAAAATACAATAAGGGAAAAACAACTCGAGACTAGCATCCGACCAATCATGCAACATCATAAACAATGCATAAACATAGGAAGAAACATCAACCCCATATCAAAAGCTCAATGCAACATAAGCAAGCATGAACTACATCTACAAACACATTATGCATCAAAACAACAACATTTCTCATTTCGTTGGAGGAACTTCCTTCTCCAACTCACCTCATGCTCATCATAGCATCATTAAGCTCTCTATGCAATTACTCTCAAAAGCACAATAGGCATGTTCAACAATTCACCTCATGAAGCATATAGACAACTCATACATGATGCAAATCAACATGAGGAACACAAATCATGAAAACTCATTTTTTTCCTCATATAAACAAGAATTCAAGTAAAACATGCATAACATAAGGAGACTATGGAAACTCATAATTCACACATAACTCCTAAACATGAAACAAGCTACAAGGGACTCTTGGTCTCAAGCTTGAATAAGAATGGAAGGAAAGAGATGAGGACATCAACACTCTCAACAGCCTTACTATTTAACATATTATCCCCCACTTAAGAGAAAACCCAACTAAGGCTAATCATGAAACAGCATATGAACCTTAACGAGACATCACATTTCTAAGGAACTATCAATTTACCGGTGCCTTCATCCGGATTAGCTCTTTTGTCCTTGTTATCTTGAAGCACAAACAAATGATTCTTCTTAGGAGCATTAGGATTCGGGCCAACATAAGAAGCTTATTTTGCCTCCCTTCCTCTAGCAGTAAGAGTAGGAGAATTTCTCACTTGGTGATCATGCTTCCCATAACTATAGCACCCACTAGTACCCGTTAGGCAATTCCCATGATGCCTCTTTCCACAACTGGTACAAAGAGGTTTGGAAAATGGAGGTCCACCACCTTTGTCCTTATTATCCTTAGGAGCACTAGGAAAATCTTGGTTAGGAGCTCTCTTCTTGAACCTAGGTTGACCTTGCTCATCGGACCTACCCTTTTCAACTCTCTACTCTTCCTCTTAAGTTTGGATTCCTCAATAGATTATGCATAAACCATGAGCCTAGAAATGTTCATATCATCATGAAGCATGGTCGTACAACACTCTTCCTCAACTAGGTCAGAAACTCCCGTAATAAAATGACTCATCTCATCCCTAGGGTTTGACGTCAAAGATGGGGCATACTTAGATAATTGGGTGAATCTCAAGGAGTACTCTTTCACATTCATGTTACCATGCCTAAGATTGATAAACTCCTCCATCTTAACCTCTTTTTTCTCACGGGGGAAAAACCTACCAAGGAATGCTTCCTTGAATAACTCCCATTCAATGGGACCCGCTCCAACCTGCCTATTAGCCTTCAATTGAGTGAACCAAATTAGGGTCACATTGTTCAATTGATAGGTGGCAAGTCCTCTTTCACAATAGAAGTCACCCCCATAGCATTGACTACCTTATACACCTCATCAAAAAACTCTTGGGGATCCTCTCCCAACTTATGTCCAAGAAACACCAGAGGATTCATCCTCATAAAGTCTCTCAACCTAGAAGCCATAGTACTCACATTGGGGTTCACAATAGCCTCAATACCCCTAGTAGCTTTAGCCATCATGGCTTGAGGTTGAGTAGTAATGGATTGAGCTTGAGTAGCAACGGCTTGAGCCATCATCAAAAAAGCCAACCTAACTTCCTCATTGATTATAGCCGGGGGATCTGCCAGAACTTGATTTACTTGATTGCATAGAGGAACTTGGTCACTTTAAGGCCCTTGGTTACCTTAGGAAAGAACTCCCTCGTTTACAATCTCCTCTTCAACCCTTTTTGGGTTAGCCCTTGTATTCATATCCAACAAACATAAGAGAAGGATTAGGAAAAGGACATCTATGAAGCTAAACTCTAAGGCACGACTTCAAGAATATGAAAGAACTGTAACTTTCTAACGCCCCACAGCCTATCTCTCATAGATGTGTCGCGACTCACACAAATAAACAAGACTATACTAGATGTGGCTTTTGAGACACCAACCCTAAAAACCATTTCCAAAATATTATGCCCCGATACCATGTTTGTCACGATCCGAGAGCACCACTTAGTCGTAACACGACATACTCGACCCCGAAGGGGTCTTATACAAGCCTCATAGCATTCATTCATCGCATAGGTAATAGAAATAGTACGAAATTAAAACTTTTCATTTAAAACCATACGATTCAAAACATTCATTTAACAATCTTTCAAAAGACAAAGCGAAAGTCTAAGTCTCACATGGCCATCTTAAACGCAATCTCAAGACATAAGTAGGGACACGGCCCTTTACAATCGTAAAACTACTAAATGTCCATTACATGAAAAAGGAAAGAAACTTTAAAAAGGCACTTGTCCTCGATCTATGAGGATGTACCAATCTAGCCTTGGAGGAATAAAAATCCGAGAACTTCAATCTAGCTATAAGCAATCACTTGCCAAAACCTACACTTGTAGTAAAAATAAGAGAAATATGGGTTAGCATACAGAAAAAAAGGGACATTTGGTTGGAAACCATGCATTAAGCCACTTTTTAGAAATACCGTGAACAATAGCATGAGAGACATACTATACAAGTATAACCATCATACAAGTCATAACTTCACGTTTAGACAATATCATCATGTAAATCATTACCTTCACCTTGGACCTTCACCTTAAATAACCCTCATGCTATACCTTGTGCAATGCATGGATGGCGTGCCATACCACCATCCATACCAAGGCACCACATTAAGGTCACCAAAGGTAAACTTACCATTTCTTCCTTTTCACCTTTACACCATATTCATACATAAGAGACATAACATTTCATAAGGCATGACAAGGGAAAATAACTCATAATACAACACAAGTATAGCATGCATATCATATTAAGCATTTAAAAGTCAACATTCTTCAATTACTTTATTTAGATGACTTTCATTCATTAGTTGTCAAGACTTAGAGAACTCACTATAGCCCTCTTGAAGCCTACTCGTGCCGTGTATAGATAGCATCCCATAGTACTACCCACACTTCATAAAACTTCTCAAGAAACTATAATTCACATCTCATATGATAGGAATAGGCATTTAACCGACATAGACCATGAGAACTAAATCATGGAATCTGGTGTCATATGACCCCAAATCGAAGAAAGGTGTTCTACTTGCCTAAGGTAGAACTAGGTGATATCTTAGCTTTGGTAAGAATACTACTGCTAATTGATGTTTGTGTAATCAACAACACAACTTTCAATGCAAGTGTCTACGATCGTGCAATAGTATAATAACCCAACCAAGGGTTGGGGTTGAGTCCCAAGGGAGTGGTTTTGAGAATTAATAGAAAAATAAAATTTAGTTCTAACTAGTCGTAGCTAAATATATTAATGATTAAAAATATTGTAAATTAAAGAGGGGACACAAAAGTATCAAATAACGATTTGGGGGTTTTGTCACAAGTATAGCAAAAACAGTAAAAATAACAATGAATTCTATAAATGAGAGGGGATTCTTGGGGTGTGACCGCAATATATGTTGATTTAAATCGTTGGGTACATGCTTTCAATAGGAAATTTGCAAGATATTAGGGACTAGGCTAATCTTTAGATGAAAATAAGTTTCCTCTCGGGCAACTTACCCCATTTCAAATAGGTTCCTCTCGGACACCTATTTGCCGCATGAAGGCCAGCCTACGCCTTACCCCACTCACTCTCTCGAGCTGAGTGTTTGGATATGGGACTAGTGCTTACCCTCTCGGGCTGAACCTCATGTCGACCCACTCTTTAGGCTATCAGTCTAGCGGTCTTGGTTTCACGACCTCTCTCTCGAGCAAGCCGAAAACACATGGGTGGTTTTGTATTTGCAACTACAAACCCATTAAATTAAACAACAACCACTAGGTGAAATCACCATTAAAATACATCTAACCTATCATCAAGCGAAACCCAACAATAATATCAAAACATATTTGCTAAATCACACCCCAAGAATGGGGGTTTTTAGCCACACATCAAGAGATAGAAATTTATATCTAAATGAGCTTGCATTCAAATGGGTATGAAGATTTACGTATTGTTACAGCAAAGAATGAAGAATCCAAGAGACCCAAGTCCAAATCCTTGGAGATGAAGCCCTCTTCTTCTTTAAGTTTCCAAAACCCTCTCCAAACTCAAAGCAAAAATAAAAGTACTAAAAATTATATTAAGAATCTGATATTGTCTAATGATATATTCTCTGTAACTCTCAAATTGTATTTGTTGTTTTCAAAAAATCTGTGCTGCGATGGATCATTCAACGACATCAGTCGGAATCGCCAATCAACTCGGCGATTCGTCCTTTAGTGTAGTTCATCGCCTTCTTTCGCCATAATTGCTTCATCGTGCTCTAGGTCATTGGGAGATATAGTAATGCTTCGCAGAACTTTTCGGTGATGCACTGACTGCTCCCTTGTTCCGCCGACTTGATCCTTTCCTTTAGGCTCAGCACACTGGAACAAAAGGCGAAGGAAGACCCTTCTGTGATTCGCCAAGTGGACTCGGTGATTCTCGGGCCTTTATTTTCTCGTTCTTTTCATCCTTTTTGTTCCTTTTTGCGAAGTAGTGTCCATGCTTTATTTCAATCTTTAAATACCTGAAACTTAAGAGTTTTCATCAGATATTGAGATAGAATAAACATTTGAGGACATAATTTCTATTAAAATATAGCCTTAAATGAGTCCAATTTGTGGACTCATCAACACCCCCAACTTAAACTTTTGCTTGTCCTCAAGCAAACTTGAGTTCAGCTAATCACAAAGGGTGTCTCAAACAGTGCTACACAAGACTCAATCATGAATGTACACAACAAGACTCAAATTACTCATGCACAGATCAATTGTGTACTCAAAGATTCAAGTTGTGACACACCATCACCAAAGATTCTCATGCTCGCAATACTTGCTACTTGTGCAAGTTCAAGCTCAACAAAAAGTATCTAAATGCCCTCACATAAAGAATGATTCCATATTCACACATAGAGGTTAATCAATTCAAGATAAGGAATCAGATTCAACGCTCACACTCAAAAAGAAGAACACAATGCATGTTTTCACCCATAGGTTTGCCCTTATTTTCCAATCGACTTTCGGTTCGACTTACTCAAGATAAAAAAGGTCTTTTCAAGGCTTGTAATGGGGCTGAGTGCAAATGTATGGTCATTTAGGATTAGTGACTTTTTCCTCATGAGATGTGGTATTCTCAATGCCTTCCCTTATTTTCCATAATCAATTATGTTTCTAGTGCTTCTAAGTCATCTTTTTATTCACCTCCAAGGTTGCTTGCAAACCCAATTTCTTTTGTACTTTTTTTTATTTGATTTGGAGGGTTTCCATTGTTCCGCAACACCAAGGGTTAAGGGAGACTTTTCTTGCACTTCTTGACTTCTCCTTTTTCTTTTCACCACACCCCCAACTTAGGCTTTTGCCTAAGTTGCCTATTCACTAAACCACAAATCAAGAGGATTATAGGTAGTGGGTCAAGTAAGGTCTAGGTTCATCAAGGTTCTTCCAAAGAAAGGTAAGGCTCAAGGGGTGTTCAAAAGAGTTTCACACGCTCACGGGTAGGCCACAAAAGAGGTATATGTCAAATTTGGCTCACACTCTTTAAATTTGTCTAAGATCATTTCAAGAGCACACCTTTCTAAATCAATCAGAATAACGAGGCAAATTCTGGGTTTATTCATGTGTGGTTCAAAGTAAGCTAATCACACAAGGCATCGACACTTAAGTCAAACAAGACTACACACTTTCGTTCGTGTGCAATGGTCATTACAAGAGAATCAATTCGATAAATGGTTAATCACAATGAGATGCAAAGAGTTCACATATTGCCTATGCAACTTCATTTGGTCTCGTCATAGCTGCGCATTCATGTTCATTCGATTGATAGCACTATTTAAGTCATCAGTATTGATCGAAACTGAGACTTAAATTTTGACAAAGAACAGCCACTTTCAACACATGAGAGGTGGCAAAAATTTTCGAAAGGGTAAAAATCATTTTTGTAATTTAAAACAAAAGGAAGCCATAAGGTCAAACATCCACAAAAAGCAGAGAAAACACAATTTTAAACATTTTAAACACAATAAACCAAATATAAACAAAACACGACTCACAATTAGCACACAAAAGGTGAGCCTCACCCCACTACAAATAAAAAACACATTTGTCCTCAAATGCAATTAACATAGAATCCGCAAGGCAAAATAAAAAAAGACAGAGAGGGAGGTAAAGAGGGGATCTTGTCTAAGCAGTCGCTCCATCTGACTGGGCATCGTTACCTGATGTAGTAGCATGAACTTCGACAATGGTCCCCGGATTGTCATTCTGGTTCTCATTGTGTTCATTGGTCCTAGCTTCTGCAGCGATATTAGTAGCAACCATTTTGTCCACGTAATGGCTCACCAAAAAAGAGTTTATAGCCGTGTAGACTCCACATTTCCACGAAGGAACAATGGGATCAATGGGGACCTTTCTGCTGGAGCTTGTTTTCTTACTTTCTCTCCTCTCTTTTACCAGTTCTGCTATTTTCTCATCTCTTTTGAAATCTTGCGCTCTTACATGTCGGGGTGACATATCTCTCCTTATGACCTTAGGTCTAGCCATTTCTATAAAAAGACTTCGAGACAAAATTAGATAATATTTAAACAGGGCCAGGGGAGTCTTGGGTGCAGAAGGCAGTTTCACTAAAAATGATGCATAGATGGTACAGGGGTGCAGACAAAGGGGCGGATAAGTAGGCTTTCGGCCAGTCGCCAAGTGTGCTTGGCGCGTCAGACTTACTACCAAAGGTAACAGATCAATCAATACATGCAATTAAAGGTGAAATGGGGATGTTACGCGAACCACCGAACAGTTCGGCAAACTCGATTTAGCTTACCAAACTACCCCACGTGTCTATTTTCAACCCATTTCTTTCGAATTCACCCCCGCAACCCCTGATAATGCAATGTAAGTTTGTACAACACAAATTCAATGAAGACCCAACACAATTTAAGCACTCCCATAGCAAAATAATTTAACTCAAAAGCACAATCGAGTGGGATCCCAATAATTTCGCAAATATTACGGGATAATAATCAATAATGCAATACTATTCCATCGAATTAAAGACTCGAAAGAGATTTTACACTATCAATCATTATGCAGATAAGTACAAGTTTTGATAAAATAACTGAGGGGTTCGATTACCATCCTTTGGTGTTGAATTAGATTGTATTAACGTGCTAGGCAGCAATGTGATCCAAATCCGTGCACAATTTGATACTTAAAAATTGCGAGAAATATAAAACGAAAGTGCAGGTGTGAGTTTGATAGGATGGAAAAAAATGAGAGGAAAAGAATGAAGTAGAACTTTTAAACCTGCTGCTTGCAAAAACCGTTCAGTTACCGCCTATTCGACGACGTGAGTCAGGTTCGCCCAATCACTCGGCTGAGCGCCAAGTGATTACTAACTTCACCTAATGAAACAGGATCTACATCTCACGTGAGAATCCTAACAACGGTCTACATCGAGGTCACCATTATTATCGGTAATTCGCCAATAGTTTCTAGAGCTCGATGAGTTTTACAAACTCCAATGTCTGTGAAGCCTAGAGTCAAACAACGAATAACATCGGATTCGCTGATCCTTTCAGTGACTCACCTACTGGATTCATTATTTCGCCTATTACACTTTTCGTTCACTCTCTATACTTCCATCTGCACAGCCAACACACCATTATTTTATAAAAGCAACAGAAAACAATAAATGGTTTTGGGTTGCTTCCCAAACAGTGCCTTATTTAACATCGTGGCACGGTGCAAGTTCTCTTCTAAACCTTATTCTTGGGGTTAGCCATAGTATCACTTGGCAAGCCCCCTGGATGTCTTGGATTCAGGTGCGACGAGATATGACCTATCTAGGTCTCTAGTTGCTTGATTGAAACTGAATGAGAGGTTATGGTCTGGCTAAGGTAGACACATCTTCTTTCATGCCTTTTAGCATTTTGTCTGACCCTTCAACTTTGTTGAGGATGCGTGAGAGTATATCCTCAGACCTACCACCGTCCGAATCCTTCGGCTTTTGGTGTTTATGGGGAGGCACGTATCTATCCTTCTCCCCATCCTTTCAATTTGGATTACGGTCCCTCCATTCATGATCCCGGTCCTTCCAACCTTCGTCTCTAGCCTAACTTGGGTTGCCACCCTACCTTGGGTAATTTGAGCTGTAGCCACCGCTTGGTTGGCCAGACAATTTACCTCCTCATTGTACAAGGCTTCAAACTTCATCTCCTCAGGATTAGTTCCCCCGACCCCCACAGCATTGACACTATAAGCACCGGCTCCCATAACATTTTTGGATAGAATATTGAGTTGTGTCATGATTTTTGCCATGTTCTGGTCTCTCTCATTGTCTTTCTCAATCTACTCTTTGGATAGCTTGAAAGTGAGAGGGGAAACTTGGTCCTCACGAGTGTACCATGCTCTGTTGATGGTTTTCATACCATCTAAAAGCTGGGCTGCTACTGCATACGGCTGCTGCATTAAGCCTCCAGGTGAGAGTTGGTCACGACACCTTTGTTTATCGAATCCAAACTCTGGTAAAAGTATTGAAGTAGCACGTTGTCTGGCAAACCGTGGGTTGGGAATTGTAGCACCAACTTTTTGAACCTTAGCCAAGTTTCATGCAGAGGCTCTCCTTCTAGACGTTTAAAGCTCTGGATGATATCCTGCAGTGACATCATCTTTGAGGGAGGGAAAAATTGCACTTAAAATGTGGTCACCAACTCCTCCCAAGAAGTGATGGATTCACGTGGTAGCTCAGCTAGCCACTTGCAAGCCTTTCCCATCAACGAGAAAGGGAATAGTCTTAGCCAGACCGAATCCTGAGAGATGTTTTTGAACAAGAATGGTCCACACACATTTACAAAGTTTCGAAGATGCTCTTGAGGATCTTCATGTGCCAGTCCACTAAAAAGTCCCTTCAGTTGGAAGAGTTGCAACATGGTGCTCGTTATGTGGAACACTACATTTCCCTCGGTTGGAGGTAAGCGGATGGATCCAACACCTCCCATGAGGTGAGAGCCACTGATGGTGGGCTCTTGAACATCGTTGAGATTTCTGATGTCATCTTAGTGGCCCACCTGGCTAGCATTGCAACCATTAACACTCATGCTTTCTGAAATATTCACACAGTACACAAACAAAACTAAAAATAAGGTGAGTAGACTACAACTAATAAGAACAAAGATTTTACTAATCTAAGAATTCTCAAATAACACCACTCCCCGATAGCGGTGCCATTTTGATGTTTGCGTAATCAATGACACAACTTCCAATGCAAGTGTCTACGATCGTGCAATAGTATAATAACCCAACCAAGGGTTGGGGTCGAGTCCCAAGGGATTGGTTTTGAGAATTAATAGAAAAATAAAATTTAGTTCTAACTAGTCGTAGTTAAAGACATTAACAATTAAAAATATTGTAAATTAAAGAGGGGACACAAAAGTGTCAAATATCAATTTGGGGGTTTTGTCACAAGTATAGCAAAAATAGTAAAAATAACAAAGAATTCTATAAATGAGAGGGGATACTTGGGGTGTGACCGCAATAAATGTTGATTTAAATCGTTGGGTACATGTTTTCAATAGGAAATTTGCAAGATATTAGGGACTAGGCTAATCTTTAGATGGAAATAAGTTCCCTCTCAAGCAACTTACCCTGTTTCAAATAGGTTCCTCTCGGACACCCATTTGCTCCATAAAGGCCAGCCTACACCTTACCCCACTCACTCTCTCGAGCTGAGTGTTTGGATATGGGACTAGTGCTCACCCTCTCGGGCTGAACCTCATGTTGACCTACTCCTTAGGCCATTAGTCTAGCGGTCTTGGTTTCACGACCTCTCTCTCGAGCAAGCCGAAAACACATGGGTGGTTTTGTATTTGCAACTACAAACCCATTAAATTAAACAACAACCACTAGGTGAAATCACCATTAAAATACATCTAACCTATCATCAAGCGAAACCCAACAATAATCTCAAAACATATTTGCTAAATCACACCCCAAGAATGGGGGTTTTTAGCCACACATCAAGAGATAGAAATTTATATCTAAATGAGCTTGCATTCAAATGGGTATGAAGATTTACGTATTGTTATGGCAAAGAATGAAGAATCCAAGAGACCCAAGTCCAAATCCTTGGAGATGAAGCCCTCTTCTTCTTTAAGTTTCCAAAACCCTCTCCAAACTCAAAGCAAAAATAAAAGTACTAAAAATTATATTAAGATTCTGATATTGTCTAATGATATATTCTCTGTAACTCTCAAATTGTATTTATTGTTTTCAAAAAATCTGTGCTGCGACGGATCATTCAACGACATCAGTCGAAATCACCAATCAACTCGGCGATTTGCCCTTTAGTGTAGTTCATCACCTTCTTTCGCCATAATTGCTTCATCGTGCTCTAGGTCATTGGGAGATATAGTACTGTTTCGCAGAACTTTTCGGCGATGCACCGACTGCTCCCTTGTTCCGACGACTTGATCCTTTTCTTCAGGCTCAGCACACTGGAAGAAAAGGCGAAGTGAGACCCTTCGGCGATTCTCCAAGTGGACTCGGCGATCCTCGGGCCTTTATTTTCTCATTCTTTTCAACCTTTTCATTCCTTTTTGCGAAATAGTGTCCATGCTTTCCTTCAATCTTCAAATACCTGAAACTTAAGGGTTTTCATCATATATTGAATAAAAAAAGCATTTGAGGACACTATTTCTATTAAAATATAGTCTTAAATTAGTCCAATTTGTGCACTCATCACTAATATATATCCTATGTGGGTACATAGTTATGGGATAGGAAGATGTTCATTGGAACCCTAACCTAACATTGGGAGAGTTTGCATCTTACCATATCCACTTGGTGCTTAGCCTCCATTCCCATAGAGTAGTTCATTCACATTAACATCATTGTACTTGAGAGGGCTACCAACACTAGGTCTACTGATCCGAAAGTACATTACACAAGAAAGGGCCACCATCACTAGGTCTACCGATTCAAGGTACATTAAGGGTAGTTCATTGACTTTCCAAGAAAGGTTCCATCATCATTGGGTCTACCGATACAAGGGTCATCATTTGACACATGAAAAGGTTACCATCATTTGGGTCTAGCGATTCAAGGTTTATCATTCATTCATTTATGAAAGGAATGCCATAGACGTATCGATTCATAATCATCATGTAAATACACATTCATCATACAAGAGAGGGTGCCTAAGCCTACCAATTCAAGATACTTCATTCATGATCACATTCGTCATTATAAGAAAAGGATGCCTTAAGCCTACCAATTCAACATATACAACACGTAGGAGAAAACCCTTCACATTCTATCATTCATCATTCCTAAGTGTCAATTGAGAATATACTATCAACAATAACACAACTACATTCTATACATGATCATCATTTTATCATTGAAATCACATGCATATCCTTCACATCATAATCATATATAGTAATTAAACACCTCCACCTTTCAAGTGGATCAACATCTCTAGCACAATTCTACTTCAACATGTAATTTAGCCATAACTTGCCTTCAAGGCCATGAATCTCAAATCATCAACACACCAACAATTTACCATGATTAAGGCATAGATAATGATACAATTCAATAACCCAAAGCAATTTAGACATATTCCAATCAGAAGCTTTCATAATCAACAAACCTACTTCATAAAGGCACAATTTAGGAATTGAGAGAAATCATGGGTTCATAGAGTATTTTCATCATAAATCATCAATTAAGCATCAATGCAATCATTATATGATATTAGAAACCATTTGAAATCGTTTGAAGAAAGAACCCATGAGATTTGAGTAAAACCTTAGGTTTTTCATGAACTTGAAAACTTTGAAAACTTCTTTGAAATTGACTCTAGGGTGAAAGCTAACCCTGGATGAAGGATCACCATACCTTTACTAAGATTCCCCAATAAATTTGATTAAGAAATGCCTTGAATCCAAAACCCTAGCTCCCACTTCTTTTTCTTCTTCTTCTTTGGGAATTTCTAGAGAGAGAAATATTTGGGAGGAGGTGGGTTTCTTTTTTATTCTATTTGGAGTGACTTAAATGTGAGAATTCAAGTCTAAAAAGGTCTTAAAAGATTTATATAGTTGCTAGGAAAGGAATAGAATAATAAGGACTCAACTTAGGAAAAGAACTAAGAACCCTTAAAGTTTCAACTTAAAAATTCCCCTCCTTCACGACTTACCTCGCCCATTTGCCCTTCTTGGCTTGCCAAGGGTACTAGGCGACTTGCCAAGTGCACCCTTGGCTGGCCCAAATTTCCAGTGAACTCAAAATTTGGGCAGTCCACTAGGCAATCTAGAGGGGTCAAAGGGCGATACACCAAGCTGGTTGGCGAGCTTGGACTTAGCTCGCCCTTTGGTCCATCATCTTGGCCAAATGGGGCAGCCACTAGGCGAGCACAAGAGCTCAAGGGCGACTCGCCCAACCCCTTGGGCGATCAAACAACCCAACAAGGCTTCTTTCACCCTATCTTGGTAGCCTAGGCCTTTTCTTGCACCCTAGGTTTCTACCTTACTCCATTTAGGTTCTAAAACAGTCTAGACATCAACTTAAAGTCACACTAACCCAAACGTTAAGGCTCTAGTTCAACCTATCATTTTTTGAGTCGTTACAACTATTGTTTCTATGATTCACTTAACAACAAGCACACATCAACTACGAATTATAATTTCTATACAACATTAAGAATATGCATTTCAACATATTTACATGGTATTCTATCATTCTTCGGGCTTATATCATGCAATTTATTCTTTCAAACAATAATACTTTAAAACCCTATGTCAAGAAGTGCATCTAGATATACACGATACGATTTAATCCAATTAATCAACAACACCCACAAAACCATCGTTCCAAGGGTAATTTAGAACTAATACTAACATTTTTAACATATAAATCATACCCAAGGTCAAGTACAACTTTGTGATCTCAACATTAACTAATAAATAATTCATGGTGTTGAAATTAATTACTTAAAGTAAGCAAACTTGGTGGGTATGTTCCTATTAGGTTTCTTTTCAACCTTCAAATACTCTGACGCTCAACCCGAACATTTTCTTTAGTTGGATAGTAATATGGGAAGAAGAAGAAGAAGAAAGAAAAAGGAAAAAAATTGAGAGAATAAGTGAGGGATTCTAGGAGAGAAGGAAATGGAGTAATTCTAGGAGTGATTTAGTTAAATGGGGAGTTGGGAATGTGTGGGGGTGGTTATTTTGAGAGTTGTAACGGTTGCAGAAGAAAGAGAGAGATAGGGGATGTTTTAAAAATGAAGAGTTTTAATTAAAAGGGGTTCAAGTCGGGTCGACTGTGACCCAGTTTGGATCCATAAAACCCTATCGACGGTCCATGAGTCAATCGACGGTCCGTTGATGGGTTCTGTGGTTCTCCCTGACACTTAGTGATTTTTAGAAAACATACCTAGGGTCTGCGGATGCCATCTACGGTCCATAGATTGAACGACAGACCGTCTATGGGAAATGTAGACCACTATACTAGTGACTATTTTGTAGAGTTTTTTCTATGCTTTCGTACACACGTAGCAAACATTATGACTTCCTTTTTACATTTTCTTGATTCTTTTGGGACACGGACCCTATTCTATCCTACTCAAGCCAATCTCTAAAAATTTCATAAAACTAAACTTCTATATAAAAGGAAAGAAAGCTAAAAGTTCATAAAAATAAATAAACATTCCTAAGATTGGCTAGATATTACATCTTGGGTTGCCTCCCAAGTAGTGCTTGATTTAATGTCGCGGCACGACGCAACCACCTTGATTACTCAGACTTCATCGAGACCCTATTTCTCTCTCACTTTATTAACTTCTTCAGACTTCCCCAAGTAGACCTTTATCTGTTGACCATTCAACTTAAACCTTATTCTTTCATTATTCTCAAGTTTAACCACTCCATGTGGAAATACTTGAGTCATTTTGAAAGGACTGGTCCACTTGTACTTGAGCATGCCAGGGAACAAGCACAACCTTGTGTTAAATAAGAGTACCAAATCACCAGGAACAAATTCTCGTTTGCGATCTTTTGATCATGGTACTTCTTCGTCTTCTCCTTGTACAAGGCTGAACTCTCATATGCTTTCAGGCAAAACTCAGCGAGCTCATTCATCTCATTCAATCTTTGACTTGATGTGGTGCCCCAATCCAAGTTCAGCTTTTTGAGTGCCCACATCGCTTTGCGCTCTAGCTCTACAGGAAAATGACAAGACTTCCCATATACAAGTTGGTAGGGGGACATACCTATGGGAGTTTTGAATGTAGTACGATAAACCCATAGAGCTTCATCAAGCCTTCTTGACCAATCTGTTTTGTTTGCATTCACAGTCTTTGCAAGAATTTGCTTTATCTCTTTATTTGACACTTCAACTTGCCCACTAGACTGCGGATGATAAGGAGTTGCGATGTTGTGACGAACACCATACTTCTCAAGCAACATTTTGAACAACTTTTTATAAAAGTGAGAACCTCCATCGCTGATAATTTCCCTTGGTGTACCAAATCTGGAGAAGATATTCTTTTTCAGAAATATTGTGGCACTCTTACCTTCATTGTTTGAAAGCGCTACTACTTCTACCAATTTATACACATAGTCAACCGCTACAAAAATATACTTCATCCCATTCGAACTCACAAACGGACCCATGAATTCAAGACCCCAAACATCAAATAACTCAATCATTAGTATCGGGTTCAGTGGTAATTCTTGCTTCCTTGAAATTCCTCTTTCTCTTTGACAACGATCACAAGACTTGGTGTAGACAAATAATACCCACACTGCAAAATTTTGTGAGTAGTCCAAATACCACTATGGTGCCCACCAAAAGGGGATGGATGACACGCCTCCAGTATACTCATCATCTCAACTTCGGGCACACAATGATGAATAATCCCATCAGTACAAATACAAAATAAGTAAGGTTCTTTCGAAAAGAATTTCTTGACATCAGACATGAATTTTCTTCTTTGGTGAAATGACAGACCTGAATGCACCAAATCACTTGCTAAATAATTAGCAAAATTTGTGAACCAAGGAATAAGGTCATAAAAAACAGACAATACCTATTCATTAGGGAAAGCATCATCAATTTCGAATCCATCTTCTAACTTGATCGTGACTTCTTTTTCTAATCTAGACAAGTGATCAGCAACTTTATTTTCTGTTCCCTTCATATCTTGAACTTCAAAGTCGAACTCTTGCAGCAATAATACCCATATAATCAATCTTGGTTTTGCATCTTTCTTTTCCATAATATACCTTAATGCGGAATGATCAGTATGCACAATGACTTTACTGCCGAGCAAATAGGATCTAAACTTCTCAAATGCAAAAACCACCACTACAAATTCTTGTTCAGTCACAATATAGTTCTTTTGAGCAACATTCAAAGCTTTGCTCGCATAGTAAATAGGATGAAGAATTTTCTCTCGCCTCTATCCAATACTACGCCAAGTGCCACCCCACTCGCATCACACAATACCTCAAACAGTTGTCCCTAATCAGGTAAAATAATTATTGGTGCGGAAATTATTTTCTCTTTCAACTCCCCAACTGCTCTCAAACAAGCATTATCAAACTCAAACTTAGATTCCTTTCCAAGTAGTTTGCACAATGGGTGTGCAAATTTCGATATATATTTTATGAATCTCTTGTAGAAACTTGCATACCCTAGAAAACTTCTAACACCTTTTACAAAGATGGATGGTAGCAGTTTTTCTATTACCTCAACTGTAGCTCTTTCAACTTTAATTCGCTTCTGCGAAATTCGGTGACCCAAAACTATACCCTCTTTCACCATAAAGTGACATTTTTCCCAATTTAGCAAAAGATTGCACTCTTCACATCGTTTTGGCACCTCAGCCATATGAGTCAAACAATCATCAAATGAATCACCAACTATAGAAAAATCATGCATAAATACCTTTATCATGTCCTCCACTATGTCAAAAAATATAGACATCATGCAACATTGAAAGGTTGTTGGAGCATTACATAACCCAAATGACATTCTTTTGAATGCAAAAGTTCCATAAGGACAAGTGAAAGTGGTCTTCTCTTGATCTTCCAAAGCTATAGAGATATGATTGTAGCTCGAATACCTCTCTAGAAAACAATACCAACCCTTTTCAGCAAGACAATCTAACATTTGGTCCATGAACGACATTGGAAAGTGGTCTTTCTCAGTCTATGCATTCAACTTGCGATAGTCCATACATACTCTCTAACCAGTCACCAGCCTCATCAGAACGAGCTTATTCTTAGCATTGGGAACCACAGTAATTCCTCCTTTCTTTGGCACACATTGCACTGGGCAAACCCAATTACTATTTGGAATAGGGTATACCACTCCAACATCTAACCACTTGATGATTTCCTTCTTCACAACCTCTTGCATTGGGGGATTAAATCTTCGTTCGTGCTCAATACTTGGTTTGCGGTTGATAATGCTCAACTACACTTTATCTGATTCTAAGTGTAGGTGGTCGTAATCAAGAATAAACCCAACAAAGAGTTGGGGTCGATCCTATAGGGAGTGATACGGTAGATAATTCAATTACGAAATGAAAAAAGTGTTCTAATCGTTTGTAGAAGTAGATATTTTTGAAATAATTAAAGTAAATGGCATGGGTTTGACAACTAGTGTCAATTAGGGGGGGTTAGAGTGAGAAATTAACAACTACGAAAGCACGAGAGTAATCTAGTAGAGAGGGATCCTTGGGGATATGATCGACTAAATGCCAATTTCACTGTACGGGTGATTATTATTTACTACAAGCCATTGAATTTTAGTGGGTAGGGTAGGATTTAGGTGTAACAACTATTTCTCAATCAACTATTACGAATCAAATAAGTTCTCTCGAACCTCGACAAACCCAACAAATATGAACAACCTAAAACCACAATCAATCTACTCTCTCAAGCTAGATTAGTAGGATTGAATTTAGACCCACTTCTCAAGCTAAGTCCATAATAACCCAATCACTACAATCATCAATTGATAACTTTAATTCTAAGACTTCTTTCTCAAGCAAGCTTAGAATACTACGCTAGATCTGCATTTGTAATTACAATTCATCAATTCGAACTCAACTATCAATTGAACCCACTTCAAATCAACAATTAAATCAGTAGATACTAACAACCATAAGCTAATTGAAACATTCAATCATATAATCACACCTCCAAGAATGAGGGTTTTAGCCAATCATAATAAAAATCAAGAAAATATTACCAACTATGTTCTCCATCAGTTTGGGTAACAGATTGCAAGTCTTCACAATGCTCAAAAGCAATTCCAAATCAAAACCAACCCTAAATTCCTTCTTAAAAGACTGAAAACAATGTCCAGAGTGCTTTAGATAAAAAATCTAGAGTTAGAATGTGAAGGAACTGCTTTTCCTCATTTCAAAATTCAATTTATACGTTCCTGGATTTTTGGCTTCATAGCCATTCGGCGGAATAAGTTGCTAGTTGGCGATGCGCCAAATTCTCCTATCCATCGCCTTTTCTACTTTCTGTGCTGTAACTTTAGGTGATTGAAGTCGGGCTAGCCGACCTGGTCGGCGATGCTCCAAGTGTTCCTTCTTCTCATCTTTTGACTTGCTTTTTCACCAATCATCCTGTAACTTTAGGCAGTCTGAATATCCTTCGCCAATCCAATAGGCACGTTGCTGACTTATACATTCCATCACCGAGTTGTCTTTGTCCAAGGACTGGCCTGTTGTAATTTTTGGCAAGCTGAAGAACCACTCGGCGATTCGCTAAGTGGCTTTGGCGATCATCAGTCTTTCTTTTCTTCAAATTTTTCGCTTCTATTTGCTCGGTAATGTCCTTTTCTTGCTCTTTTGCCTTCATTGCTGCAAATTAGCATTTAAACATCATTTTAGTGCATAAAATAGGCATTGAGGAAACTAAAACTCTAGATATTAAGCCCTAAATGAGTCGAAATCTTGATTCATCAACTATCTAGCATGTGTTGGATGTTGTGAGTACAAATGCCCAGTGGAATACCAATAATATCATCAATAGTCCATCTTATAGCCCTTTTGAATCGTTTCAGTACCGATATTGTCACGCTCTGAAATAGGGGGCGTAACTGGCACTAGATACCCTATTAGATCAAGTTACCCACTAAAACATACTAGCTAACCAAACTGTGAGACAAAAGATTGGCAGCACAACTTCTAAAAAGTGAAACCTAGACCCTAAAGGTCATGACCTGAATGAGAATAAACCATACAAACAATAGTAGACAAGCCAAACAAATAAAGATGTATTAGCTAGTCAGTGAGGCCACAACTGAATACATACCTACTTACATATATATATATATATATATATATATATATATATATATATACACATGCCAAGTCTATGTGTTGGAGATTGAAACATACAAAAGAAAACCCAGAATATTGTGTCCATAATAGCCTCTATGAGTGACATAAGCACTGTCGAGACAAGGCCCCCACTATACCCAAACTATACTACAAAAGTAAATCTCCTCTGATAGCCCAGGATAAGATGAAACTTACCAACTCACAATTGAACTTAAATCCTAGCGATTGGATCGATTAGAATCCCTGCTTGAACCTGCTCGCATGAAACAAAAATCAGTGTCCCCAGGCAATGGGACATCAGTACGAATAAAAATGTACCGGTATGTAAAGCGGAAACTAGAATCATAAATAGTTACTGAAAAAGGGTCATAGAGATACCACCTGAAACTCAAATAATCTCCCTGGCTAACATTTGGCCTCCTACTATTTAAATATGCATGGTATGCTCGTATAATCGTATGTCGTGAATACATATATATAGATGCAAATGCATGACATACCCAACCAAATGCTAGCAATGGTGGTGCTTCTCGGTAGCTAACTGACATTATATACACCAACATGTGGCCATTGGTATCTCATACGTATAAATATAGGCAATAGGCCCCATACCTCTTGATTATAGCTCGGGAATAGAATGCATAGCATGTCATTTCATGGATTTATAACACCTATATGTTACCGTTGTCATGTTGCCAATCTTGGCCTGTTTGTAGTCTTGCTCTCATAACACCATAATCACTTTCGTATAACATGTAACCATCTCATGGAACCTCATATGTTCTTCCAAATAAGCTTGAAAAGTTAACTCGAATTTTAGAAAGATAAACTAACCTTGCAGATATTAATAACAAGTTTAAGGTGATTTACTTAGTTCCTAACTTGGTTCCTAGATAATTTATAAAAGAAGTATTTCAAAAACCAAGTGTTCTAATAGTTATATTTGAGAGTTTTGAAGATCATGAGTTACTTTAATTTCATAATAACTTTAGTGGGGAAAGAGGGCTGGTTACAAGTAATAAGGGTCTCCTGTGATATTTTAAGTCACATCACCAAAAGAAGAATTAGAATTCATACACGCGGACATATAATCAAGGAAACGGATAAAATGAAATGTAGATGTCAAATACTTTATTTATCCGAACGAGTAGAATATCAAAATAATAGAATCATGAAAATAATTCAGCTGAGATCCCAATGCCTTTCACTGAAGGTCTTTCTAGTAAGAGAATAGCAAAATATCACATTTGGCGTTTTAGGAATTTCCCTAGAGTGGCGCTAAAATGAGGGATGAAGCTTAGCCTTAACATACCTTTCCAATGAACGCTCGAATGGTCGTAGTTTATCCACAAAAGTTGTTCCTTATGTCCTAAGTTTCACAAACACTATATAAACATAGCTGGTACGCACCTATAAACAATTCATAATTGAGCTTAAATCAATAGATTTGCCATATGGCCTCAACTTGACGAAAAGTCCGTAGCACTTCATAAAAACAATCATAAAAGATAATTTAAACCTTTCAAACGGGCGAAGTTCTACCCGAGCCATTTCTTTAATCTAGAACTTTGTCTGAGGGGTCCCTTTGACCTAAAACTTTAGTTTAGTTCCTTGATATTGCCACCCATTTGTAATCTTAATCTCCAATGTACGATACCAAGCCATATACACCTCATATAACCATGCCAAACTATGCCACACATATTATGCAAGAATAGAGAAAAAGTACGGGATCTTACCAATATCAAAGCCTCTATTTGCCCTTCACTCAAGTCAGCAACAATTATAACCGGCAAAGTACTATTTTGGCCAAATTTTTAAACTTCAAATTTTCTATGTTTTATATTCTTCTTATAACACCCAATTTAGTACATATTTTGTATTTATTTATAATATAATCTAAAAAGTATTAAAAGAGGAAACATTTTCAAATTGAAGCGAGGTGAGAGTTTAAGAAGCGGGTTTAAAAGTAAAAATAAAATAGGGCTAAAAAATCTAAAAGAACAAAGAGAAACATCACAATAAATTTCTGAATTCTAAAGGTGCCACATAGGCGGGCCTAGAATTCTCTTTTGTAGATATAAGATAAGATTATAAAATAATGGTAATTATAGTATACTAAATTGAATTTTTTTTTTATAGTGATAGAGGCACAAGTATGATATGGTGTGAGAGAGATTATTGTTTGACTAAAACATATGTGGGCGCAGATCTTTTTCATCTTATGTTCTCTTTCTCTCTCCTCACTCCTCACCCTTAATCTTCTCCATTTCTTTCCACTCACTTTTTAAAGAAAAATTTCTTCTATTTTCTACTCACTTTTTAAAGAAAAATTTCTTCTGTTTTCTAATATTTTAGATTAGTGTTTTTTAGTCACGAATTTTATTAAATCATTTTTTATATTATATACATACCATCTAGATGCATATATTTTATTTTAATTTTTTTTAACTATATAGAAAATATAAGAAAATAAATAAGGAGGAAATTATAAGATAAAAATTAAAACTTTTATCTATAAGATGAAAGTCTAGAAAGTCAATTAACTAAGCTATTAGAATTTTTTATTTAATATGTACAAATTATAATCTGACTTTTATGTAATTATATGTAATTCAATTTCTAGTAGATCTGACTTTTTTTGTTCACCCTTCAATTTTAAACTATAAATACAAAACTTTTCATAATTATATGCACATAGCGTAAGATTGACATATTATTTGAAGATAGATAATATGTCAATATTGGCAAAGGAAATATTAACAAATTAAGAAAAGAAATAGACGAGCATAATCAGGTTAGTGCTTTCAAAATGATATGAAGCAAATAAATGAAATATTCAAATTAAATTTCACTTTATCTTCTTAAATTTTTTAGTTTGAAAAATAATGTGTACATTTGATATTGTACTAAATATATATATATATATATATATATATGTATATATATATGTATATATATATGTATATATATATATATATACATATACATATACATATATATATACACACACACATATATATATATATGTATATATATATGTGTGTGTGTATATATATATGTATATGTATATATATATATAAAGAACTATCAATCGTAATGCCACAAAAAAAGAAAAAATATTTTACATGTATAATTATTTATTTTAATCTACAGAAAAAATATTAAAATAAATAATTATTGTTAGGGACAGTAAAATTATCATACTTATAATTATTTTATTTCAGTGAATATATATGTACATTGAGATATAATTGTAAGACAAAATATAATTTTAAATGTTAACTTAGTACCTGATGACTACCTAGAATTTCATCTCGTGGTAAATGTTGAATATCTATCTTATAAATTCATTTCTCATTTTCCTTTTTGTATATTTTTGTTATAATAAATTTTAAATAAATAAAATAAATTATACGCATCAATTTGATAAATATATAAATGACATATATTAATAATAAGATAAATAAAATTTATGAGTAAAAAATACTTTGAGGAATTTACCATAAAGGTTTTTTTTTAAAAAAAAAAAAAAAAAAAAGGTGGAAGGAAAAAATGAAGAAGATAAGAATTTTGTTTTAAAAAAAGTAAAAGGAAAAAAAAGAAACGCAGAAGAGGAAGAGTTAAGAAGAGAGAGGGAGGCATAGGATGAAAAAGGTGGGCACCACACCTTTTTAATGAAAAAGTACTCTCACATAGCATATTCATAAAGCTTTTCATATTCTCGCTGTTTTAAAAAAATCACCTACTTGTTTTTTAGTCTGTTTAAAATTTTTTTTTTTTACAATACTTTAACTTCAACTTTTCATCAAACAGGTCATAAGATTAAAAAATATTTTAATATATTTAATATAACTTTAATTTAGAATTACAATATTAAAAAATTTATATTTTTTTAAACTTCGTTTTAAGTTAAACTAAACCATTCTTTTTGAAAGGGGAAAAGGTTTAAAAATGCCGTCAACCTATTGAAAATGGTTCAAAAATGTCCTTCTTCCACCACTACAACATTTTAGGCCTAAGGTAACACTAAATCTGGACAACACTTGTAAAGTGTTGCCTAAAATATTTTTGGGTACGCTTTTAAAGCGTAGCCTTAGTTTTTAGTTTTTTGCCACGATGACATTAGCAACACTTTTAAAGCATGCTCTTTAGTAGTATAGACTACACTTATAACCGTTGCCATATCATGATATAATTGGTAATACTTATTTACACATATGACTACACTTTTAAAGTGTGCTATTTTTATAATTCTAAAAACAACACTTTATAAGTGTAGCCTTATAGTTTCTTCTAAAATTATCACTAAAATATTGTATTCCCTCCAATATATTTAACACTCCATCCAATTTCTAATTGGCCAAAAAAAAAGAATTCATAAATAAATAAAAAAGGTCTGGTTGAAAAGAACTAAACACTAAAAAATGTTTTGCCCCAAATCAAAAATAGGAGTTGCTCAACGAATCGACTCAGACACTATATTGGAGAACACATTTTTTCCCAGATTTCGAAGAGAGAAAGAATGGAAGAAGCAATAATGGATGTAATCAAATCTCAGCAAATATCTTCCAGGCCGATTGAGAAGGTGATAGTTCATCCGCTTGTGTTTTTGAGCATCATAGACCACTACAATAGAGTTGCAAAAGACACAAGGAAATGTGTTGTTGGGGTTTTGCTTGGAACTTCATTTAAAGGTACTGTTGATGTTACCAATAGCTATGCATGTATCATTGTTCCAAACCCTTTTCAGATCTGTTCAAATTTTTGTTTCTTGGAGTTTTTGATTTTTTTGTTATTTTGATTTTTTGATGGAATATGTAGTTTGTTAGGGTTTTTATGAGGTGAATTTAAGATTTGAACAGTGAACTAGAATTTAACGTAAGGTAAGGCAGGTTTCTTATGAGCTAAATTTGAGATTGGAACTGAGAATAAGTATCTAATGTAATGGGAAATTGTAAAATAGCAGTCAGTTTGCCTTTATTTATGGAATTAATTGGGTTGCTTTTGTTGTTATTGTTCTTGCATTTTGGTGGAATTTTAGGTATGTTAGTTTTTTATGAGCTAAATTTAAGATTGGAACTGAGTATAGGTATGTAATGTGCTGGGAATTCTAACATTGCAGTCAAGTAGTCTTTATTTATGTGATTAGTTGGGTTGCTTTTGTTCTTTTTATTTGGATGGAATTGAACTGAATCAAGTGGAATGGACATGAAGATCATTTAGGTGGCCTCAACTAGTTTGAGATTTAGAGTAACTGATTACTATGGTCTTTTTGTCTTCCGATGGAAGTAAAAGTTAGTTGGGTTTAATCTGAGCCAAGTTACAGAAAGAAAATGGATAAAGTACTCTGCTTGAAAAAAAAGGTAATTGGTGAACTTCTTGCCTCAAAGTAGGTATAAATTGATGTAAAATTGTAAAATAACTCTCAATATGCCTAGTTTTTTCGGGTGACTATATTAAGGAAGGAAACTGAAGTGGAACCAAATACTAAAGACGGCCTAGGTACAATATTGATGATCTCACAAAGATGAAATTTCAGTTAATTGTCATTTAAATATTGTTGAATTGGCCTTAGGACAAAGCTTTGTTTGGTGGTCAATGTTGACTTGCAGTTTAAAGTATGTTTACTATTTAGAGAAAAATATGGTTTTCGAAGAGTTAATGTGCTTTTTTAGTTCTGTTGGGGTAGGCCTTGCCTGGATCTTAGAAAAGCAGTAATTATTTTGTTTTCAGAATGGAGAAGGAGAAGCTAAAAGTAGGTATAAAGTGGGTGGTTTTTTTTCTTTTATTGTTTCACATAAACTATCCTACATTACTAAAGGTGTTCTGTGTTCTGATACTTCCTTAGATTTGTCACTTGCTTTTAAGATCTTCTTGCCTGTTTATTAAACTTGTCAAGGAAAGAAAGAATGCTCATGATGAAAGGCTTATACATGTGTGGTTAATTGGCTTTATATTGTAAATCATATTCCAGAAGATTGAGGAAATCTCTACTGGTTTAGGGAAAGATAATACACAGCTAATCTTGTCTAAGACCTCAAACGTATTCTTGCTATGGTAAATGGAAGTAAGAGATTCAGAACATACTTCGGTCACCAATACCTTCACTGTTGATTGCTGAATTTTGAGGCAAAGACTGACATCTTGCCTTTTTGTGGAGATGTATTACAATATCAATTAGATTGTCTACGTACGTAGTTGGAGGAGTTGGGGAGTCTATGAAAACGGATATGAGTTGTGGTGACTGAGATAGTTCAGTCACTCGACTCATATATGCCACCCTTCTTCTCGTTCAGCTGTCTTTCTCTATTGCTGGTATTCAAAAATCTTAATTTATATGATTACCTTTTTATTTTATACGTTTTTAAAATGTTAGATGCAATTTTAGATCTAAATAATCTTCACATTTTTAAGAATTTCAATTTCTTATATAGTATGAGGAATTGTGTCTCGTTCACACTGTTTGACAGATCGTCAACCTAAATCTTACAGCAACCACAGAAGCACAGTTAGAAAAACGTTCAAGGTAATTCTTTGAAGTCCTTTTTTCCCCTCTTCTTTCAATGTCTTTATATCTTGCACAGATTCATGTATCCTTCTTCTTAAACATTTTAATTTCTGGTTGTTTCTTTGACCGGTAGAAATTGTTCAATGGCATGCCAAATCATATGAAGATAGTGGAAGTTGGTGCAAGGGATGGATTACAAAATAAGAAGAAAATTGTTCCTACATCAGTGAAGGTTGAATTAATTCAAAAGCTTTTCTCTTGTGGGCTACTTGTGGTTGAAGTGACGGGTTTTGTTTCTCCAAAATGGGTGCCTCAAGAACTTCTTCCTCTATTTATACATAAGGAAACTTCCTTGCATATAGTTGCGATGGTACACTTTTTCCATCACAAAATGTGTGATGTTTAAGCTTAATTTTGAGTCTCCATTTTATGGTGTTTAGTGATCAGTTAATCCAATAGCTTTGTTTTATGCATTGGCTCTTTGAAACTTTTCATTTCTTTTCTGATTCTCCTGTTAATTTTTTTGTAGCTGTCGGATGCCAAGGATGTAATGGAAGTAGTTAAGGATCTGGAAGGTGCCAGATTGCCTGTATTGACACCTAATATGAAAGTATGTAGTACTTGTTGAGAAATCTTTCATGCTATTGCTATTGATCTTTTCCTGTTGTATTATGTTGTTCATATGATTTACTATTTTCTTGCCGGATAGAGTTTGAATTTTAACTCATAATTTGTGATTTTTTAAGTGAAGCAAATACATTTGTTTTTATTTTCAGGTGTATGTTGCTATTTGATCAGTTCAATGTTTACATATTAGGTAGAGTTTTAAATTTCCGAGATAATATTTGTTATTATCTTCTTTTTTAAGAAAGTAAATCAATGTTGCCTGATATATTTTTATTGTTCTTATTACTGTTTTATATTTGGTGTAAGTTACCTTTATAGTTCAATGTAGTTTGGCAGAATATGTTGTATTTTCTCTTATAGTTTAAGAGGGAGTTCAACCTTACCAAGCAGCACTCCGTCGACATGTGTGCTTGTGCATTTGGGTAGTATTGTAATTTAACTCTTAATCTTCTTCCAGACTTAACACGCGTTGATCAATTTTATCCGATAGAAAATCATAGCTTCCTTCTTCCTCCACCTCATTGTTTCAACATAATTCATGAAAAACTGATAAGTTTTAGACTTCTTTTTGATAAGAAATACAATTTTTCCGCAGGAGTAATTTAAAAAAACCAAATGAGAAAAATGTTGTGAAACTCCATGTGATGAATGCTGTGAAATCGTACTTCAACAGGAACTGGGGAAGAGAAGATCTGATGAAATCTAGAAAAGTTAACCAAGAAGCTCTCACTATCTTGAATAAGGTTCATTCATCCTATACCTAAGAATTACTGTTCTGATCAAAATATTTATTTAGAAAAATATTGTAATATAAGATTGAGAAATCGAGATTTTAGTCATGTTACTAATAGTTGATCAGCAAGTCATGTGCTTCTTTGGAAACTTGAACAGTTTTTATGTCTCTGCATTCTTTGGAAATCTATTCTCTTATACTTGATTCTTAGCTGCATCACTAATCAAATGTTCAATATCAGTAAAGGCAATTTCAGAAGATGTTGTTCTATTTTCTTGATCATTTGGTATTATTTCAACTCTATCATTTACCCAAATCGTAACACAACTATAAGGTGTACCTAAGTCTAGCAAATAGATTAAAAATAAAATTGACTGCTGGAAGTTGTGGCTGTTATTTATGTATTTGAGCTCTAACTAAATTCAACAAAATGAGCTTCCTCGATTAGCTGCTTTGTCGATCTTTCTATGCATTGTACATCTCTGGATTATAAATTTATCATTGTCAGTATTACTTTTTGGATAACATGCACACATGTCTTATCTGCTTCTGCAATTTGTTGGCTGCCCGAATGCAGATGTCTCGGGAGAAAAGGCAGAACTTGCCACACATTCAAAGAAAAAGAATAAACGGCCATGTTTATTAGGTACAAACACTTAAATGAAATTTAATTGACGCAAAAAAGTAAAGAAATGTTGCCAGCTGAAAAAGAGGCATTACTATTACAAATGTGCACAAGAGATCTCGACTCAAGAAGACGTCTTCTACAAGCTTGTGCCTTCAATAACTCTGTCAACTCAATATCTTCCACTCTCTCAACTCAATATGTTACGTCAACAAAAGGTTAGCAAGTTAAATTTATGGTCTTTACATACCCACATGTCTCTGAGTGCATATGTTATTTATACACACGCATGTTCTGGTTTGACACATTTCATATTTATTTATTAGCTGCTACATCCGAGGCTCGTACGTTAGTTGACACTTATGCGAAAGGGAAAAGTTTGGTTCCTCCTTTTTGTGTCTTTGAAAGAGGAGAGTATAATAATCATATTATTTTTGTTAGCTTCTACTACCATAAGGCGTTTGCTTCCCTAATTCATAACTACTTAATACATTAGGATCCACGTCAACCACATCTACTGACCCCTGTTAGGACATATAACAATATGTTCGCTTTTACTTTGCTAGCACTACAACATTTTAGGCCTACGGCCACACTAAATCTGCTTGTATCTCATCCAGGTTGTTGGTACCAATGCCAAAGGGAACAACAAATACATACACTAACTTGCCTGGATTATTGAGAGCACTCATATCTGTATTTAGCTTGTTAACACCATTGCAAGGTCTTTCCCAAAGAGCTGGTATAACCTTAATTTCATGACTACAATTTTCCACCATAAAGATAAGATCCTTCCAGTTGTGTGACCACTGGATATAGGGGAAAACAATGTTGAAACTTTGAAGGATATTTTTGCAGATTAGGAACTTCACTCTCCTCATATTGGATTGTTTGACACCATATTTTACTGCACATCTATTTTTCCACAGGTTCCAACATATAACGATGGGAAGGGCCTGATTCATGAGCTTGTGAGCCTCATTTTTATGTTGCATATTACCCCACTGCATAACAAGATTTCTTAGAGGAAGAGGGGTATGAATAACTTCCAGTGAAGCTGAGTAGAATTCCCATACATGGCTAGCAAATTCACAGAAATCAAAATGTGGTCTACCTCATCCCAACCAAGTCGATAGCAACAGTAGCATTTAACAAGTTCAATCCCAAAAGTATTGAACTTTTCGTTTGTGGGAAGTTTGCCTCTTAGTACTCTCCAAATTAGGAAGGATATTTTAAAGGGGATATTCTTGTGCCATATGAGCTTGTCCATCACTGTTTTACTTCTCTTATTCCTGATCAATTCCCAAGCAGAAGTACATGAAAACTGTCCACTGTCTGAAGGTGTCCATATAGCCTCATCTGCTCTTCCTTCTTAGTAGTGGATAATAGTGTTATTAATTTTTTGGAGCCAAAAGAAGAGGTGCTTGTTGTCTTACCAAGGATTTATCTCATTGATCATTCACTATAAACTGAGAAACTTGAGCATTGTTAAGGCTGGAAACAGTGGTGATGTGTTTAGCAAGAGCGCCATATGAAATATGAAATACATGTTTTAATAGCAATTAAGAGTCCTGTTTTTCGTAACAGTACCACTACATTGGGAAGGGGCTGGGAAGTATTGCTAAAAATGACTAGTATTGAACATATTAAATACATGATTTATTTCACTAACTTATATTTTTATTTTGAATGTGCAAGAAAATGCCGGTAAGTGAATTTGAATAGTGGCAAGAAGTAAACTCGATCTATTGTAGTGAACGATGAAGAGTTTTTGTACTATTGGTGGATCTGTTTGGGATGGCCATACAGTAAAATTCTTTACAAGAATAAAATTTTCCATTTTTAAATGGTTCAAGCTTAATATTTGACTGAAACTTAACTTTCGATTGTTGTTTCAGGAAGAGGATTTTTAAAGTAGACAAATCTGAAGACAAAAAGCTCGCTCTGGTGAAAACACCTAATACTGAAAATCCTCTTGTTTTGAATTACACAGTGAGTAAAACACATGCTTCTCTAACTTTTATTGTTCATGTGGATTTTATCTTACATAGCCTAGTATAGCTTTGGCGAAAGTATAGCTTGAAAAAAACTGTATATAGTAGTCATTTTTGTTTTCTTCTATGTTTAGCTCGAGAAGAGGATTTAAAGTTCTTTATTCCACGATCAGTAACTGAGGTGAGGTAAGAACATAAAAGTCCCTTTGCTATTCACGATTTCTCCTCTTCATGTCTTCTGTTGAAGGAGAATTATGCGGCACGCAGGAGATAATATGTGACATACTAAAGACAAATTTCAACCTAAAAATCAAGCTGGGGCACAACATTTGCAGGTAGATTCTAGTTTTGTGTCTCCTCTGTATATGATAAATTAGAAAGCAACTAGTAGTCACTTGATAGACATGCCTGTGTGGAAAGCTAAATAGACCTCAAAGTTTGGACTAAAACTATGATTGAACCATAACAGTTGGTCCTTTATGATTGAACCATAAAATTGGAGTAAAATTATGATTGAACCTCAAAGTTTGTATTAAAATTAATGCCCCTATCTGTCTGCTTATGAATAGCTGGTGGCTCTATATTTTCAATAATGTAATTAGCCAACTCTTCAGGTAGAATTGTTCTAAGTAGCTCATCATTCCATTGTTCATTCTCATGCTGCCCCTGTTCTTTGGCCTGAAGTGGACTTGGAGTTGGCATTGATGAACTGATAGGGATAGCATGCACCAGTTTATAAGTCATAAAGTAATTGAAAGAATGAAACACACCTACATTGAACTTGCACTAAAAAGGCTTCTCCCAAATCCTAACATATGGATTTTGGGAAATATAACAGCCAAATTCTAACTTATGGCAGATTGTTGTTAAATATTGTTGGTATTAGTATTTGTAGGTATATCAGTATTGCGCAACTGCTGCAAATCAAGAATTTGTTCTTGGGTGACTTAAGTGCAAATATTTATTCTTTTTGTCTTCTAATTCTCTGTTGATACCATGACATTTTGGCACTGTGGTGACTGCATATTGAAACCAAAATTGCAGCCTGAATGTAACAACAATAATTGTTACATTTGGATTGAAAATCCCTTGATTGATTGGCTTGATGATAGCGCTGAAATTGTTGATGATGTATTGGTTATTGGTTCTACTCCTGGTGTTTGTGTAACTTGGCTGCGGTTCATTTTTGCTTGAATTTGTTTATTCCTTTTGCTTCTTTTCTTGAGTGCTTTTTTCTCCCTCAAATCTTTAAAGATTTGGTAGGTTCCTTTTTCTGGCAAGTAGTGCATCTTTACCGTACCTCCAAGCATAAGACTAATTATTTTAATTTTAAATGTGTAGGGAAATAGAGGTGATCAAATTTGAAGGGTCGCCACCGTCAATTTGATCTCATTGAAGTGGATGATGAAGAGTTTTTGAACTATTGTAAAAGTTTGAATACATTATATTTGATTTTGTGAAATATTGAACTATTGTAATATTACTTTTTGAACTATGGTGTACACATATATTTAGAATATTGCTTTATAAGTATGTGTATGTACACAAGACATTCTATCTTTTGAAGTTTATTGCAAATCTAATTTGAATTACTATATTAGCTAATTTGATGCTTGAGATTATTTATAGCAAAACAATATTGGTGTTTTTAATTAGAAATTGTGGCATATAAATATTTTATAGCCAAAATAATATTACCACACTTTAAAGTGTAGCCATAGGACTGTAAATTGTGGTATGCACATGGACAAGGACTACACTTCAAAGTGTTGTCATACATAAGATAGAAAAGGCAACACTTTATAATTGTGGGCTATATGGAAGCAAAGGCCACGCTTGAAAGTGTAGCTGATAAGGCAACACTTTTAAGCATAGCTGGAAAGCGTGGCCTTTTTGCCTTTTAGGCTACGCTTTTGAGCGTAGCTGATAAGGCAACACTTGAAAAGTGTTCACGCTAAACTTTAAGATTCTCGCCACTGGCCTGAAAGCGTTGCTAAAGTCAAAGTGTAGCGCTTTATCAAAGGCCACACTTTGCTAGTTTGTGCTACACTTTCTTTGGGCCGTAGCCTAAAATGTTGTAGTGCACCTATTGGTTTAAAGACGCCTAACGCTTTCTTTAGGTTAAAAACGCCTTTACTATGAAATATGGCGTAAATTTAACTAAACAAATGGCCGATTTTCATTGGTCAACATAGTTATTTTATCAAATATTAAAAAACCCACCCAAACCCATTTCAAATTAATCTAACCAAACTTTTGTCTCTCTTCTTTCTTGCCTTCCCTTCCCTTTTTCCTCATCTACCCTCTTTATTTAATTTGTGTTTTCTTTCTTCCTATTTAATGTATAAAAGATTAGTTTCTTAGTCAAGGTTAATCGTGTAATAGTTATTGAAGATTGATGTAAATCATTTCACAATGTGGATGCGAATGAATATTGTATGTAAATTCCCACCTTGCGGTATCAGTGATTAATATTACTATGTAGTTGCTATTTATTGGGTTACAATGCTGTTTTGGGAGTTTACAATCTACATTAAGCTGTTATTTTTTGGGTTTCAAGCTTTCATTTTAATTGTTGTTTGTTGGGTTGAAAATTTCTCTTTTTTGGGCTTAAAAGCTGCAATTTAGCTATTTTTTTTATCAAGTTAATTGATGCAACTTATCTTCTTTTGGGATGAAAGTTGTTGTTTTTTAAAGAAAGAAAAGAGGATGAAGAAAGAACACAGGAAGAAGAAAAAACAGAGGTCGCATGAATTGCCAGTTGAAAACGGGTTTGGGTGAGGTTTTTTTATTTGATAAAATAATTTTGTTGACCAATGAAAATTGACCATTTGTTTTAGTTAAATTTCATGTCATATTTCTATTAGCTAAATAATATTTTTTTGAATTAAAAAAAAACGTTAAGGATATTTTTAAATCAATACATGAAAAAAAGACATTTTAAAATAATTTCTAACCTGTTAAAAGATATTTTTAAGCTTTTTACCTTTTGAAAGGGGAGTGATAAATTTAGACGGTGTAAAATAAGAAGTCGTGTCGAGTTGTTCGGCCATGGGTTAAGGTTTCAAAAACGAAGGAGAAGAGCGGGTTTCTGTTAAGTCGGTTGTCGTTGTATTTGTGTAGTGTGTCCCCAATTTCAAATCAATTGAGTGTCGAAAATGCGTAGAAGAAGTTTGTTTCCTCAAGTGGTGATTGATAGAGACACGGAGTCGGAGGAAAGTTCGTCGGAAGAAGAAGAAGAAGCTAATGTAGTTTTACCTGAAGAGGAGAGAGTACAAAAAGGGAAAACACCCATCACTATTACTCTCAAGAAAGTTTGCAAAGTACTATTTGTTTCCCTCTTTTTCATCATATTTGCCTGCTTAATACTATACTATACTCTCAAGGGGTTTTTATTTTTCAGGTTTGCAAGAAAAGTGGTCATGAAGCAGGCTTCAGGGGTGCAACTTATATTGATTGCCCAATGAAACCATGTTTTCTATGCAAAATGCCTGGTATGGTAATTTCTCCCACTTACTTGTCTTTAACATTTTCTCCTCAATATAACTTTAATTTTGTTTTTCTTTTCTTTGGGATTGAAGGCCACACCACAGTCACTTGCCCCCACCGAGTAGCTACAGAATATGGGATGGTCCCAGCGCCTCACAAGAACACAACTAATCCTTTGGAATTTGTTTTCCAACGCCAGCTTCACCCCCGCCTTCCTCCAGTAAGTTTCGATATGCTATCCTCACATATAATCACATCGACGTATCATTGTTTGCCGATAAATGTTCATGCTTCCTTAGATCTTGGATAATACTATTTTGTTAGCTTTACAGTATGACTAGAAGGTTTCTCTATTTGTTTTGAGCTAAATATCTGTGAGTCTATTTTTCTTCTTCTTCTCTATGAAATTAATTGTAGTTTTAGTTTTGCTCCATATATTTATGTTGGATTTCAAGGTCTAAGAATATCAGATTGAGCTTCTATGTTCCTACATATACTATATTGATATTCTAGTTGTCATTGGTACATGGGTTTTCTCCTTTATACTCCCATTGTTCCATTTTGTTGCATCCTATCCTTTTTTGATCTTTTCCAAAAAAGAATGACACCTTCTAAATTTAGAAACTCTTTAACTTTAGACTTCTCCTTTTACCTTAAATGATGTGCTTGTATAGCAGCATACATGTCATGGTATGTTTAAGACCACAAGTTTCAAAAGTCTTTTTTTTTTTTAGAACTCCCTGTCAAGTAAAATAGTGCCACATAATAATGGAACAGAGGGAACATGTTTCCAGGTTTTGTTCAACTCTTCATATAATTTTATGTCTTGCATCTTGCATGTGATCATTGCCACATAAAATATCTCGCAACGTATGTGAAATATGTTTTCTACTTTAGTTTTTGATTATAGGGTAAATTTTCATTGTGACGTATTGTAGCTTAACGGATTACCATTCCTTGTTTATTATAGTGCAACATATTTTCTTTACACAGTGAAGTTACACAATATGTATCTTTAGAAAATGTGCTTCATAATTTGCTTTCCTTGGTTTCTGTAATAGATCAAGCCAGCACATGTGATCCCAGATCAAGTTCACTGTGCCGTAATCAGGTACCACAGTAGGCGAGTCACATGCTTGGAGTTCCATCCTACAAACAACAATATTCTTTTATCTGGTGATAAGGTCCAAGATCTCTCTGCAATATAACTCTAAAGTGTGGCAATGAATTGAGTTCTCTGTTGGAAGGTCACATAAATTTGTAGAGGTTAATGCTATATTACTTTATGTTTCAGAAAGGACAACTTGGCATCTGGGATTTTGGGAAAGTGCATGAAAAGACTGTATATGGGAACATACACAATTGTATACTTAACAACATGAAGTGAGTGTTCATCTCTCCTGTTGTCGCATTTTTCGATATGCTTTTAATGTCTGCAGCTGCATTTAGATTTCACATGCATTATTATCTCTTCAGTCAAAAAATGAGTTGTTTTTAATTCGTTTAGGTTCAACCCAACAAATGATGGATCGATATATGCTGCTTCATCTGACGGAACAATCAGTTGTACTGACCTAGAGACTGGGATTTCATTGTCACTAATGAACCTTAATCCAAATGGGTGGGAGGTGATTTTCTGAAAACAAGTTGTTCTGTTTATATGAATTATCCTGTTATTTCAGTTATAGTGGTTGGACGAGCCTATGGGATATTTTTTACCTTGTGAACACGGAGCTGGGAACTTATTATTTCTGAGCTTGCTTTTCCCCTTTCAGTGCCCATAGATACGTTTCAGCAGCAAGGACACAGAACATTACAGGAAATTTCAACCTTGCTTATATACTGAAAACCGATACATTTACATATTTGATACTTTTTAACTCTCACGTTGACTTTTCTCCTTTGGTTTCCAGTCAGGTTTGTTGTTTGAATCATCTTGAGTGTTTGCTTTGTAATTTAGCTGTATACTTTTGAATCCTTGACTATTATTAAGTGTGTGTTCCCTGACTGTGGGTCAAGGTAAATGATGTCTGCCCCCATTGTGTTTCTAGAGACACCAATGGGCTTCTGGGTCTCACTGATTACATCACTAAATTTATCGCTTTCGGTTGGGGAATAGCAAGAAAGAAGAGTGAAGACATGACACCAGCAAGTCAGTCGTCATGAAGTGGTTATATGGTTGTATAAGTCACAAATGATTTTCTTGTAGGGACCAAGCAGTTGGAGGATGCTTTATGGGTTGGATGTTAACTCAGACAGAAGTGTGGTCCTTGTTGCTGATAATTTTGGATATCTTTACATGTAAGTGCCTATTGAACTTTTTGAGAGGTCTATTGAATGTTATGCAAGTGTTGGAGATTCACATTTCTTTCACTTAAAACCTTTGATAGATATGCAATCTTCTCCTTTGTCTGTCAAAATGACTAGTTGATGGTATTTTGACATGCACATTATATTAATGTATGTCTCATACATTGGTGACAAACAATTTCAACCTGGTTGGCTGGGTGTACAGAAATTATCAAGTATTGTTTACGCGTCTTTTGAAAAGATAACTTTCATTAGGGATCTCTGACTATGATTTTAGCTATCTTTAGGAATACAACCGGACTGTTGTACACTCTGAATTCTGATTATCTTTTGGGCTGTAGGCATAAAAATGATGCAAATCCCGTCTCTTTCACTATATTAGAGGAGAAATAGCTGGGAACTGGACTGTTCACTCAAGTGTGGGGTGAACAGGGTCGTACTAACCTTTCTACCTCTCAAAAATTCTTAGCTAACTTCAGTTGCAGTCCGCACAACTTTAGTATAAGGAGCTGGTTCTTCGTACTGGTTCAGCTAACTACTGCTGTAAAGAAATGCGAGAATAAATTGAACAGGATAATTTTTATGTGGATAACTTCCTTGGTCAAGGGAATAAAAATCATGACCCACCTTTGAGATTTCTCTCAACTAAACTTCGCCAAAACGACAAGCAGTTTCAGATTACAAAGCTCTTTATATCTGGGAGAGCAATATATGAGAAAAATATTATTGATTTGTGCCTGCACATTACTACATTGAGACCGTATGTAGAGACACTACATTGGACTCCTTTTCCAATTAGGACACTACATTACAGTCCTTTTCAAAGTAGGATTCTATGTAGTATTCTTGTTCCTACACCTATTCTAACACTCTCCTCAAGCTGGTGCATACAAGTCATATGTACCGAGCTTGTTCTGTATGTGATTAATACAAGGACCAGTGAAAGACTTTGTAAAGATATTTGCAAGAAAACTGGTAATGATCGCTTGATGTCCGGGCAATCTCGGTTGAATAGGAACAAACTGAAAAATTGTCGGAAATTGATATAAAATATATGGTCGTCTCAAATCAAGAGACAAGTAGATCTTGAACAAGAAGCCGGGAAAACAAGATTTAAGCAGCTCACGTGCTAGCACGTGGTTAGATCTTGAGGAGTTACGTAAAGACGTGTGGAACTACGCTAGTCAGATATGAAGAGTCACCAGAAAGACTCATGGTGCTACACAACTCAGAATTGAGAAAGTAGTCGGGAAAGATGTGCAGTGGTAAGCAAATTGGATATGAGAAAGTAGTCACCGCAGAGATGCACGGTGTTACACAAATTAGATTTAAGAAGATACCGGAAAGAAGCACGATGACTACGTTTATCCCGGATGCTTCTCGATCACTCCTTCTCAAAGATCATTATTTTGTCATGTATATAGTATTGCCCCAATTTTTGCTAACATAATCATTGGCAAGACGGGCGACTATATGAGTTATAATCGCTTGCCGGCTTCGAAAGCTATTATGTTTTGATTCTCTACCAAGATTGTAGAGTCTTTGATACCCGTGAAAATATATGAGAAAATATTATTGAATTGTGTCTCTATGTTATTACATTAAGACTCTATTTATATACGCTATGTTAGACTCCTTATCCAACTAAGACACTACATTACAATCCTTCATTAAGTAGGATTCTATTTACTAATCTTGTTCCTACACCTATTCTAACAATAACCTAAGCAACTAAATCCCAGGCACATGATTTAGTCACTCTGTTTGTAGCAAACCATCTTCAAGCTAGCTCTAGCTAAGTTGCTCAGACTCTTCAAAATTATTGTCGCACCTATGTCGGATCCTCCAAAAATGCACTACTTTTGAAAGATCCAACACGTACTTGATGATATTTTTGAAGAGTCCGAACAACATAGAGCTCTAGCTTAGTTTTTCAAGCTAACTATCTTCAAGCTCACTCTCTATGAAAATCACCTCACAATAAAGCTTCTAGAAAAGCAATAATGGAGGAAGCGAATAAGGTTTCAACTTAATAAGCCTTATACATTGAACTAGGCTGGATACAATGAATTTGACCCGGCATAAGGGAGCTGGTTCTCTAATATAGTTTTTCTGCACATTGCAACTTCTCGTATCTAAATTAGATTTTTGAACTCATTTTCCATCACTTTTCTCTCAGTTTGCTTTGAAGAAATAATGGAAGTACATACGTGCCGTGGAACAAACTTGGATTGTAAAAGGTAACGCGTTAGCACCATACAAAGTCCAATAATAAAAGACCTACTTCATAAAGAACTTCCCCTATAGACCACACCATTTTTCTTATTTATTTCCTCCAATTCTAATTCTTTTTCAGCAAGAAATCTATTAAGGGTGTGTTTGGTATGAAGGAAAATGTTTTCCTAGATTTCTGACTTATTTTCTCATGTTTGATTGATGAGTAGAAAATATTTTCCGAAAAATATTTTTAGTGTTAGGTTTTTGAATGAAAAACATTTTGAAAATATCTTTTATTTTTTATTGGAGAGTAGAAATAATTTGACCCGAAAACCAACCTCAATAATCGATCTAGGCATGACCCGACATGCGAATTAGGACACAACCTTGATGACAGATCTGAAATTCAACCTTGAGATCTGACCCATGTCCTGACCCCGAATTTCGACCCGAGACTCGACATTCGACATTCGAATTGGGACCGGATATTCGACCAAAGACCTGACCCCGAGACTTGAAGTTGAGCACGATCCATCAATTCGGGTTTTGACTTTGACATCGAATCGAGACCTGACTTTCAAATGAGGATCCGACCCCAACAACCAATAATCGATGCGAGACCCAAGATTCGACTTTCAAATTGAAATTTTGACCACAACTTTCGAACCAGGATCAAACAACACTCGAATCAGGACCTAGCTATCAAACTAAGATTTAAATATTTTCTAGAAAACAATTCTTGTGTGTGTGTGTGGGGGGGGGATAAAATTTTATAAAATTTGAAAATATTTTTGAAAAGCGAACTTTTTAAATTATTTTTTTTTGAGGGGGTGTTGGTAGGGGGATCGGGGGTGGGGTAAAAAAGTAAAAACTAAAAATATTTTTTAAAAACGAACTTTTGAATTTATTTTTTTGAGGGGGAGGGGGTGGAGGTGGTGTTGTAGGGGTTTGGAGAGGTGTGAGTTAAGGAAAATGAAAAATTGAAGTTATAGATATTTTTTTTTTCAAAAATAAACTTTTAAATTTTTTTGTGGTGAGTGGGGTAGAGATACTCAGTGGTTGGGCGGTGTATAAAAAAATTAAAAAATTTAAAATTTGAACTATTTTTCAAAAATAAAATTTTTAGTTGTTAATTTTTTTTAATGATAAGGGAAACCTGCAGCCGCTACCAACCCCCGCTCCTATGAAATAGTAAGTTAATTTTTTTTTTTTGGTTTGGGGAGGGGCCGGTTTGGGGTATGGGGGCTAAAATAAGTTGTTTTTCTTTTTTAAAAGAATTTAAATTAAATTTTTTTTTTTGAATAGGGTGGGTCGGGGTATGGGGTACGGGGTGAGGTAAGAATTTTTTTTGTAATTTGAGGTTGAAGGAGAGCTTTGGAAAGTGTTTTCCTTAATTTTTGAAAGGAAGTCATTTTCCTTAAGTTTGAGGAAAATAAGTTGATTTGGAAAATATTTAAGCCAACCAAACATGAGCTAAACACACCTTTAATGTCCACCAAATTTTTGCAGAATATATCCCTTAAAAGATCTTTCCATGAAATTCAGTTTGACCCAATATGCTTGAAAGTAGTATTTAAAAATTATTGTTTTCATAAATTCTTCCTATTGACCTATTTTAAGCTAAACCTCAATTTATTATAACACAACTCATAACTGGGGATCCAATTAAAATCCATACTTGCCCCGTCTATATGTACAACAACATACCGAGTGAAGTCCCCACAAGTGAGGTATGGGGAAGGTAGAGTGTACGCAGATCTTACCACCTCCTCGTGGAGGTAGAGAGGTTGTTTCCGAGCAACCCTCAACTCAAAATGCATCAGTTTCAAATGCAAAGAAGAAAATATAACAAGTCACAAGGAAACAATGTAAGGTCTACCAAAAGGTAGCAACAACAACAACAAAATAGTGTAATAATCGAAACACAATAAATAACATATTAGGAGCATTGTCTATATGTCTATCTACAAAAAAAATTATTATTTTTTATTTATACTCCCTCCATCCCATTTATATGTCATCTCTTTCTATAAATAGTTGGACCACAATACTTGTCATTTTATAAAATTTATGCATAAATTACCATATTTTGCCTATTATACCCTTGATGGAATAGTTGATTAATCTTGTCATTTATTAATAAAGTTGACTTAAGAAAACATTAAATAAGGGTAGAAGGGTAAAGTTACATAATTTCTTAATACAAATGCAAAGTAAAAAGGTGACATATAGAATGGGACGGAGGGAGTATAAAATTTTCTATCAATTATCCAATTGTCTTGTTCATTCCCTCTTTTTATTCTTTTTTCGAAAAACGATTAAAATTACCCCTGAACTATGCGAAATAGACCACTTATACCCTATGTTATACTTTGAGATAAAAAATGCGCCCGCTATTATCTCAAAGACCACAAATACCCTCAAGATTTAACATCCCAAATTTTTAGTAATGTGGCAAGCCACGTGGACTAGTCCCATGTGGCTTGCCACATTACTAAAAAATTGGGATGTTAACTCTTAAGGGTATTTGTGGTCTCTTGAGATAAAGACGGGGGCATTTTTGATCCCAAATTGTGACAGAGAGTATAAATGGTCTATTCACATAATTTAGGGGCAATTTTGACCTTTTTCCCTTTTTTTTAAATTTCTTATTCTTAATTAGTATATCAATTACTCAAATTTGAAATGAACTTACATATTCATATTTTTTAAATTTGTATTAGGGGTGTCAAAAATGAGCCCAACTATAGGTAACCCGTCAAATATTTAAGGGTTGGACTCAAGATAATTTGAATTGGGTTCAATCTCAACCCATTCAAGCTTTAACCCATTTTAAGAGAATCCTCAATTGAGTCCAATTTAATCTCTAATTTCAACCCGTTTTAAAATTCTTTATTTGCATTGACGTAATACATGTTCATATATTAAAGGTATGAATTACTATCTATTTTAGGATTTATCTATCCATTTGTAACTTCTTTTTAAATTTTTTCTTGAGTTGAAATTCAAATTGTGGTTATAAAAGTTAAACAACAATATGTTAAAATTATTGAGATTTAGCGGGTCAAATTGGACGGGTCATGATCCAACCCGATTTTAGCCCAAAGTAAACTTGGGTGGGTCAAGACTCAACCCAATTTCTATTTCAACTCATTTTAATATCTTCAATTTCAACCTAACCTGCCTATTTGACACTCCTAATTTGTATTATTATCATGGTGGGGTGGGGTGGGGTGTGGGTGGGGATAGGAGTAAATGTTATTTTTATTTTGAATGTTTGGTACATACAAAAGAAAAATGCAATATACGTGCATAGTTGCTTAATTAGAAACAATTTGAACTAATTATTTCTTTATGAATGTCCTCGTTTTTTTTACACTTTTTTTTTTGTCTTGTTTTGTCATATGTTGAAGAGAACTAAAATTGATGGACAAGATTCAAGAAAAAAAAAAAGTGGAAGAAAGAGGAAGTGAAGGGGAGAGGGGAGTGTAGGAGTAGATGACCAACCTTTTTTATTTTCAATTTACTATGAAATCCAAAATCAGGCCAATCATATGAGCACATATATGCTTCAAATTATTTTAATAGAGAAGGGTCTAAAATTCCCTTAAACTATGAGATCTAGTAAAATATTGCCCTCCATCTACCTTATGAGTGTGAGCCATCAGAAATAAAGGTATTTTTGAGCCAATAGGGTTACGTCAAGGATATTTGGGGTCCGAAAGATAGTTTTGTACCAACCCAAATAGTTGAGGGGTATTTTAGGCCCTTCTCCATATAATGAAATTTCAAATTTACATAATTTCATCAATAAATGTGAACATGAAAACATAAGCGCTGAAAGCTTAAAAGAATACTTCTTTCATAAAGTGACAACTTGTAAACCTTAACTCAAATAATCATGGATACGGGGTGCTCACTCGATCTAATAACACTCGCATTATCATAAACAATATTTCATCGAACATCTTGTGGGAATGATTTTCTCCAGAAAAAAACATTAGTAAAGACAAGTCTTAACTCACCTCAAAGCTTTAGCTCATCATCCATGACTTTTTAACTTGCCCAAGTGTTCCACAATCCACAATTCACAATTCACCACTTCACTACTTGTAAAGCGAAAACCACCTGACTTGCTTGATTATTGATTCACTGTATAAACAAGTGAAGCTAACTCAACTTTGTTCTATAGTCCCAATGTTTGCTTCCAATGTAGGAGACACAATATATAAAAAAATTTAACTTCTAATCCTTTGTGTCGATTTCACAAGCCACTAATTGCTATAATTGATTTAGGGGGATGTATTTGGGTTGGAATTGAAGTGAATTCTGTTAAGGAGCGAGTGGTGCCTTATCAGACAGTCACGTTTCACTTTGAATTGTAGTTTCTGTGGAAGCTATTGGTTGATTTAGTTCAAAACTCTCTTCTTCTTTTTTCATAAATAATGATGCCCACAACAATTAAGATATAGAAAGTTATTACCTTGAATTTCTTCATCTGCGTTAAGGTATGTTGAAGACATCCCACAACAATGTATAGATTCCGTGTTGCCGCTGCAGTTTGTGCAATCCTCAAACCCCATGCCGCTTTATTCTAATCTCCTCACTGAACAGCAGGTGGGCTTGGCTCATCATGTTCATTCTTTTCATTTTTTTTCCTTTTTCAAATATCAAATCACTTCAACTTCTACCTGTGCCCATTAGCATAATACCCAAACACTTTGTTTACTGTGTGGATCCTTATACCTCTTGAACACCTTAATTATGCTATTAAGCCCATTATTTACCGAAATTGTAAGCCTAGAAACTTACGGGGCTTTACATTGATCTCACTATGGTTTTATATGTGGTTTCATTTGGTGGACATGTACAGGGCTGATATACGGAGCAATAACAAAATGAGCAAACCTACTTTGATTCACAAGAAAGGAACTAAAGTTGTTGGTCTAAACTGCAATCCTCTTCAACCAGATCTGCTTTTGAGCTGTGGGAATGATCACTTTGTAAGTTCTGATCTATCACTTAATTTCCTCTTTGATTCATATAAATAGTGTAAGAGCTCGTTGCAGGAAAATACTTCTATTTCTTGTCTCTATGAATCAAATTAGTGGTGGTGATTTGACTCAAGTGAAATATTTTGGTGCCAACAGGCTCGAATATGGGATATGCGCCGTTTGGAAGCTGGGTCTTCTCTATACAATCTTGAACATAAACGTGTTGTTAGTTCTGCATATTTTTCTCCACTAAGTGGAAGCAAAATACTTACTACTTCACTGGACAATCGGATTCGTGTGTGGGATTCAATCTTTGGCAACCTTGATTATCCAAGCCGAGAAATTGTTCATAGTCACGATTTTAACAGATATCTTACAGCATTCCGAGCAGAATGGGATGCAAAGGCAAGCATGCACACAGAGGAACTAATCTGTTAATTGCAGAATTCTTCATTTAAATTGTAATTGAAAAAGTGGAATAGGTTTATAACAATGTATTGTTACTTTGGACAGGACTCATCAGAGTCTCTTGTTGTCATTGGGCGTTACATTAGTGAAAACTATGATGGAGCTGCTTTGCATCCCATTGACTTTATCAACATCAGTACTGGGCAGTTGGTTGCAGAGGTCATGGACCCCAATATAACAACTATTAGTTCGGTGAACAAGCTACATCCACGTGAAGATATTCTGGCGTCTGGTAGTTCAAGGTATGGATCAGTTATCTTTATTTATGGGTCTTCTCTTCTATGTGCTATTTAGGCATTTATCTAACATAAATTTTTAGGTTGGATTTGTGGCATATGGACGCCACGTTGCTTATATAGGATGATAGGACCATATGATGACTGTTCCTGTTAAACTCCAATAAATCAACCCTTTCTCCAATTAAAATGTTTTATTGTTTGAACATGTATACATTAATGCAGAACATTCAAGGTTTTATTTGTTACTGAAATTCTTCTTAATTCTCACATCTTGTTATTAATTATTAATAGCTTTACATCCAACATCATAGCTTATTGTTTCTAAATATTACTTTCCCCATCAATAACAGTGACCCTTTCAGTGTTGCATGCTCTAAAGGTCATTCAGTGTACATCCGTCTGTGAGTTTTCGGGAAAAGAGGAGCCACTGTTCTTCGAACAATCCAACTGTGGTTTTTGTAGTATACTGGGATCTAATTACACTTGACCAGCTAATTTGTAAGGGAATATGAGGCATTATAAGTTTGACCGGCCCCTTTTTCATAAAACTAGGCCAAGAGAGATCATAAAAGATCATACTGGTAAGCATTTAATACATCCGGATTTGAACTGGGGAAAAAAGGAGTTGCAGTTCTCCGCCTTACCACTCGTCCATGTGGTCAACATGCTACAAATAGTACCTGCACTTGAGTTTTGTTTTCCTTAATTTTTCCATAATCAAAGCAATTCTAATCCTTCTTTATTTTGGTACTAAATGTATTTCAGGTCTCTTTTCATTTGGAGGCCTAAGAAGCTGGACATTGCACTGCCAAGAGAAGAAAAGAGGATGGTATTATGTGGGGAGGTGAGTAAAAACCGTAACAAGAAGCATGGTGATGAGAGTGATGATGATTCTGAGAATGATATCTTCAGAAGCAAGGACAATAGCCTTAAGCAGAAGAAACTTGCATCAAAATCATCTTCATATAAATCCAGGAGAAGTTAACTTTAAGGGTGTGTGCTGTAGGAGGGAATATGTTTTCTATGAAAAATGTTTTTTATTTTTATTTTAAAAAGTATTGTCTAGAAAAGTAAGTGGGCTTTTTAGGTTTTTTTTTTTGTGTTTGGTATATATGCAAAAAGTATTGGGAAAACCAAGTTTATGTCCCATAAAAGCAAACTAATTATAGACATATACCCTTTACAATTATGTGTCTTAACTAATTACATAATATGTCTCTTTTCCTTGTAGCTTTAGTTATTTAGCTCCTTCTTATTTCTCTACTTTTTCCTTTTTATGTTTATTTGTTCATTTAAAGTTTTCAAATTATTTTATTTTTTAAAATTTGATTTCTACTCAATATTTGTTTCATATACTTCCTTGTTTTTTTTTTCTCATTTATTTCTTCTTTTGTTTATTTTTTCTCTACTTTTTTATCTCTTTTTTAATGCATTTTTGTTCATTTTTTAAAATTAAATAATTTTTTTACACCATAATATAATTGATACTCAAATTTTATCTTATATACTCATTTTTCTTTTTATTTTTCCTTTTTTCTTATTTATTTTTCTATTCGTTATTCCTGCTTTTATTTTTCTCCTTTTCTCCGATTTTCTATTTTAGACCATCTCCAATCCAATACCAAATTTTACATCAAATCTTAAATTTGGTGTTAAATTTGGTGTTTTGAGCTCCAACCCACACCAATTTTTACACCAAATTTGGTGTGTGAATAGTGTTATACCAAATTTGGTGTAACACTATTCATCACACCAATTCACTTTTTGAATAATTTAATATTATTTCATTATACAAACTTTTAATTAAACATTATATAAATGGTATGTTTTAATTAAATCTCCTGTATATTTAATTATTTTTTATGTAATATTTTTATAATATTAATTTTAGATATAAAATTTAGCTTTTTTATAAATTAATTTTTCTATATATGACTTTTAAAAAAGATTAAATTTATGTTAATTCTACTATAAATTATAATTGGATATAACTACAATTAACCTTCACAAAAATTAAAAATGCAAACATATAAATTTTTAAACAAATAATACAATGTACTTAAAAATATCCGAAAATAATAAACATTCAACAAAGTGGTAATTGACATTCACCACGAATTATATATGGTGAATATTTTAGAAATAATTTGTTTTATGAAATAAGAAAATATAAATGAAATAAGAAATAATAATATAATAATAAAGAGAGAAAAATATTCTTTTTTGGCGTAAAATTTGGTACTGTGGGTTGGAGTTGATTACACCAAAAATAGTGCTGACACCAAATTTGGTGTTTGGGTTGGAGATGCCCTTACTAGTTACTTTTTTTTTTTGTTTGTTTCTTATTTATTTTCTCTTTATTTTCTTTCTTCATTTTATGTTCCTTTCCTTTTTTGATTATTTTTTTTATTATTTTTCTTTTCTTTTTCATCCACTCTTCCCTTGAATTATAATATTATTTATTTTTTCACCACAATTTAATTTCATGTTTTTGATCATTCTATGTTTTGTTTTTATTTTCTCATTTCATTTTTTTTTTATGTTTTGTTTTTCATTTGCTTCAGTTTGTAATGATACTATTACAATATATCTATACACTTTCATGGTATCATTGATGTATGCTTCAATATTTTGGTGAGACTTCCATGATATTATCACAATATATCTATATACTAACATGGCATCACTTGATTTGCTTTAGTCTGTAATGATACCATTACAGTATATCTACATATTGTCATTTGATATGTACTTCAATCCTTCAAAGACACCAGCATGATACCATCATATACTATATGGTATCATTAAAGATTGTTTCATATAATTAGTAACACTTATCAGATCATGTATGATACCATCACAATATGTGAATATACTGTTGTGGTAGCACTAAGGTTTCTTTCCTTCATTCATTCACAATACAACATATATATATATACACACACACACACACACACACACACTAGTCTTCTGACACGTGTGTTGCACGCGATTACCAATTTCAAAAATATATGTTATGGTAAATAGTATTGTTTATGTAAGCGAAGATTTGGATAATAAGCTTAGCAAATAATATTATGCAGATTCTTTTGTGAATGTTCAATGTGGATTGTCATATATATCTCTTATTCACGCAAACCTATGAAGATGGTCAATGAAAAATTTTATTAGTTAAATGCAATTATGTATATATTTATTTCAGTTTGATTAGGTTCAATCATGTAATTAGTCTTATCTCACTAATATTACCTTATAGACAATATTTGTTTTGTATTTTTCTTGTCATCTAACCAGATGTGCTTTGCATGTGTATTCTATGTTAAATTGTTTAGATGTCATATGAACATGTGAAGAGAACAACTACATTTTATATATTCACATATTTTAACATTTGTTGTGAGTTTTTTTTTTTAAAAATAGAACTCGAAACATTTTAAAATAATTTATTTTCAAGTTAGAAGATCTCGTTAACTTGATAATACATTTGTGACATATATAATACTTTAATTTAAATACAAATACCTACCCAAATATAAATATATATTTGCATTAATGAAAAGATTTATCTCATAAAATTAGCTATTAAATAAATAATAAAAATTAAACTAATACAAACTTCAATTGGTGTTATTACAAGTCATATGAACTTTTCTTCGTCTAAAATACTGAAATATTAAGAAATAGTAAATAAATAAAATAAAAGGGCAATGTTTATATAGTAATAACTATTTTGAAGTAAACTTCCTGGGAGTCTAAATCACATAAGTATTATTGATAAATAAAGTCATTCTTTTGTCTTAAGCATAAAAAATAAATCGTGACAATTCTCTAAATTTTGGAAAAAGATATTCAATATTTGGAGTCAAGGTATGATGATTTTCATCCATGGATTCCTTCCATCCATGGAGTTCCCAAATTCTCTATTTCAAAAGGTAGAATTCCCCAATTAGCTAGGGTTTTCTTCAATTAGTATGAGTTCTTATCATTGTTGATTTAAATGCTTTAATTATGATCTTCTATACATGAATTGATGAATTGCAATGCTTTTATGATGAATTCCCCTATGAACCCATGTGATCCCTATGTTTTCAAGTTATGAACCCTAAGTTGAGGGATTTTGATCTTAAAGGAAGAGTTTTATGAAATTGAGCATGTATTACTATTTTTACATGAACTTATGAAGAAATCCATATCTAACATATGTTTGCTAAGTATTGAAGATTGAAAGTAGGCATTGGCCTCAAGGAGGTAAATTATGGACTAATGCATCTTCTTATGAAATATATGCAATTGTTGTAAGAATGCTTTGAGAGTAAAGTATTTAAATGATGATGTTATTGTTGTGTTGTTGAAAGGACATTCTCATAAACATAACTAGCATGATGTGAAACATTTTCTCACATAGAAAGGATTCTTAGGTGGAAAGGCTTTCTCACCTAATTGAATCAAAGACAAGGAGCTATCTTAATGAAACTAGCTTGAATTGGTAGTCCAAGGGCACCTATTCATGAGTAATGAAGTCAAGTAAGAAATGACTATTCTGTGAAAATTTATGCTTAGCATCGAGTGGATATTGAATATGAGATGGAAGCTCTCAGGTAGTAGAATCCGGGCTTCCAATCTAATCTCATGAGATAGGAGCTCTCACATAGTAGAGTCCGGGTTCCTAGTAGAAATCTCCTTATCCCATAACTATGTGCCCACATAGGTTGATTAGCTAGTGGGTTCACTTAAGCTGTGTGGGGTAGAAACTGGATTCCATGTTATAGCTCACATAGTCTCAATACTGGTTAAGGCTATTTCCCACAACAAGATTGATACTGAACTAAGACATGCTTAATGAAGTATCTTTTAGTGTTCAAAGGTATTAAAGATGATACTAGCTTGCATTGAAGATGATGTTATGATTTTGTTTTCCAATTCTCTTTTATGATGCTTTAGTTTTGTTAAATTGCACGTCATGAAATGAAATATCGCTTTTAGCATGTTTTAAATGTTTTTATGCATGGCTATAATACTTGGTACATTATTTTGTACTTAACGAATACTCTTGCCTATATTTTCCCCTACATTTGACAGACATGTTTCCGAGTCTCGTGGCTAGTTGTTGAGTTCGTGATTTTCCTGAGCTTGGTGAGTCCTCATGCTTTGAGGATGGATTTATTGTTTTAGTTTCTTTCTTGTATTTCCCTTTTGGACATGATGTATGGGTTAGGCCCAATTTCATTCTATTGTATTAGATGGCTATGTTGAGTCAAGAGTCTAGACTTCCACTTTTCACTTTATAAAATGTTTTGGACTTGGACTATTATTTTACCCTTATTTTTCTATTTCTTATGTTATGAGGACTAAGTGGCTTGTATGGACTCCTTCGGGGTTCTGTACGAATTGTTACATCTAGGGGGTGCCCTTAGGTCGTGACAAACTTGGTAATCAGAGCACAAGGTTTAGAATGGTCCTAGGATGTCTTATAAGCCATGTCTAAGTCTTGTTCATGAGTGTGAAGTGCGCCACATTTATGAATGAGAGGCTACAAGATGATTGAGAAACTCTACTTCTTTCATTACTATTAAGTCGTGTGATATAGTTTAACTCTATAAGGTCTCTCTCCTAATCCTTATCCTATGTTCTTTAGGATATGGCTACCCGAAGAGCTTATGCTAGAAAAAATGCGAGGGATAATGTGGAACAAGAAGCTCCTCCCAAGCTCCTCAAGTTTCGGTCGATCCTCTGGCCGAGCATGTTTCTAATGCAGAGTTTAGGGCTGCTTTTCAAGTGTTTCATCAAACGGTTATGGCCCATGCTAATAGGGAGGTTGTGGTTCCCGAAATCTCAAATGTGAATTCAGCGGCATCAAGAGTGAGGGACTTCACAAGGATGAACCCTCCGGAGTTTCATGGTTCTAAAGTTGAGGAAGATCCTCAAGAGTTTATTGATGAGGTCTATAATAGTTTGATGATCATGGGAGTTACGCCAGTGGAAAAGGCAGAGTTGGCCGCTTACCAATTGAAAGGTGTGGCTCAAGTGTGGTATAACCAATGGAAAGAAGGGAGATCGAAAGATGAGGGTCCTCTTGATTGAGAGAAGTTTAAGGCCTCATTTCTTGATAGATTCTTTCCCCTTGAGATGAGGGAAGCTAAGGTGCTAGAGTTCATTAACCTACGACAAGGGGGTATAAGTGTGAGGGAATATGCTCTAAAGTTCACTCAATTGTCTAAGTATGTTCCATCAATGGTTGCAGATTCAAGGGCTAGAATGAGTAAGTTTGTATCAGGTGTGTCCGAAATGGTGGTCAAGGAGTGCCGAACCGCAATACTCATTCATGAGATGGGCATCTCTCATCTTATGGTGCATGTACAACAAATTGAGGAGGAGAAACTAAAGGAAAAGTCTAGGGAGGCAAAAAGGGCTAAGACTGGTGATGGTAATTTCTCTAACACAAGGTCCGATGGAAAAGGTAGTCCAAGATTCCGACAAAGGTTTTTCGATTAAGGTTCCTCCAATGCTCCTCAAAATTTCAACCAAGATAGTGTGTCTAACCCTAAGCCTTAAGGAGGTAATGGTAGTGGATCTTCATTGGCTAGGTCTAATTGCACTAAGTGTTGAAGGAAGCATGATGGTAAGTTCCTAGCCGGCTCGAATGGTTGTTATGGTTGTGGTAAAAGTGGTCACAAAATAAAGGATTGCCCGATGCTTAAGGCTAAAGGGAGAGAGGGCAAGCAAGCTTCTCCTAGTGGTTTGAATTCCAATGCTCCTAAGCAAAACCGCTTCTATGCTCTCCAATCTCGAGGTGAAAAAGAGGGTTCTCCGGACGTGGTCACCCATATGTTAAAAGTTTTCCAAATAGATGTATATGCTTTGTTGGATCCCGGTGCTACTTTGTCCTTTGTGACACCTTATGTTGCCATGAGGTTTGATGTGCTCCCCGAAGTGTTGTTAGAACGTTTTCTGTCTCTGCTCCTATTGGTGATTCTATTGTGGCTAAGAGGGTCTATTAAGGCGTCCCATTTTCTTGTCCCATAGAGTTACTCTTGTTGACTTGGTAGAGCTTGATATGTTAGACTTTGATGTTTTCTTTGTTATGAATTGGTTGCATTCTTGTTATGCTTTTATTGATTGTAGGACTCAAGTAATCAAGTTTCAGTTTCCAAATGAGTCTATCCTAGAGTGGTAGCAGGTAAATTCTATGCCTATGGGTCAGTTTGTCTCTTGTCTAAAAGCTAGAAATATGACTTCGAAGGGTTGCATTTACCATCTTGTTAGGGTGAGGGACGTAGATTCCGAAACCCCTACTCTCGAGTCAGTCCCCGTTGTCAATGAGTTTCCAGAAGTGTTCCAAGATGCTTACCTAGTATTCTTCCTGAGCGAGAAATAGACTTCGGTATTGATCTTCTCCCAGTTACACAACCTATCTCTATTCCTCCTTACTGTATGGCTCTGACAGAACTTAAGGAGTTGAAAGAATAGTTAAAGGACTTGTTGGATAAGGGTTTCATCCAACCGAGTATCTCTCCATGTGGTGCTCTAGTTTTGTTCGTTAGAAAGAAGGATGGTTCTCTCTGAATGTGCATTGATTATAGACACTTGAACAAGGTTACCATTAAGAGCAAGTACCCTCTCCCAAGGATAGATGATTTATTCTACCAACTTCAAGGGGCAAGTTATTTCTCTAAGATTGATCTTCGATTAGGTTATCACCAACTGAGGGTGAAAGATGATGACATTTTAAAGACGGAATTTCAAACTTGGTATGGTCATTATAAGTTTTTTGTAATGTCGTTTGGGTTGACTAATGCTCCGATGATGTATATGGACTTGATGAATAGAGTGTTTAGACAGTACCTTGACATGTTTGGAATTGTGTTCATTGATGATATTTTGATCTACTCACGGTGTGAGGATGATCATATTGATCATTTGAGGATCGTGTTGCAAATTCTTAAGGACCAACAACTTTTCACAAAGTTTAGCAAGTGTGAATTTTGGTTAAGGTCCGTAGCTTTACTTGGTCATATTGTATCAAACAAGGGTTTGAGGTAAATCCTAAGAAGACAGATGCTGTCAAGAGTTGGCCTAGACCTCTAACTCCCTTGAATATTAGATTTTTCTTAGATTTGGCCGGTTACTATAGGAGGTTTGTTGAGGGATTTTCTTCCATAGCTTCTGTTTTGACGGCTTTGACTCGAAAGAAGGCTAAGTTCATATGGTCGGAAGCCTATGAGAAAAGTTTCCAAGAGTTGAAAAATAGGCTTACTTCTGCTCCGGTGTTGACCTTACCGAAAGGTACATATGGTTTTATGGTATAATATGATGCCTCTAGAGTTGGGTTTGGATGTGCGCTTATGCAAAATGGTAAAGTGATTGCCTATTCTTCAAGGCACCTTAAAGTCCATGAGAAGAATTATCCTACGTATGACCTTGATTGAGTGGTGGTTTTTTTTGCCTTAAAGATTTGGAGGCATTATTTGTATGTAGTACATGTAGATGTGTTTACCGATCACAAGAGCTTGCAATACGTGTTTAGTCAAAAGGACTTGAATCTTCACCAAAGAAGGTGACTAGAACTATTGAAGGACTATGACATGAGTGTTCTCTATCACCCTAGTAAAGCAAATGTGGTGGCGGATGCTCTTAGTCGATTGTCAGTGGGTAGTGTTTCTCATGTAGAGGATGAAAAGAAAGATTTGGTTCAGTATGTTCATAGGTTGGCCCGATTAGGTGTTCAATTAGTGGACTCCACCAAGGGTGGTGTCATGGTCCATAATGGGTTAGAATCGTTCTTTGTGATGGATCTGAAGGCTAAGCAAGGTCTTGATCCAATCTTGGTAGAATTAAAAGAGGCGTCACCAAGATGTACCATGATTTATAGGAATTCTATTGGTCGAATGGGATGAAGAAAGATATTGCGGAATTTGTGGCCAAGTGTCCTAATATCCAACGAGTGAAAGTTGAGCACCAAAGACTGGGAGGTTTGTACAAAGACATTTCTATTCCTACTTGGAAGTGGGAGGACTTGAATATGGACTTTATAGTAGGGTTTCAACGCCCGACGACAACATGATTCTATTTGGGTGATAGTAGATCGAATGACAAAATCGACTCATTTCCTTCCCGTAAAGTCTCTTACTGGGCGGAGGACTATGCCAAGTTGTACTTAAGAGAAATGGTAAGGCTACATGGAGTGCCTTTATCCATTATTTCCTATCATGGTACCCAATTCACTTCTCAGTTTTAGAAGTCATTCCAAAAGGGACTTGGCACTAAGGTTAAGCTTAGCATGACTTTTCATCCCCAAACCGATGGGCAAGCAGAGCATACGATCCAGACTTTGGAGGATATATTAAGGGCTTGTGTGGTCGATTTTAAGGGCGATCGGGATAACCATTTGCCATTGATTCAATTTTCTTACAATAAAAATTATCACTCAAGTATCGGTATGGCTCCATTTGAGGCCTTATATGGTAGGAGGTGTATATCTCCCATAGGTTGGTTTGTGGTGGGTGAAGTTGCCCTAATAGGTCCCGAGCTAGTTCATGAGGCCATTGAGAAAGTTCGGCTCATTAAAGATAACTTGAGAACAACTCAAAGTCAGCAAAAGTCTTACGCCGATGTGAGAAGAAGGGATCTAGAGTTTGAGGTCGACGATTGGTTTAACTTGAAAATCTCACCCATGAAGGGTGTAATGAGGTTTGGCAAAAAGGGGAAGCTTAGTCCCTGATATGTAGGCCCATATCAGATTTTGAGGTGTGTGGGTAAGGTTGCTTATGAGTTAGATTTGCCAAATGAGTTGGCAACCATGCATCCCATTTTTCACGTCTCTATGCTTAAGAAGTGTGTTTGAGATTCGACATTCATAGTTTCCCTAGAAGGGTTAGGGGTTGATAAGAGCCTCTCATATGAGGATGTTTCGGTTGAGATTCTAGACCGACAAGTTATGAGATTGAGAAACAATGAAATAGCTTTCGTGAAGGTTTTGTAGAGGAATCAATTAGTTGAGGGTGCTACTTGGAAGGCCGAGGTTGATATGATGTCCCGATATCCTCATCTCTTTCCTTTTACTCCTACTCTAGCTTGAGGTAATAAGTTCCTCTTGGTTTGTTCTATGTCATTGGGAATCATGTGTGTTTTTATGTGTTTCCATGATTTCCTTATGATTATGCATGTTTATGAAAACTTGTGTTTTGAAAGAAAATGAGTTTATATGACTGATTTTCCTTATGCTATTGTGCTTGAGTATGAATTGCCTAAAGACTTCATGAGATGAATTGATGAACATGCATTAGCTATGCTTTTTGAGAGTAAATTACATAGAGGCTTCATGAGATTGTGTTGAGCATGCTTTTAGCTTGGAGAAGGTAGTTCCTCCTTCAACATAAGAAATTTTGAGAATTCATGCATATTGGGTTGCTAGATGTAGTTCTTACTTCCTTATGTTGCATTTAAGTATGTTGAGTTTTGAGTTGATGTTTCCTCCTTATTTATGTGCATTGCATGCATAATGGGTTGATAGAGTTAGTTCACCCCTCTTATGATGTTTTGATAACGTCCTAGCTTGGAGTCGATAGTTTCTCCTTGGTTGCATGAATTGCATCGTTATGTTGGGTTGTTAGTTCCTCTCCTACTCTTTTTAGAACCAGTTTAAATCTCATTCAAGGACGAATGATCCCAAGGGGGAGATATTGTAACACCCTATATTCAAAATAGACCAAATAACAGCTTTTCAGGATTGACAGGTGCCATCCACGAGGGCCCAACCACGAGTCGTGGGTCGAGCCACAAGCCGTAGGTGAGCCTATGGAGAGGGCCACCCAAAATCTGTCCAGGCTATGGACCACTGTGGGACCTACAAACCGTAGGTGGGACCATACCCTATGGTCCAGTAACCGTAGGTCCAGTCAAAAGTCTCTGACCCTGGACTACGAGTGTGTAGGACGGACCGTTGGTCCATCCACGGTCCATCAATAGTGAGTCGTGGGTCAGGGTTGGCAGTTAAGTTTTAGGGGTAGTTGGGTCTTTTCCTAATTAATTAGTCCCTATACTATGTCCTTTTTTCTAAGTTTAGGACCCCTATATAAGCCCGTTACCCCCAAATTCACCCTATTTAATTCATTCTTCCAAATTCCCAAAAGAAAACCAACTCCTCTCAAATATTCTCTCTCTATAAACTTTGAAGAAGAAGAAGGATTCATCTAGGGTTTCAAGATAAGGGCCAAATTCCTCCATTGAAGGCTAGCATTTGGAGTCAAGGTATGATGATTTTCATCCATGGATTCCTTCAATCCATGGAGTTCCCAAATTCCTTTATTTCAAAAGGTAGAATTCCCCAATTAGCTAGGGTTTTCATCAATTAACATGGGTTTTTATCATTGTTGATTTAGATTCTTTAATTATGATCTTCTATGCATGAATTGATGAATTGCAATGCTTTTATGATGCATTCCCTTATGAACCTATGAGATCCCTATGTTTTCAAGTTATGAACCCTAAGTTGAGGAATTTTGATCTTAGAGGAAGAATTTTATGAAATTGAGCATGTATTACTAGGTTTACATGAATTTATGAAGAAATCCATATCTAACCTATGTTTTCTAAGTATTGAAGATTGAAAGTAGGTTTTGGCCTCAAGGAGGTAAATTAAGGACTTATGCATCTTCCTATGAAATCTATGCAATTGTTTTAAGAATGCCTTGAGAGTAAAGTATTTCAATGATGATATTGTTGTTGTGTTGTTGAAAGGACATTCTCATAAACATAACTAGCATGATGTGAAACATTTTCTCACATAGAAGGGATTCTTAGGTAGTCCAAGGTCACCTTTTCATGAGTAATGAAGTCAAGTAAGAAATGACTATTCAGTGGGAATATATGCTTAGCACCGAGTGGATATTGAATATGAGATGGAAGCTATCACATAGTAGAGTATGGGCTTTCAATGTAATATCATGAGATGGGAGCTCTTACGTAGTAGAGTCTAGGTTCCTAGTGGAAATCTCCTTATCCCATAAATATGTGCCCACATAGGTTGATTAGCTAGTGGATCCATTTAATCTAGAAGTTCAAGGTTCTACCTTAGGCAAGTAGAACACCTCTTTTCGGTGTGGGGCAGACACCAGATTTCATGTTATAGTTCACATAGTCTCAATGTCGGTTAAGGTTTTTTCCCACAACAAGATTGATAGTGAACTTAGACATGCTTAATGAAGTATCTCATAGTGTTCAAAGGTTTTAAAGATGATGCTAGCTTGCATTGAAGATGATGTTATGGCTTATGTTTTCCAACTCTCTCGTATGATGCTTTAACTTTGTTAAATTGCACGTCATGAAATGAAATGTCCCTTTTAGCATGTTTTAAATGTTTTTATGCATGTATATCATACTTGGTACATTGTTTTGTACTAACGCATACACTTGCCTACATTTTTCCCAAATGTATGGTCCGATAGACAGGTTTCTGAGTCTCGTGGCTAGTTGTTGAGTTTGTGATTTTCCTGAGCTTTGGTGAGTCCTCATGCTTCAAGGACGGAGTTATTGTTTTAGTTTCTTTCTTGTATTTCCCTTTGGACATGATGTATGGGCAAGACCAAATTTCATTCTATTATATTAGATGGCTATGTTGAGACAAGAGTATAGACTTCCGCTTTTTGCTTTATAAAATGTTTTGGAGTTAGGACTATTATTTTACTCTTATTGTTGTATTTCTTATGTTATGTGGACTAAGTGTCTTGTATGGAGTCCTTCGGGGTTGTATACACCTTGTTACATCTAGGGGGTACCCCTGGATCGTGACAAAGTCACAACTTATCGAAAAAGTCACAACTCATCAAAAAAGTCACAACCTAAGTTAGGGGTCAATCAACTCATTCGTCAAAAATATCAACACATGAAGGCTTGATTATGAGGGATAAAAAAATGAATCAAATAATGGAGGAAAAAGTTTTAAGGAAAGAATAGTATTGAAAAAGAAGGAAAGAAAGAGAATAAGAGAAAATTGAATCTTCCAAAGAATGGAATTTTTGCATGTGAGGCATCTTGAGTGAAATGAGAACAAGTGTGCATTGGGTTAAAAAATGGAGAAAAATGGTGAAATTGAAACAATGAAAAATTAATGTGTGTAGTGTTCAAGCAGAGTGTAGTCACGTTTACCAAAATGGTATCCTAACCTTTCCTAAGCTTACATTACTGATGTATCGTGAATTTACGATATTTTTGATACATTATACTTGAAGTTTGTGTGAGTCTTGGGCATTTTGTTATTAGATATGATGGTACATTGATATAATTTTTGTAGGAAATAGGTTTGGAGAAGTTGAGTGAAAAAGAGCTAAAGCAGTAGAATTTTGCAGTTGACGAAGCCCAACCATGAACCGTTGTCCAATCGACGAGCCGTAGGTGGAGGCGTGGATTGTGAGTTGAAGAAAGTTTGACCAAGTGTGGAACCACGGAGGCAAACAACACCCCGTAGTATAAATGAAATACTATGGGTCACTTGTTATCGTTTGATTCAGAAAGTTGAGTTCCAGTACTTGAACCATGGAGGAGACCCACGGACAGTTGGCTGATCCATGGTCCATTGTTCACTCTCATCGATCGAAACCGCCCCAAACTGGAATTTCCTATATATTCTTTTCCTACTTGGTTTAGGATTTAGTGTCTATAAATATAAGTTGTATTTTTCATTTTTGGGTTGTTAGACACTTTGGGATACTTTGAGAATTATTTTGCAAATATCTTGGACAATTAATTATTCAAGCTTGGTTTATGATAATTGCCTTTGATTTTTCAATTGAAGTTTGCGGTATTTATCTATTCTAATTGTAAGTTCATGATTTATTTTGTTAACCCTAACATGAATTGTGAACTCTCAAGCATGAGTAGCTAAATTCACAGTTAGGGTTGTGGGAACCATGAACAATTAACAATGTATGACTAATAATTAAGTAATTCTAGAATACTGTTTATGCATGTATTGTTAATCCTTTCATTTTGAATGCTTTTTAATGGTGGCCAACGTCAAAACTCACCTCATTCCTACTTCTTAGACCAAGGAGGTAGCAAATCAGAAAAGGATTAAACAACGGAGATTTAGACATGTTTAGTCGTTATCTAATAGCCCAACCCTAATATTGTGAAGGCTAATCCGGGGTTAAGGGTAAGTGTTAGTAAAGCATACACCCGTAGACGGACCAAGTTGAGTGGTTAAATTCCCTACTTGGAGTACCAATGACTTAGAGATACCTAACTTATTAACCTTGCATGTTAACACTAGGATAGAATTACTATTATTATGAATACTCCGTTAAGAGCTTGTTGGGAACACCTATGCCCTAATTTTCATCTCATATTGATATCTCAAACTGCGGATCCTGTGTACCTGTTACTTCTTGATACAAATCAACAAACTGCTATTTTATTTACAAAACGCCCCTTTTTGTTACCTTTTTCGAAAATAAGTTGACTGAACGTAGATAATTGTATGGGATCGATCCTAACCTAAAAGTTAGGTTCTTTATTTGACAACGACCACTTATACTTCTTTTGGGAGGTGTAATTTGGGTGTATCAAATTTTTGTGCCGCTGTTGGGGAATACGAATTTTAGATTAGACTAATTTCGTTATTAAAATTTAGTAAATTATTTCCTGATTTTATGTTTTTTGTTTTATTTTTTTTTCTAGTGGTCTAGCCTCTAGTGTATGCCAAGTACACGGAGTCAAGGCAATCCCCCCGACTCCCTATGATCTGCAACTACAAAGAACTTTGAGATGAATGGCTGGAAGAGGCTTAAATCTTGAGGTACCACATGATCCCATCGGAGTGGGTCAAGGGGGTGAAGTTGGTTTGTAACTTCCTGGAGTCATGAATGTGCCTATTCATGTTCAGGGTGATCAACTAGTTGAAAATGTGGAAAGGGTGCAAAACCAGCTGGCACTGAGAGTTCGCGATAACTACAGGATTGACTATGATTATATGGAATGAACTGGTGCTATTGTTCTCCCTCGACTACCTTCGAGACATTATTTTGTGGTAACCAACAGTCTGATGCAAATTCTTACATCAAGAGGGTTGTTTGCTCGATTACCTTTAAAGGATCCATATGTCCATATGACTAAAGTTAAGAGTGTGTGCATTAGTAGTGTGGGATGACCAAACTTAGATATGGATGTAATAGGCTTAAGAATATTTCCACTCTTGTTGATAGGTGATGCTACTGTGTGATTCTCTAAGTTGCCATACAACTAAGTATGACTTTTTACCAGTTGCATAAGGTGTTCACGGAGAAGTACTTTCCGCTGTCCAAGAAGTTAAATCTCAAGGATAAACTAAATAACATTGTAGCATTGCCTGGAGAGTCATTGAGTAGCTCGTGGGATATATTCACTAGATTCATGAGTAGTGTGCCCAACCACCACATAGATGATAAGTCACTGAAAGAGTATTTCTACAGAGGGCAAGATGACGATGGAAAAGCTGTGTTAGATACTATTGCTAGAGGATCTTATGGAGCGTGCACATTTGAGGAGATAGCTGAAAAACTTGAGAAGATCTCCAAGAACAACAAGGCATGGAACACTAGAAAAGAAAATACTGGAAAGAGCACGTTTACTGTTCAAACCACACCAAGTCAATCCAATGATGATATTAATGAAGAGATGGCCCAATTGAGAACAGAAATTGTCTTGGTGTTGAAACATGTAAACAGTAGTGCAGAGAAAGTAAATGTTGTGAATTATCAAACTCGATTCCCACCTGGTGATGAGTATTTTTATAAGGAGGATGCGAACTTGGTGAATGATCAGACGGGGGGTTTTCGAACTAACGCCCAAGGATCCAATTCGGATAATTGGCAACAAGGTCAAGAAAACCAAGGTCGAAACTATGGTAACTACAACCGTGAAGGGAACTATGTCCGTGATGGGAACTTCAATTGCAAAAACAACTACAATTGAAATGGCTATGGAAATAGGAATGAGAAGAGTGAACCCTATGTCCCACCTGGTAATAGAGATGCTGGATCGAGTATGATTCGCATTGAAGATATGATTCAAAAGATGATGAAAATATTTGATGCGACTGATGACAATGTGAAGGAGATGCATAGTGATTTATTTGGTATCAGTCAAAAAGTTGATGCCCATGTAGTGTCGATTAAGCAACTTGAGAAGCAGTTCGCTCAGTTGTCCACAATGGTGAATCTATGTCAGCCAGGAACACTTCCTAACAACACTGTCCAGAATTTGGAAAATGATGGTCATTGCATGACAATCACTATTCGAGGAAGAAAGCAGATTGTAGATCCTTCCATGCCAACTGAAGTGGAAGGTGTAGAAAAAGGTGAGGATGAAGTTGAGGATCCAAAAGATGATATAGAACAAGAAGCTGAGGTAATGCAAAAAGTTATCCCCACATCGAGATATCCACCACCCTTCATGCAAAGGTTGGTGAAAAAGATTAAAGAGGGCAAATATTGCAGGTTCATAGCTATGTTAAAGCACCTGTCCATAAATGTTCCGTTGATAGAAGCACTTGAACAAATGCCAGGGTATACAAAATTCATGGAGCATCAGGTGACTAAAAAGAGGGCTGTCAATTTTTAAAGTAAAGACAAGTTGCAGCATTGTAGTACCATTGCTACTAGGTCACTAGTGCAGAAGAAAGAGGATCTTGGAGCTTGCACTAAATATTTACTATTGGTATATTGCACTTTGTGAAGGCCTTATGCGACTTGGGTTCTAGCATTAACTTGATGCTGTTGTCGATTTATAAAAAAGTTGGTCTAGGGACCCCCAAGCTCACTACAATGCAGTTGCTTATGGATGATAGAACTGTGAAGAGACCGATTGGAGTGCTCCAAGATGTCCTTGTGAAAGTAGAGAAATTCATATTACCGACAGAATTTGTGATACTTGATTGTGAGATTGATTTTGAGGTCCCATCATCTTAGGGAGGTCATTTCTTGCGACTGGGTGTGCTTTGGTTGATATGAAAAGAGGGCAGATGAAGTTTCAATTGAATAAGGAAAAAGTAACTTTTAATAGCTGTCGGTCTAAAAAGCATGTAAGCAATCTTATGTCAGTATCAATAGTAAATAATATTGTTGAGCAAGAACCAGAAGTATCTATTGAACAAAGGTTGGGTGTTGAGGAACTAGCGGTTGTGATAATGAACTTTGACGGAGATGGTATTGATGAATATGATGAGCTAGTTGCTGCACTTATGGGGTCGAGTTTCGTCACAAACCAAGAAAGCTGGACTTAGATATGAAGAATTGAGACACTCCTCCAGGGACACTATCCATTGATGAGCCTACAAAATTGGAGCTTAAGGTTCTTTCATCTCACTTTAGGTATGTATTTTTGGGCCATAATAGTACTTTTCCAGTGATAGTAGCTGCGAACATGAGTGAAGGGCAAATAGAAGCTTTGGTATCGGTACTGAAACGATTCAAAAGGCCTATAGGATGGACTATTGCTGATATTATTCGTATTCCATCGGGCATTTGTTCTCACAAAATTCAACTTATGCCGAATAGCAAGCCAAGTATTGAGCACCAACGAAGATTGAATCCCCCCAATGCAAGAGGTTGTGAAGAAAGAAATCATCAAGTGGTTTGATGGAGTGGTATATCCTATTGCTGATAGTAGTTGGGTTTGCATAGTTCAATGTGTGCCAAAGAAAGGAGGAATCACTATAATTCCCAATGCTAAGAATGACCTCATTCCAATGAGGCCGGTGATTGATTGGAGAGTGTGTATGGATTATCGCAAGTTGAACACATGGACTGAGAAAGACCATTTTCCAATGCCTTTATGGATAAAATGTTAGATCATCTCGCTGGAAAGGGTTGGTATTGTTTTCTAGATGGGTATTCGGGCTACAATTAGATTTCCATAGCTCTGGAGGACCAAGAGAAGTCCACTTTCACTTGTCCTTATGGGACTTTTGCGTTCAAGAGAATGCCATTTGGTTTATATAATGCTCCAACGAATTTTCAGCGTTGCATGATGTTTATATTTACTGATATGGTGGAGGACATGATGAGGTATTTATGGATGATTTCTTTGTAGTTGGTGATTTGTTTGATGATTGTTTGACTCATTTGGCTGAGGTGCTAAAACGGTGTGAAGAGTGCAATCTTGTGCTTAACTGGGAAAAATGTCACTTCATGGTCAAAGAGGGTATAGTTTGGGGTCATCGGATTTCGTAAAAAGGAATTGAAGTTGATAGAGCTAAACTTGGGGTAATAGAGAAACTGCCACCACCCGTTTCTGTAAAAGGTGTTAGAAGTTTTCTAGGACATGCAGGTTTATAAAGGAGGTTCATCAAGGATTTCTCAAAAATTACACACTCATTGTGCAAACTACTCGAAAAGGAGTTCAAGTTCAAGTTTAAGTTTGATGATGCTTGTCTAAGAGCATTTAAAGAGTTGAAAGAGAAGTTGACTTCCGCACCAATATTATTTCACCGGATTGGGGACAACCATTTGAAGTAATGTGTGATGCGAGTGGGGTGGCACTTGACGTAGTATTGGGACAGAGGCGAGAGAAAATTCGTCATTGTATTTACTATCCGAGCAAAGCGTTGAACATTGCTCTAAAGAAATATATTGTTACTGAACAAGAACTGCTTGTTGTAGTTTTGCATTTGAGAAGTTTAGATCCTATTTGCTTGACACTAAAGTCATTGTGTATATTGATCATTCTGCATTGACGTATCTTATGACTAAGAAGGATGCAAAACCAAGATTGATTAGATGGGTATTATTGTTGCAAGAGTTCGACTTTGAGTTTGAAGATAGAAAGGGAACATAAAATCAAATTGCTAATCACTTTTCCATAGTAAAAGAAGAAGCTATGATCAAGTTAGAAGATGGAGTCAAAATTAATGATGCATTCCTTGATGAACAAGTATTCTTGCTTCTTATGACCTTATTCCTTAGTTTGCAGACTTTGCTAATTATTTGGCAAGTGATTTGGTGCCTTCAGATTTTTCATTTCACCAAAGGACAAAATTCATGTCTGATGTGAAGAAATTCTTTTGGGAAAAGCCTTACTTATTTCGTATTTGTGCTGATGGGATTATTCATCACTGCGTGCCTGAGGTTGAGATGATGAGTATACTAGAGGTATGTCATTCATCCCCTGTTGGTGGGCACCATAGTGGTATCCAAACTACTCATAAAATCTTGCAGTGAGGCTATTGCTGGCTTACTATCCACCAAGATGCTCATGACTTCACCAAGTCATCTGATCGTTGTCAACAAGAAAGAGGAATTTCAAGGAAGCAAGAACTACCAATGAACTCGATTCTAGTGATTGAATTGTTTGATGTTTGGGGTCTATACTTCATGGGTCCATTTGTGAGTTCGAATGGGATGAAGTATATTCTTGTAGCGGTCGACTATGTATCTAAATGGGTGGAAGCAATTGCGCTTCCAAACATTGAAGGAAAGAGTATCACCGCATTTTTGAAAAAGAATATCTTCTCTAGATTTGGTACACCAAGGGAAATTATCAACGATGGAGCTTCTCACTTTTGTAATAAGTTGTTCAAGGCGTTGCTTGAGAAGTGTGGTGTTTGTCACAACGTAGCAACTCCTTATCATCAGCAGTCTAGTGGGAAAGTTGAAGTGTCGAATAGAGAGAAAGCGCAAATTCTTGCGAGGATTGTGAATGCCAACAAAACTGATTGGTCAAGAATGCTTGATGATGCTCTATGAGCTTATCGCACTGCATTCTAAACTCCCATAGGTATGTCCCCCTACCAACTTGTATATGGTAAGTCTTGTCATTTTCCTGTAGAATTAGAGCACAAAGCGATGTGGGCACTCAAAAAGCTGAAAGTGGATTGGGGCACCGCGTCAATTCAAAGATTGAATGAGATGAATAAGCTCGATGAGTTTTTCTTGAAAGCATATGAGAGTTCACCCTTGTACAAGGAGAAGATGAAGAAGTACCATGATCAAAAGATCGACAAACGAGAATTTGTTCTCGGTGATTTGGTACTCTTATTTAACTCAAGGTTGCACTTGTTCCCTCACAAGCTCAACTCTAAGAGGTCCGGGCTTTTCAATGTGACTCAAGTATTCCCACATGGAGCAGTTAAACTTGAGAATAATGAAGGAACGAGGTTCAAGGTGAATGGTCAATAGATAAAGGTCTACTTAGGGAAGTCTGAAGAAGTTAATGAAGTGATAGAGAAATGGAGTCTTGATGAAGTCTAAGTAATCAAGGTGTCTGAGTCGTGCCACGATATTAAATCAAGCGCTACTTGAGAGGCAACCCAAGATGTAAAATATAGCCAATTTTAGGAATATTAAGTAATTTTTATTGTTTCTATTTTTAGCATAGTTTATGGAAGTTTAGTTTATAGTTTTAGTAGTTGGCTAGACTAGGTTAGAATAGGGTCCGTTTCTAAAAAGAGTCAAGAAAAGGTTAAAAGGAAGTCCTAATGTTTGGTACATGTGTAGGTAATCAAAGGAAAAATCTTTAAAAAAAAGTAAGTGTTGATGCAGTGGTCTACAGTTCCCATAGACAGTCCGTCTTTAATTGACGGACCGTAGATGACATCCATAGATCCCAGGTATATCCTCAAATTTCTTTAAGTGTTAGGGAGAACCATGGAACCCATCGACGGACTGTCGATGGGGTTTCGTGGATCCAAACTAGGGTTATAGTTGACCCGACCCTGACCACTTTTAATTAAAACTCTTCCTTTTTAAAATATCCCCCATTTCCCTCTGACTTCCCCAACTATTACAACTCTCAAAATAACCACCCCTACACATTATAGCCCTCCATTTCACCAAATCACTCCTATAATTCCTCCATTTTCTTTCCCTATCTTCCCCTAAGCATCTTTTCCTCCATACTCCTTTCTCCCACAAGCAGCAAGGTCCAGGTTCAGTGTCAGTATTTGATTAGGGCACGAAGAAATCGCTATCAACACCCTCACCAAATTTGCATTACTTGTAAGGTAAGTGATTTCAAGAACTTTGAACTTTTCATTGTTTAAATTGAAAGCACAAAGTTGTACTTGACCATTGGGTATAAATTGCATGCTTAAACCCGTTAAACTAGTTCTAAATTACCCTTGGGACGATAGTGTTGTGAGAGTGTTGATTAATGGATCTTAATAATGTCATTTATATGTCTCTTTGAAGTTCTTCACTTAGGGCTTTCAAGTTAATTTTGTTTGGAAGTATGAATCGCATGATTGAAGCCCAGGAATGAAAAAAAAACCATATAAACATGTTGAAAGGCATATTCAAGATATTGTATAGCAATTATAATTTAAAATTGATGTGTACTTGTTGCAAGTGAATCACAAGGGCATCAGTGCTGGTCGACGACTCTTATCCACAGTCCGTGGTGCAACCTATAGACCGTAGGTCTAGGTCTATTGATCTAGTTCACACAAAGTTGCCTAAGTCATGAACCACGACATGGACTACGGTCTGTCGTTCAATCGATAGACCGTTCTGCATGACCGTGGTTCCACCTTCAAAGACTAAAAGGTTGGCTTCCTGACCTACAGAGGGCCGTAGGTACACACCATAGGTCCCAAAAACAGCTACTGTCTCAAAATTTTTAATTTCTTTTTCCAAGTTCAATATTGTTCTAATTTTTTTCTTGGTTCTTTTAAAGTTTTTGGTTACTAACTAGTATCCCATAGGTCAAATGGCGCCAAAGAAAGCACCCGTCTGCCAGAGAAAGGGAAAGTCCAAGTATGTGGCACCCTCCCTCAGACTGATTGATGAGTTTAGTGGTGATGAGTATGTACCGAAGACCAATAAAGGCTCACCCACTGCACTTGATACCACAAGGCACATGTCTAGGTAGGTCATATCATAGGACGATGAGGTTAAGGTTACTACCCCCCATTCTGAGGAGGGGACCAGCCTGCAAGAGAGACACAACCCAAACCCGATTCTAGCGGCACACCAGCCTCAGCATCTGATGCCAGTAGCTCCGGTGAATCTCATGATCCCATCGATATTAGAGTTAATCCGGTACACATCTCCACCGAGCCAAACAAATGGTGCGTCAAGGGGCAGTTCCAGATTTACTTTGACGGGAAAGCTATGAATTAACACCAGACGATTGCTAGGGCTATTACTGACGAGCATCAAGTATTAACAGGGAGCCTCCACACTGTGCCTACTACTCATGAGCTATTTAAGCATCATAGATGTGAGTGGATGGTGGCGAATCCAAGCAAATATAGTGAGGGTGTTCTATGCTTTCTATGACGCCACAGTGACCAATGCACTACCACCACGAGCCAAGCCTTTGGCCCAGCCGCCTCTATTGTCAACTAGGGTGAGGGGTATATCTGTGGATATTTTAGAGTCCACAATCCACCATTTTATTTATGGCCCGTCACATGCTCAGCAAATTAATATGGTTGACTATGATTATCGGATGGGGATAGTATAGGGTAGAGCTTTTTAAGATTCCGAGCAGAGGGAGTCATTGCTACGCCGGATGGCCTGACACATTGCTGATGAGGGAGAAAACACCGAGTGGGTACAAAATATGCAGTTGCCGATCATGAAGGTGACTTTGAGTTTTTTGGAAAAGTTTAGGTGGTCTATCGTCGAACACAAACTGTCCCCCACAGAGGCGGACAATGTTAGCTGAACTCACCCATCATATGAAAGCAATTTGGCAGACCAACACCTAATTCTTTCTGTAATCTTCTCCACTAAAGGCAAACATTGACGAATGGTCAGTTTCTTGGATAAGACAGGTACCCCAAATATTTAAAAGGTATTTGCCCCTCTACATATCCCAAAGTTTCAAGGATAGTATGTTTCTATTCTGGCTTCACTCCACTCATGAATATAGAACTTTTTTCATTGTTGGCTTGTAAACCAAAAGCTCTAGAGAACCTTTGAAAAGCTCCTTGGAGCAATTGGATAGACTTAAGGTCAGCTTTACAAAACATCAACAAATCATCAGCAAAGCATATATGAATTATCCCAAGTTTCTTGCATCTTGGATGATACTTGAAGTCCTTGTTATGTTTAATATCATCCAACACTCTCTGAAGGTACTCCATGCTCAAAAATCACCCCATTACTCATTTTCCATGGAATACCGGACTCCTCATTTCTTTTGCAACTTTCACAACTTTATTCCACAATTATATTCAATTGTTTTTTCTTTTTCTTCTTTTCTCTCTCTTTTTTATGGAGGGATTCCATCTTTTTCAAAACCGGATAAAGGGGTTTTTTTTTCACACTTCTTGATTTACCTTGTCTTTTCACCACACCCCAACTTAGGCTTTTGGCCTAAGTTGGCTATTCAAGCAAACCACACTTCATGAGGATTATGGGTGAAAGGATAAAGAAAGGTCACAATTGCATCAAGTTTCTTCCAAGAAAAAGGGTAAGGCTTAAAGGGTGCTCAAGCAAAGTTCATACACTCTCAAAGTTGGCCACAAAAGAGGTATAATGTCAAATTGTTTCACTCTTTAAAATTGTTGCCTAAGATCATTTCAAGAGCTTGCATTACTTAGTCAACCGGACCAATGGGGCAAATTCTAGGTGTCATTACACATTGTTCACGGTAAGCTTATCACACAAGGCATTGGCACCAATATTAAACAAGACTCCATACTTTCGCTAGTGTGCAATGTTCATCACAAGAGACTCAATTCGATAATCGACTAGTCACAACGATTTGCAAAAAGTTCACATATTGCCTATGCAACTTCAATTGGCCTAATCGTAGCCGCACATTCATTTTTGTTCGATTGAGAGCACTATTCAAGTCACCAGTATTGATCAAAACCAATACTGAAATTTGCACAAGAACAATCACAATTAAACACACAAGAGGTGGCAATTTTTTTTGAAGGGTCCAATAACCATTTGCATTCAAAATACAGAGCCACAAGCTCAAACATCCACAACACAGTGCCAAAACACAATTTACAGCACATAACCCAATATATAAACAAAAGCAACAATCACAAGAAGTAGGATGTAAATACCTCACCCCACCACAAACAAAAAGCAATTTGTCCTCAAATGCAGTAAAAACACTAAAAATCAATAGAAATGACAGAGAGGGAGGTAAAAAAGATCCTGTCTACATAGTCGCTCCATCTTTCGGGGAATCAGTGCCCGATGTCACATTAGCAACACTCGAGCCACCATGGCCTGCTATGGATGTCTCTATCAGTGATGTCTGAATCACTGACTGTACAATCGTCTCCTCAAGGTCAGGCAGGTCTCCATAGATGGTCTCCTCCGGCACCTCTATTTGCTCCTTGTCAGTCTCTGCCTCCGACTCATCAACTGCTATGTCATCCATTTGGACGTCTCCGATAGTGGACGGTGGAGTCTCAGGATTCGTCAGGGCATCCACATCATCCGCTAGCTCTAGAAGTAAAGTGAAGTCTGTGGACTTCAAGTAGTCCACATCCTTTCTCAAATCAGCAACCTCATTTTTTCAAGCCGTCACCTCTGAAGTCGCCCCCTGTCTACTCTTACAAGTCTCAACTCTCGCCTTGAGAGTGTCAATAGACAGTCATCGGGGTGTCAGTGTAGCTAGGATAGCACTCTCGATCATCCATGGTACTGCAGCCTCCAATAGAGTAGCCCTCACATCTGCCGAATGGGATAAGTACCTCATCTTCTGGATTATAGCCTGAGTAATCCTGGCGGGTTGGGAAGTGGTAGCAGTACCAAGAGCCTGAGAGGAAGAAGTGGGAGCAGGTGTACCTGAAGGCCCGGAGGTCGGAGTAGGCAATGGTGCCTCTGTAGGTATAGAGTCAATATCCACATCTGGGATGCATCTACCGGGTCTGCTCTCCTCCTGTCTGCTTCCTCCCAAGTGTACTCGACCTTTATACACCGAATGTCAGAGGAGGACGTAGGAGTAACCTCAATATCTCTCATCTTATCACGAGGAACTCTAGCACGTCGGCATAACTCCGTAATAAAGATCGAGAAGGGAAGGGACGTTTGGTGCTGTTTGGCCCGCATGGCCATCTCCTTCTCAATGATAAGTCCCATATTGATCGTCTTCCTGGATATTATGGATCCAAGACATGCCGCCTTTGTTTGGCGAAGGATGGACTCGTTTGGTGAGGGCATAATAGTGCTGCTGATGAACCCAAACCAGTACCGAGTGGCAATATTCAGGTTCTTCTTCTCGATGGGAGCTCCTGCCTCGATCCATCTTGGGGTCGTATCAGAAATAAAGGGTGCAAGCTAGCCGTTTAAGTCATCTAGGGACCGAGTAGTAAGTAAGCCCTCATATGCAAGTGTAGAACCTAGAGCCTTGTCGAGTACAATATTAATGTGATCGCTACTACCCCTACTTCCTTCCCCCGAACCATGACATACTTCACTGGTTTGAAAGCACTGGCCTTATTCTTTCCCTTGGGCACCAATTCACCATATTCTGTGTAGAACTCCCAGACCCATGTAGGAATATAGGGGCCTTGGGGCCTGGTGAACTGCCTGGACAGGTGAAACTAGAATGTGTCCCTCATGATAGAGTATCTACTTACTAAGCCCTCTGTGGAAAGAAGCTTCTCCTCAAGAATAGTTCGCAACCCATAAGCTTTTACTGTATCTAGTGTAGGAGAAGTGAACATTGGAGCTCTTGATGAGTCTGGGCAAGACCTAGCACGGATCTCTGCTTGCCTAAACTGTAGAGGCTGGTCATCATCGGGCTTGAGAATGCAAGTTGGGAGTCAAAGGACTCTCCCTCCCTATTGGAGTTGTGCTTCAAAACCACAGAGATGAGCCTCTTTCCCTTACCCTTGCCTCCCTTGCGAGGTGCCATCTTTCCCCTTTTGGGGGGGATTTACTGCCCCTTTATTGATCACTATGCCCTGTGCTATTTTACGGGGTGGCATGTTGAGGTTTGTTCTAGCCTTGTCTGCAAAAACATCATAGAAAGTTAGGAACAGTTCAATAAAAGTTGTAGAAAAAATAGTTGCAGACAGACTCGTCAAACTGATCGGTGAGTCGCCGATAATATTCGGCGATCACAGACCAGCCCGCCGAACGTTACAATGTATTTTAAGGGTTGGGGGCACAGAAAGGGCGATCAAAGAAGACTTTCAGCAATGCACCGAGTGCACTCGGTGAACTCAGGCTTCTCGCCGAGTGCACTTGACGAACTTAGGCTTCTCGATGAAAGTTGCAGAACCAAAACTCAATATTAGCACAAAATTAAAAGTGATCAAAGGAGGGTTCGACGAACTGTTGAGTGGTTCGGCGAGCTCAACCCAACTTGCGAACTACCCAACGTGCCTAGTTTGTACCCTGACTTCCAAAATCAATCCCGCAGCCCCTCGAAAACAAAATCAAAGCATACACAAACTCAATTAGACTTATAAGACCCATGCCCCAGGGTACTCAGACTTCTCCCGATTTGGCCAAAATTGGCCATTTGACAACTTATGCCCTTAGGAATGATGTCAACCGCTCCATCATCAAGCAAAATGCATCATTTAGCACAATTATGGGCTACTCAGACTTCATCCAACTAGACCCAACAATAATTTTGCACGACCCAACAATTTAGACCAATTTTTAAGCATGAAATTCAGGAAATTAACAACTTGACAGGCATGATATTCAAATTAAATTTGGCAAACAAGTACAAAAACATGGATTCAGAGAGGCCCAACACTCATCACTAGGATCAAAACAATCGCATTTGAGTAAAAGCTGCTAAATACAAGTTCGAGGTTCAGAAAACCAACCTTTAATACCGAATACGAGATTTGAAATGCTAGGCTGCAAAGATTTCCAACTCTGAACACACAATCAACGACTAACGAATGGTAAAAATGCAAAAATATAGTGTGGGTGTGATCTTGGGAAGTTAAAAAGTGAGGGAATGTGAAAGATCTAGTTTGAAATTTTAAACCTTTAGCCTTCAATAACCATCCAGTCTCACCCTTTTGGTGACATTAATTTTGCTCGCCTACCAACTCAGCAACACGCCGAGTGGGCACTTACCTCACTGAGTTTTATAGGACCTCCAGTAAATGTGGGGGTCCAAATGGCGGACAAAGTCGTGATCGCCGACCTATTTGGTGACACACCGATTTGCTCTTGGGCTCGCTGAGTTGTATAGATTCCAACCTTAGAATTTCTTGAGTCTAAGTTTGGCCCACCAACCTCTTCGGCGATGCACTGACTGGACACTTTTGCTCGCCAACATATAATTTTCAAACACATTCAAATTTTTCACCTCTAAAATCAACACACGATTATTCCTAAAACAAAAAGAAAGCGGTAAAACTTGGGTTGCCTCCCAAGAAGCACCTTATTTAATGTTGTGGCACGACGCCAATCCCCACTCAACCTTCACTCCTGGGGTAGAGATGAGATAACACATGACCCATTTGGGTCTCTTATAGCTGAATTGATATGGAATGAGAGGCAGTCATCTCATTCAGCAGTGAGACATTCTCTTTTATCTCTTTCAACACTCTGTCGTGTTCTTTAACTTTGTGAAGAATGAGTGAGAGTATCTCTTCTACCTGTCCACCCCCGTACTCCTTGGACTTTTTATGCTTGTGAGGGGGAATGTTTTGATCTTTGTTTTGGTATGGTACTTCTAATTCCATGATCTTTCTGGCCAAGAGATCTAGCTGAGTCAATAATGCGGCCAAGACCTGGTCCTTCTCTACTCCTTATTAGTCTTGACCATGTGATCAAGGAGTTGGGCTGCTATTGCATAGGGTAGTCGTGTGAGATCACCTGGAGAAATTTCGTTAGCCAATCCTCTGTTCTCAGGACGAAGACCTCTATAGAAGTAGTCCAGTAGCATTTTATCTGAGATACCATGAGTTGGGAATTGTAGCAATATTGTCCTAAATCTCAACCATAACTCATGGATTGACTCACCCTCCAATTTCTTGAAAGTTAGGATGTTATCCCTAAGAATCATTAATATCAAAGGAGGGTGGTCCATTGGGTCACCGTTGCTATAAGATATGCCCATTTCTTCTATTTAACAAGCAACACAAAAACCAACACTAAAAATAAGTAGATTTAACCATGAATAAAAAGAACAAAATTCAACTTCACCATAATAATCTTAAACAACACCACTCCCCAATAACGACACCATTTTGATTAATAACATTTCAAGGACACTTCATCCAATTCTAAGCGTCAACAATCGTTAATCAGTATATAACCCAACTAAATGAGTTGGGGTCGAATCCCATAGGGAGCGGTATATGTTTAAGATTCAATAGTAAAGTGTGAACATGGTCAAATCAGCCATAGAAACAAACATTATAGAATAAAAACATAATTCAAATAAGGGGATGACACGAATGTCAAATAAAGGGGTTTTGGTTATAATTGTTAACTACAAACAGTGAAAAACAATATGAAATTACAATAATGAGACAGGTTCTTGGGATGTGATTTGATTATTTGCTAATATAGACAAATGGGTAATTGCAACTATTAGGAAGTAGCTAGATATTAGTGAGTAAGCTAGACTATAGAGGAGGTAAACTTTCTCTCAAACAATTTACCCCAAATCAAGTTGATTTCTCTCGAACATCAACAAGCAAGCAAAATAAGACCAGCCCACACCTTAATCCAGTTACTCTTTCGAGCTGAATGTGTGGAATTGGGTTTAGGATTCACTCTCTCGAGCTGAGCTTATGTCAACCCAATACCCACTGACCATCAATCAATAATCTTAGTTTTAAAACCTCTCTCTCGAGCAAGCCAAAAACACAAGGGTAGAACTGTATTTGCAACTACAATTCTTAAATTAAACCACAATTACTTATTGAACTCACTTCTAAATAACATTTAATTTAACAATTAGCAATACCCATAAACGAAATCAGCCCATAATCATATAATCACACCCCAAGAATTGGGGTTTTAGCTAGATATCATATAAAGATAAAAATCGTTACCAAATTGAGTTTCCATCAATTGGGTAAGATTGATTTCGTTCTTACAATGGTCCAATTCAAAGAATCTCAAAGTACCACTTCCAATTTCTCAAAAGTGAAAAACTTCAATTGTCCAAAGCTTAGGAAAAACTAAAGAAAACTTGTCTCAATACTCAGGATTCAATATTCTGAGAATTCTATCTAAAATTTGATGCTAAACTAAATGTTCAAAAATATATTTATAGTCGCCAAAAAATATGCTGTGAAGAGCCATTCGGCGCAGTAAGTCGGGCTCGCCGATCCACTCCGTGATCCACCCTTTGGTCAATTCCATCACCCTTCTGCCTTGGACTTCAGCATCCTTAAGGTTCTGTAACTTTGGGTGATCCAACACTGCATCGCGGAACCACTCGACGATCTGACAACTTCTCCTTTCTTTCGCCGACTTCTTTCCTTCAAGGCTTGGCACATTGGAACTTTAGGTGGTCAAGAAGCCGTTCGGTGACTCGCCAAGTGGACTTGGTGATAACCAGGCTTACTTTTCTTCATTCTTGTAGGTCACTTTGTTTAGTTTTGTAAATTATTGTCCTTGCTCTGTTCCTCAATCCAAATACCTAGAAAGCAAGGGTTTTACATCAATTATTGGCACAAATTAAGCATTTGAGGACACTAAATGATTATAAATAAAGCCCTAAATGAGTTTAAATCTTGAACTCATTACAACCCCAATAATACACCTGTTGCAGTCCCTTCATTGGGTGCTTATCCAGCTAGGAATGTTGACCATGTTAAGGTCAAGAAAACTGATGATGCAATGATGACTACCACTACAACGACGACCAAGGCATAGGTTCCCCCTTCCACCTCCACCAGTCATGCTACGAGCTCTTCACATGCTACTACCCCTTCAGGGTCAGTTTAGATACCTATGGACCAAGTCCAGAAATAAGAAGCTCAGATGGCAACCTTGTTGCAGTATATAAGACCATGGATGTAGAGGTCTGTAGAGGAGTCGGAGGCTTGCATGGAGAGGATGATGGATGAGAAGATCAAGGTGGTCCACAAATGGTTAGATCCATTCGAGCTCAGGGTATTAGAGAAGCCCTGACCTAGGCCTACAATTGATCTCACCACTTTCCAAACGGAGTTGGCTAGGTCCTCGATAGAAAGTGGGTCCCATACCACTCCATTTTACTCAAAATACACAAGGGGTCGGAATCAGCTCGCAAGTCACAGAAACCACATGAAAGGTCATTCTGGGACAAACTCGACATTCCAAAGTTGACCGCATTGACAGAATTCTCATTCGACCTTGTTTACCAACATTGTGGACCAAAGTCAATATCTAGCCAAAGTTTTAAAGCTAAAACACCTAATGGCACAAACTTTCATCAAAAGCCCTGAAGTTTGGGCCAGCCATGCCACTGCCCAAAATGACCCTTCTGGAGCTGATAGAACCATCAAAATTGCATTATGAGGCTGTCTTCCTGAACATCCGACCAAAATCCACCGTCCAAGTTGCAAAAGCTCAAAAACATAAAAACTTGCATAAAACCAAATGAATGACCAACTGACTGAGCTATAAGTCCCAGCAAGTCATAAATGACTTGGGGTTGCTATAGGAATTCTCTAAATGACGAAATAAAGACATTTACAGAGAAATAAACTCGAGGGTCATTACAACATCCACTATTAAAAAATAATTTCATTTATGAAAGTAATAGTCAAGAAGTACCTAAAGGCTCAAACAAGTCGAGAAACTTCTCTCATATCTCATGCTTGGTCTCCTAGGTAGCCTCCTAAACTGGAAGATGCCTTAAGTGGATCTTCACCATTGAATGGCTTTCTAATGCAAGTGCTATACATCTCTAGGATGGTGTCCCGACCCAAAAATGTGGCATTTGTCTATTCCCACCAAGACAAGTCAACCTCAAACCAGCAAAAACAAAAAAAAGGTAGAAAGAAATAAAACAAGAACAAGATGAAGCGGATAACTTATTCTTTCTATTATATTTTCCAAAATCTAGTTGTCACGTGTAAAGGCCTCCACTAAAAAGTGAGTAAATGATATAATTACATAGTCTCAAAGTCTTTGTTTCTCAAATAAAACAAAGCATAAAGTAAAGGAACAAGAGGAACCCCCGGAATGACAAGCAACTACCTCTTAAATTCCTTGACAAGCCTTGAAATTTGAAGAAGCAGAAGAAGCTCATGGGGTCCAAGCACGGAACCTACACAAGTGTAGAAGAAATGGGTTAGTACCAAAAACATTGTACCCAACAAGCAACCTACTAAACAAAGCATCTACCTAAAATTTGAATTACCCTTTTATCCCAACCAAACCTCCTCAAACTAAAACCTGTACGAAAATTATCCCAACCTAAAAATCCTACAATACACAACTCATAAGGCTCAATAATCACATGTAACCCCCAGAAATCTAATGAACTAAGCTAGAGCCTAACATGTAAACTAGTAGCCTAAACGTGGTTGAACGTAAAGATTAGAGTCCTAAAATAACCTCCCTAAGTTAGTACAAGTGTGTTAGGACCTAAACGTCAAGGCATGGACCCCCCAAGGACCAACTAAGGGTCCTTAATGAGGGCCTTGGTTTGAAGCCAAAAAGCTACCTGAAGGCAGTCACCCATGAAATGGGCACCCACACCCCATGGATGGACTCACGCTCCATAAGTGGGGGTCGTGAGTCGAAGCTAGACCTCCCCTAATTCTCCAAGTCTCTAAAAGAAACTACGAGCATGTTGTACGATTCGTAGACCCACTTACGCCCCGTGGGTGGGGTCTCGTGAGTGAGGCTTGGACCTTGGCCAAAATGACAAGCCTCAGACCCATCCCATGAGTGAATAGCACGGTCCATGGGTCTATCCACGCCCCGTGGGTGGGGGTCACAAATGGGGTCTGTAAAGCTGTCTCAAGTTTCGGCCTAGGGTGAGTTAGTTTAGATAAATTCTATTTTAATTATTCAAGGGTGGGTACGGTTTATATTAGTTATTTAGACATATATAAGTAGTTATTAACTATTAACCACTTATTTAACACCTCATAACTCACAAGACTCAAACTAAAAATCAACTCCCCTCTCCAATATTTCTCTCTCGAAGACTCCATTGAAGAACAAGAACAAGGTCAAGCTTAAGGTTCAAGGACCAACCTTTCTTCTTCAATTTCATGAAGGATCTCCAATCAAGGTATGGTAGTATTGATTTATGGATAGTCTCCTTCCATAAAGACCTTCAAAACTCTATTTCTCAAAGTTGGAATTCTCCAAAACCTAGGGTTTTAAATCTATGACATGGATTCACTTTCAAAATGATTTCAATCTGTTTATTGTCTTGTATTATGATCAATTTGATGAATGACTTCTATTTTTATGATGAATTACCTATGAATCCATGAATTCCCCCTATTTTGTCAAATTGGATCTCAAAGTGTGGGTGATGATTGATGTGGGTGGATTATGATCAAATTATGCATGTAGTTAGTTAATCTAATTGAAATATGTGAACATTCATGTATAGAATAGTGATGCAAGATGTGAATCATGAATTGTGATCTAGGGTTCTTGAAGGGCTATAAATGAAGAACCTATGCATGAGTATGAGAATTATGCATGTGCTTTGTGAATCAATTGAAAAGCAAGGTTTCTATGTTTATGAAGCAATTGTGGCATTGGTGTAAGGTTGTTCTCACATATACCCTTACACTTGGTTATGCATGAAAGGTGAATGATTATGATATTATTGTTGTGTTGATTGAAAGGCTATTCTCATGAAACACTATGAAATGATGTGAAAGGTTTACTCATGTATTAATGATTCTAAGGTTGAAAGGACATTCTCACCTAATGAATCCATGAACTACTATGATACTATAATGGTTTGAGTGGTAGGAATTCTTCCATAAACATGAATCTAAAGTAAAGACTTAACATAAAGATTAAAGGGAATTGAGCTTAGCACCGAGTGGATATGAATATGAGATGGAAGCTTTTGCGTCAGTTAGTTCGGCATCCCAATATGGTTATCTCATGAGATGGAAACCTTTTACCTTAGTTAGTCCGGGTTTCTAGTAGCAATCTCCTTATCCCATAATTATGTGCTCACATAGGGCTTTAGCTAGTGGATCCACCTCAATGCTAAACAATTTAATTCTACCTTAGGCAAGTAGGACACCTCTTTTCGGTGTGGGGGTATGACACCGGATTCCATGTAGCTCACATAGTCTATGTCGATTAAGGGTATATTTCTCTACATGACAAGAACAAGAACCATGACATGAAAAGAACAAGAATATGAACTATGAACAAGAACATGAGATATGTACTATGATTACTTGAGAGGTTCTACTTAGTATGAATGGGGGTATGAGACTTCATTCATACATTGGACAAGTAGGCTTTGAGATTCATTGTGGTATGTTCTTTTATGACATGATGCTTTATGAGTTAATGTATGATTAACATGAATTATGAACCATGAACATGAACTATGAACATGAATTATGAATATGAACATGAGCTATACTTATGACTTTTTAATAAGCTTTGCTTAGTGTGAGTGGGGATATGATACTTCACTTATACATTGCATAAGTGTTCTCATAAAGGGGTTATGGTGTTGTTTCCTTATGTATGAAGATATATGAAACTATGTATGCAAGATATGAATTGTTACTAAGAAGTGACTTTACTTATTATAAGATATGAACATGAATGACTCCTTGTCTATGAGTGTTGGCTATGGATGAAGTCAAGGTAAGTGATGCATGATTACGGTAGCCTAGGGTTGCTTATGAAATGGTTTAAGTACGTAATTACTCTAAATGTGCATGATGGTTCTTAAAGTTGACAAAGTACATGATTTCAACTAAATGTCTCCTTTTAAGCATGTTTTAAGGATTTTTTTATGCATGGCTTCCATACTTAGTACATTATTTGTGCTAACCCATATTTTCTACATTTTCTTATAAGTGTAGGTTCCAGTCGTTGAGCTATACTTCTCGTTTCAAGTAAAGCTTAGGTTGACTATTCTCCAAGCTTGGTGAGACCTCATGGTTCAAGGAAAAGGGTTATTCATTTCTAGTTTCCTTTTGTACTTTCCATTTTCAAGACTATGTTGTAAAGGGCTATGTCCCGAAGATTGTATTAGATAGTTCTTTTGAGACAATGTCTAGACTCTTATATTCCTTCTATGAAAAAGACTTCTATTGTAAAAAGTTTTATATTCTGCATCATTCTTATGTATTTATGTTCATGATTATGCTAAGGGCTTGTATGAGAACCCTTCAAGGTCAATTACGCCGTGTTTCATCTAGGGGGTACCCCTGGGTCGTGACAAACTTGATAATTAGGGCACAAGGTGTAGAATGATTCTAGGATGATGTATCATGAACCACGACTAGTAGAGTCTTGTTCATGAGTGTGAAACGCGCCACACTTATGAATGAGAGGCTATGAGATGCTTAGGAAAGTTCACTTCTTTCATTAATCTTTAGTCATGCCTTAGAGTTTTAATTCTATGAAGTCCTTTTCCTAACCCTTCTGTTGTGGCTATAGGATATGAATACAAGAAGGGCGATCACAAGAAAGATGTATTAGGAGAATGTGAATCAAGAAGTTCATCAAGGCAACCAAGCTCCTCAAGATGAGAAAGCTCCGATTGATCCTCCAATTATGACAGATGTGGAAATTAGGGTGGCTTTTCTAACATTGATTCTATTCATGATGACTCAAACTCAAGCCGTGACTACTCAAGCCCAAGCTATGGCGGTGCAAGCAAATAGGGATGTTGGCTCCCGTGTGAACCCTAATATGAACACTATGGCTTCAAGGTTGAGAGACTTCACAAGAATGAGCCATCCTATGTTCTTTAGTTCTAAAGTGGGTGAAGATCCACAAGAGTTTGTGGAAGAGGTCTACAAGATAATTGATGCTATGGGGGTGACTTCTATTGAGAAAGTGGAACTAGCCGCTTATCAATTGAAGGATGTGGCCCAAGTATGGTATACTCAATGGAAGGGTAATAGGCTGGTTGAAGCGGGTCCTATTGATTGGGAAGTCTTCAAGAAAGTATTCCTTGATAGGTTCTTTCCCCAAGAAAAAAGGGAAGCAAAGGTTAAGGAATTTATCAACCATCATCAAGGAGGTAAGAGTGCTCAAGAATATTCTCTAAAATTCACTAAGTTGTCCAAGTATGCTCCATCCTTAGTGGCGAATCCGAGGAATGAGATGAGTTGTTTTGTGACCGGTGTGTCCGACTTGATTGAAGAAGAATGTCTTGCAGAAATGTTATATGATAATATGGAAATCTCATGTATAATGGTGTGTGGTCAACAAGTTGAGGAGACAAAGCTTAGGAACAAGAATAGGGAAGTGAAAAGAGCAATGATCGATGATGGAAATTCTTCCAAGGGTAAGTTTGAGGGTCAAGGTAGACCAAGGTTAACGAAAAGGTTCTCCAACTAAGGCTCCTCTAGTGCTACAAGGGTCAAGAAGGATAGGGTGACTAACCCTAAGCCTCAAGGAGGAAATAGAGGTGGATCTTCTATGATAAGGCCTACTTGTGCCAAGTGTGGCAAGAAACATGAGGGGAAGTGCCTTGTTGGAATGGATGGTAGTTTTCATTGTGGGAAGAGTGGTCATTTGGTGAGAGATTGTCCCATGCTAAAGGTTCAAGGAAGAAAGGGCAAGCAAGTCCCTCATAGTAGTTCAAATTCTAATGCTCCCAAGAAGAACCGCATCTATGCTCTTCAATCCCATGGTGACCAAGAGAACTCCCCGAATATGGTGACAGGTATGTTGCAAGTCTTCTCTATTTATGTTTATACATTGTTAGACCCTAGTGCCACTTTATCATTTGTTACACCTTTTGTGGCTGTGAAATTTGAAATGCTCACCGATGTGTTAGAAGAACCTTTTTTGGTGTCTACCTTGGTTGGTGACTCGGTAGTGGCAAAAAGAGTCTATAGGAGTTGTCCTATTTCTTTGTCTCATAAAGTCACTCTGGTTGATTTGATAGAATTAGACATGTTATACTTTGATGTCATTTTGGGTATGGATTGGTTGCATGCATGTTTTGCCTCTATTGATTGTAGAACTCGGGTGGTGAAGTTTCAATTTCCAAATGAGCCTCCTTTAGATGGAAGGGGGGAAATTATAACCCTAGAGGTTAATTCGTTTCTTGTCTCAAAGATAGGAAAGTGATCTCCAAGGGGTGCATTTACCATATTGTTAGGCTTATAGATATTGAGTCCGAGACCCCTCCTTTAGAGTTAGTTTCCGTGGTGAGTGAATTTTTGGAGGTCATTCCCGATGACTTGCTCGGCATTCCTCTCGAATGGGAAATAGACTTTGGAATTGATCTCTTGCCGGATACTCAACCTATATCCATTCCTCCTTATAGAATGGCTTTGGCCGAATTGAAAGAGTTAAAGGAGCAACTCAAGGATTTGTTAGACAAAGGCTTTACTCAACCAAGTATATCTCCATGGGATGCTCCAGTACTGTTCGTAAAGAAGAAAGATGGGTCCCTAAGGATGTGTATTGACTAGCGCCAATTGAACAAGGTAACCATCAAGAATAAATACCCTCTTCCTAGAATTGACAATTTTTTTGATCAACTTCAAGGGGCTAACTTTTTTTCCAAGATTGACCTACGTTTGGGCTATCACCAACTAAGGGTGAGAGGGGTTGACATTCTTAAGATGGAGTTTCGAACAAGATATGGTCACTATGAGTTCCTAGTAATGTCCTTTAGTCTCACGAACACCCCGACAACATTCATGGACCTAATGAATAGGGTGTTTAGGCAATACCTTGATACGTTCGTGATCGTTTTTATTGACGATACGTTGATCTATTCAAGGAGTGAGGGTGAACATATGGATAATTTGAGGATTGTATTGCAAGTCCTTAAAGACCACGAATTATATGCTAAGTTTAGTAAATGCGAGTTTTGGCTAAAGTCGGTTGCCTTCCTTGGTGATATTATGTCTAACATGGGTATTGAGGTAGATCCTAAGAAGATGGATGCGGTGAAGAATTGGCCTAGACCTCTAACTCCTACCGATATTAGAATCTTTTTGGGTTTGGCCGGTTATTATAGGAGGTTTGTTGAGGGTTTTTCCTCTGTTGCTTCTCCGTTAATGGCTTTGACTGAAAAGAAAGATAAGTTTGTGTGGTTGGAGGCTTGTGAGAAAAGCTTCCAAGAATTGAAAGATAAACTTACTTCAGCTCCAGTGTTGACCTTACCGAAAGTACCGATGGGTTTGTGGTATATTGTGACGCTTCTCGAGTGGGTTTGGGATGTGTCCTCATGAAACATGGTAAAGTGATTGCATATGCTTCGAGGCAACTCAAGGTACAAGAAAATGATTATCCAACTCATGATCTCGAATTAGCGGCAGTGGTATTTGCCTTGAAAATATGGAAGCACTACCTATATGGGGTCCATGTAGATGTTTTCACCAATCACAAGAGTCTTCAATATGTGTTTACTCAAAAAGACTTGAACCTCTGACAACGAAGGTGGTTAGAACTTTTAAAGGATTATGACATGAGTGTCCTTTACCACCCCAGCAAAGCCAATATAGTTGCGGATGCCCTAAGTCGAATGTCTATGTGCAGTGTGGCCCACGTAGAAGATGAGAAGAAGGAGTTAGTTCATGATGTACATAGGTTGGCCCGCTTAGGTGTCCAACGAGTGGATTCCACCAAGGGTGGTGTCATGGTCCATCATAGTTCCAAATCATCCTTTGTGGTTGATGTGAAGTCTAAATAAGGCATTGATCCCATATTAATTGAGTTGAAAGAATCGATACTCAACAAGTCCGTTGAGGCTTTCTCCCAAGTGGGAGATAGGGTGCTTAGGTACCAAGGTCGTTTATGTGTTTCGGATGTTGACGGCTTGAGAGAGCAAATTTTAGAAGAGGCTCATGGTTCTCGGTATTCTATTCATCTGGGAGCCACCAAGATGTACCGTGATCTATGAAAAGTCTATTAGTGGAATGGCATGAAGAAGGATATAGCGGGTTTTGTGGCCAAATGTCCAAATTGCCAACAAGTTAAGGCTGAACACCAAAATTCGAGAGGTTTATACTAATATATAGATATTCCCAATTGGAAGTGGGAGGATGTCAATATGGACTTTGTTGTGGGTTTGCCTCGTATTTGGGTTATTATGGATAGGATGACAAAATCAGCCCACTTTATTCCCATCAAGGTTTCTTATTCAGCTGAAGACTATGCTAAATTATACATTAAGGAAATAGTGAAGTTGCATGGGGTTCCCTTGTCTATTATTTCAGATTGGGGTACTCAATTTACTTCACACTTTTGGAAGACATTCCAAAATGGACTTGGAACCAATGTTAAGCTTAGTACCACTTTCCACCTTCAAACGGATGGTCAAGCGGAATGCACCATTCAAACCTTAGGGGATATTTTGAGGGTGTGTGTCATAGATTTTCAAGGTAATTGGGATGATCATCTACCGTTGATAGAGTTTGCCTTCAACAATAGTTACCACTCAAGTATTGCCATAGCTCCATTTGAAGCACTATATGGTAGGAGGTGTAGATCTCTGGTTGGTTGGTTTGAAGTAGGTGAATTTTCTCTAATTGGTCCCAATCTAGTTTACTAGGCCATTGAAAAATTCTGACTCATTAGAGAGAGGTTGAAGACGGCCCAAAGTCGGCAAAAGTCTTATGCCGATGTTAGAAGAAGGGATCTAGAATTTGAGATTGGTGATTGGGTCTACTTGAAAATCTCACCTATGAAAGGTGTGATGAGATTTAGTAAAAAGGGGAAGCTTAGTCCCCGGTTTGTGGGCCCATATCAAATCTTGAAACGTGTTGGGAAAATTGTATATAAGTTAGACTTACCAAATGAGTTGGCACCGGTTCACCTGATGTTTCATGTTTCCATGCTTAAGAAGTGCATTAGGGATCCGGTATCCATCATTCCTTTATAGGGTTTAGGAGTTGATGAGAGTCTATCCTATTAGGAAGTTCCGGTGGAAATTTTGGACCGGCAAGTGAAAAGGTTGAGAAATAAGGAAGTAGCTTCTGTTAAGGTTTTATGGTGGAATCATTTAGTTGAGGGTACTACATGGGAGGCCGAGGCCAATATGAAGTCCCTCTGTCCTCATATTTTTCCAAATCCTATTCAAGCTTGAGGTAAGTAGTTCCTCTTGAATTTTAGTGTTTTCAGAGTCATGTGTGTTGTATGAGTTTTTCCATGATTTCCTTATGTTATGCATGTTCTTGATGAAATTCATGTTTAAGTAAGAAAATGAGTTTTGTGATTTTTATGTGTTCCTCATGTTGATTGTGCATTTTAGTGTGATGATGGCATATTTGAATTCATGAGGTGATTTGTTGAACATGCTTGGTTATGTTTGTGATGAAATAGCATATTGGCTCCATGATGTTGTGTTGAGCTTGCTTGTAGTTGGAGAAGATAGTTCCTCTTATGAACATGAGAAATATTGCATTTCATGCATATTGGGTTGGTAGATGTAGTTCCTACTATCTTGTATTGCATTAGCCATGTTTCAAAATGCAGTTGAGGTTTCCTCCTTTTGAATAGTGCATCAAGTGAATAGTGATTTGTATGTTGTGCACATTGTTGATGTTTCATGTATGATGGGCTGCTAGTCTTGAGTTTTTAATTTTTTTTGGCGTCTAGATCATCATTCGAGGACGAATGTTCCTAAGGGGGAGATAATGTAACACCCCAAAAATCTAACGAGCTAAGCTAGAGCCTAATATGTAAACTAGTAGCCTAAATGGGGTTGAACGTAATAATTAGAGTCCTAAACTAACCTACCTAAGTTAGTACAAGTGTGTTAGGACCTAAACGTCAAGGCATGACCCTCACAAGGACCAACCAAGGGTCCTTGAGGAGGGCCTTGGTTTGCAAAAGCTGCCTGAAGGTAGTCACCCACGAAATGGGCACCTAAACACCGTAGGTGGGGGTCGAGAGTCTAGGCTAGACCTCCCCCAATTCTCTAAGTCTCTGAAAGAAACTACGAGCATGCAGTACGGTTTGTAGACCCACTATGCCCCGTGGGGGGGGGGTCTCGTGAGTGAGGCCTGGACCTTGCCAAAATGACAAGCCTCAGACCCAACCCATGAGTGACCAGCAAGGTCCGTGGGTCCATCTACGCCCCGTAGGTGGGGGTCATGGATGGGTCTGTAAAGCTATTTCAAGTTTCGGCCTAGGGTGAGTTAATTTAGATAAATTCTATTTTAATTATTCAAGGGTGGGGACGGTTTATATTAGTTATTTAGACATATATAAGTATTTATTAACTATTAACCACTTCTTTAACACCTCATAACTCACAAGACTCAAACTAAAACCAACTCCCCTCTCCAATATTTCTCTCTCTAAGCTCCATTGAAGAACAAGAACAAGGTCAAGCTTAGGGTTCAAGGAGCAGACTTTCTTCTTCAATTTCATGAAGGATCTCCATACAAGCTCTGATAGTCTTGATTTATGGATAGTCTCCTTCCATAAAGCCCTTCAAAACTCTATTTCTCAAAGTTGGAATTCTCCAAAACCTAGGGTTTTTAATCTATGGCATGGATTCACTTTCAAAATGATTTCAATCTGTTTATTGTCTTGTATTATGATCAATTTGATGAATTACTACTGTTTTTATGATGAATTACCTAAGAATACATGAATTCCCCAATTTTGTTAAATTGGATCTCAAAGTGTGGGTGATGATTGATGTGGATGGATTTTGATCAAATTATGCATGTAGTAGTTAATCTAATTGAAAAATGTGAACATCCATGTATAGAATAGTGATGCAAGATGTGAATCATGAATTGTGATCTATGGTTATTGAGGGGCTATGAATGAAGAACCTATACATGACTATGAGAATTATGCATGTGCTTTGTGAATCAATTGAAAATCAATGTTTCTATGTTTATGAAGCAATTGTGGTATTGTTGAAAGGTTGTTCTCACATATACCCTTACACATGGTTATGCATGAAAGGTATATGATTATGATATTATTGTTCTGTTGATTGAAAGACTATTCTCATGAAACACTGTGAACATAACGTGAAAGGTTTACTCACGTATTAATGATTCTAAGGTTGAAAGGACATTCTCACCTAATGAATCCATGAGCTACCTAATACTATGTTGGTTGGAGTGCTAGGCATTCTTCCATAAACATGAATCTAAAGTAAAGACTTAACACAAAGATTAAAGGGAATTAAGCTTAGCATCGAGTGGATATGAATATGAGATGGAAGCTTTTACGTCAATTTGTCCGGCTTCCCAATATGGTTATCTCATGAGATGGAAACCTTTTACCTCAGTTAGTCCAGGTTTCTAGTAGCAATCCCATTATCCCATAACTATGTGCCCACATAGGTCTTTAGCTAGTGGATCCAGCTAAGTGCTAAAAAAGTTAGTTCTACCTTAGGCAAGTAGGACACCTCTTTTCGGTGTGGGGGCGTGACACCGGATTCCATGTAGATCACATGGTCTATATTGGTTAAGGCTATATTTCCCTACATGACAAGAAGATGATCCATGACATGAAAAGAACAAGAATATGAACTATGAACAAGAACATGAGATATGTACTATGATTACTTGAGAGGTTCTACTTAGTATGAATGGGGGTATGGGACTTCATTCATGCATTTCACAAGTAGGCTTTGAAAGTGATTGTGGTATGTTCTTTTATGACATGATGCTTTATGAGTTAATGTATGATTAACATAAATTATGAACCATGAACATGAACTATGAACATGAATTATGAATATGAACATGAGTTATACTTACGACTTTTAATAAGCTTTGCTTTGTGTGAGTGGGGGTATGGGACTTCACTTATACATTGCTCAAGTGGACATATAAAGGGGTTATGGTGTGGTTTCCTTATGCTATGAAGATATATGAAACTATGTATGCAAGATATGAATTTCTACTACGAAGTGACTTTACTTATTATAAGATATGAACATGAATGACTCTTTGTCTATGAGTGTTGGCTATTGATGAGGTCAAGGTAAGTTATGCATGATTATTTTAGCCTAGGGTTGCTTATGAAATGGTTTGACTACGTAATTACTCTAAATGTGCATGATGGTTCTTAAAGTTAACAAAGTGCATGATTTCAACTAAATGTCCCCTTTTATGCATGTTTTAAGGATTTTTATGCATGACTTCCATACTTAGTACATTATTTGTGCTAACCCATATTTTCTACATTTTCTTATTAAGTGTAGGTTCCGGTCGTTGAGGTATACTTCTCCTTTCAAATAAAGCTTGGGTTGAATATTCTCCAAGCTTGGTGAGTCCTCATGGTTCGAGGACAAGGCTTATTCATTTCTAGTTTCCTTTTGTACTTCCCATTTTCAAGACTATGTTGTAAAGGGCTATGTCCCTAAGATTGTATTCGATTGTATTAGATGGTTTCGTTGAGACAAGGTCTAGATTCTTATATTCCTTTTATGAAAAAGAGTTCTATTGTAAAAAGTTTTAAATTCTGCATCATTTCTATGCACTTAAGTTCATGATTATGCTCAGGGGTGGTATGAGACTCCTTCGGGGTCAAGTACGCCGTGTTACATCTAGGGGGTACCCCTATGTAACGACTCAAAAAATGATAGGTTAAACTAGAGCCTTAACATGGAGTTAATGTCAAGAGTTAAGGGCAAAGGCTAAGGGCTTTGGGTGTAGGCCATGGTTTGGGAACCTAGGCTACCTAAAACTTAGCCTAGCTACTATCTCCCTAGGCCATGAGGGTTTTCACAACCCGTGGTGGTCAACACGAGCCATAGTGCCACCCGTGGTGGCTAGGCAATAAGCCCTAGAAAGGTGCCAAGCCAAGGCTCTCCTTCACGAGCCACTTTATGACTCTTGGTCATCACCACGGGCCATGGGAAGGCTTATGGGGTGGCTTTAGCTTGGTGGGAGATGTTGCAAGTTGAGGGAGCTACTATCCAAAAGTTCATGGGCACCATCACAAGCCGTGGTGCCCTAGACAGTCCGTGAAAGTGAACTTGGAGTTCACTTAGGCTCAAGGGAGGCAAGACAACTTTGCCTAGGTGCTTCCCTATGACCACGAGCTTCACCATGACTCGTGGGAGCTTTCATGGACTTGCCTTGGCCTTGGAGGGCTTGGAAAGGATTGGAGGCACACTGTCTCAAGGACCACAGGCACCACCACGAGCCTTGGTGCCCCTCACGACCAATTTAGTTGGGCGTGGTCCCTGGCGGGCTACCTCAAGTTGGGGGTATTTGGTAATTTCTTTTTAATGTGTTATTAGGTGGGGTTGATTTTAAATGACTTATATGATAAATATATAAGGTTTCAAGTCCTTTTAACTAGTCATTCTCTCATTATTTCTCCAAATCAAATCCCAAAGTTCTCTCTCTCTATATTTCTCTCTAACTCAAGGAAGAAGAAGAAATGGGAGCTTGGGTTTTGGATTCAAGGCTTTCTTCATCAAATTTCTTGGGAAATATTAGAAAAGGTATGGTGATCCTTCATCTAGGGTTAGCTTTCACCCTAGACCCAATTTCAAAGTAAACTTTTATAGATTTTAAGTTCATGAAAACCTAGGGTTTTACTCAATCTCATGGGTTCTTTCACCAAATGGTTTTAAAAGGTTTCTAATGTCATATTATTGTTATATTGTTGTTGTATTGATGATTTAAGATAAAAATACTCCATGAACCCATGATTTCTTTCTATTCCTAGTTTATGCCTTTATGAAGTGGGTTGCTTGATAATGTATGTATATGGATAGAACTTGTTTAAATGGCATTAGATTGTTGAAGTATGTCATTACCCATGCTTATTTTATGGTGTATTGTTGGTATATTGGTATGTGAGGTTTATGGCCTTAAAGGCAAGATATGAGAAGCTACTTGTTGATTTAGAATGGTTAACTTGATGTTGATCCACTGGAAAGGTGGAGGTGTTTACTTATTATGTACATTGTGAGCATGGCATTGAAGGCAGAGTATGAGAAATTGAAGTGTCATCATGTCTTGAATGTGAATGTGTTATTATTGAAAGGCCTTTTCTCAATGTGACACTTATGAATATTGATGATAGATATGAAGGATTCTTCAATATAAAGTATACCTTGAATTGGTAGGGCTTTTGCATCTTTTTCTTGTATAAATGATTATATTATTGATTGTTGAATCCTTGGATCAGTAGGCTAGTGGCACCCTTCCAAACATGATTATAATGAAACTTGGGGATTGGTAGGCTTATGGCACCCTTCCATTAATGATGGTAATGAACCTTGGAATTGGTAGTCTTATGGCACCTTCCCATGAAGGTTAATGATGAGACTTGAACAAGTAGGCCTATGGCACCCTTTCAAGAGGAGTTAATGAGCTTTCCTAAATAGACCTTGAATCGGTAGGCTTAAGGCACCTTTTCATGTGTTAATGAATGAATTGGAGTCGGTAGGCCTATAGCACCCCTCCTATGTGATAATGTCAAGGTAATGAACTATTCTATGGGAATGTAGTCTAAGCACCAGTGGATTTGGTTAGATGGAAACTCCCCCAAAGTTAGGCATGAGTTTCAATGATCGTCTACCTTATCCCATAAACTATGTGCCCGCATAGGTCTAGCTAGTGGATCCACCTAAGCTATATGAACCAGTCTTCCTTAGGTAAGTAGACCACCTCTTTACGGTGTGGACATTTATGACACCAGATTTCGTGAAAAGCTCTCATGGTCTATGTCAGTTAAATGCTTACTTTCCCATCATGTGAGATTTCATTGTGGGTTCTTGAAAGGTTCTACAAAGTGTAGGTAGTAGTATGGGATGCTACCTATACATTGCACAAGTAGGCTTTGAGAGGGTCTTAGTGAGTTTCTCTAGCTCTTAATGACTATGACATAAATGTGTTCTAAATGAGGTTATTAAAAAATGTTGGCTCTTAAATGCTTAATGTGATATGCATGCTATACTTGGGTTATATTATGAGTTATTTTCCCTTGTCATGCCTTATGAAATGATATGTCTCTTATGAATGGATATTGTGCAAAGGTAAAGAAAGGAATGATGAGATCACTTTTGGTGACCTTAATGTGGTGCCCTAGTGTGGATGGTGGTATGGGACACTATCCATACATTGAACAAGGCATAGCATAAGGGTTGCTTGAGGTGAAGGTCCAAGGTAATGGTAATGGTTTTCATGTGATATTGTTTAAGTGCGAAGTTATGACTTATATGATGTTAATGCTTGTATATGATGACTTTTATGTTATTGTACATGATGTTTCTAAAAAGTGGAATAATGCATGGTTTCCAACCAAAATGTCCCCTTTTTAAAGCATGTTTTGCATGGTGATCATACTTAGTACATTTTTGTGTACTAACCCATATTACTTCATTTTTTACTACAAGTGTAGGTTCCGACAAGTGATTCCTCCTAGCTAGTTCGAAGTGTTGGATTGCTTTTCCTCCAAAACTTGGTGTGTCCTCTAATTCGGGGACAAGACTTATGTTTCCTTATTTCATGTAATAGACATTTTAGTAGTTGTTTTTGAATTGGAAAGGGCTGTGTCCCTAGTATGTTTTAAGATTGTGTCTAAGTTGGCCATGTGAGATTTAGACTTCCGCTGTTTTTTAAAGTTCCGCACTATTTCTATATCGAATGCAATGAAATGTTATGAGGCTTGTATGAGACCCTTCGGGGTCGAGTATGCCGTGTCCCATCCGGGGCCTAGACTCGGGTCGTGACACCACAACTCAACAATCATAATTCAATAACCAACACAAATTAAGTAAGCTGATCTCAGTGTCAAGTCAATCTATCACACACAACAAGTGCATCAACCACAACTAACAAGTAAGTCACACATAAACATCAAAATGTATCAATTCGCAGTACTCAATCTCTTGCTGGAAATGACCTCGATATCAAAACACTTGCCAAAATGACCTCGGCATCATAGCACTTTCCAACAATGACCTCAGCATCATGAACACTTTCCAAAAATGACCTCGGCATTATAATCACTTGTTGACAATGACCTCAATGTCATAGATATTTGCCCACAATGACCTCGGCATCATAACTCTCACATGTCTCATCATGGTGTTCAACAATAAATGCATACAAGGAATATCACACCACATGGATTAGACAACAGTTCATGCGATTCAAGTCCACATTTATGCTATCAAACATCTCAGCAATCAATCAATAAGGGTCACAATAAGGCAATTCACATCACTATGATCATCACAAAGTCTTTTCATTTCAACCCCTTTTTATTCCTTAATATTTATCAAGTGGACAATTAACACTTCACCTCATTCCCATTACTTCCAACATACAAACAACGAAGGAAATACACGAACTCTACTAGAATAAAAGGTTTAGGAGATCACTTGCCTTAAATCAATCAATTCATCACTCCAAAAGTTGAGTCTTCCCCTTCCGACTAATGTCCAAAGCCACACAATCTATAACGATCCAAAAATAAGGTTTGAATATGAAATTCAATACTTGAAAATGTTACTCAAGGCTAGAGGAACTCATTGCCGAAAATAATTTCAAAAGTGGATTCAAAATCAGTTGACAATCACCATTTTACTAAGTTCTTGGGTTCTTGAAGATAACCCAAAGTTTCTCATTTCAAAAGCTTGATTTGAACACTTAAAATTCAATAATAATAATGGTAAATAGAAGATTTAGAGTTAAGAATCGCTAACTTAAAGTTTTTCCTTGATAACCTGGATCAATTGCCATCCCAAAACTATTAAAACTCAAAATGGTGAAATGGGGTTGAAACCCTAATATTGTAAAGTATTTTGCCCAGGTCTCAAAAGCTCATCGCGATCGCGACCTAGAGTCACGCGATCGCGGTGAGTAAGATAGTCAACTCATTAAAGTTGACCATCATGATCGCGACAAGACCCACACAACCACGATGCACCAAAAATTAGTGCTATGCAACTGTGATGACAAAATGGTCATGTACCAAAACTAGAAACCAACAAAATAGACAAGGCATAAAATCTTCTGAAAGGACCCTTCGGATTCATTCGGAACCCTATATACACAAACCACATATAAAAATTGATCAAACTCAACGTTCCAAACTCAATAGAATTGTCGAAACACGAATATGAGATCTCCTTGATCTGACATCCATGAAAACCATAAGAAACTAACTCGATGCCTAAAAATTGTAAACCACCTTGGGACTTCTCAAAAATCAACCAAGACTTCACCTCTAAAATCATCCCTCGAATCCTGTGGAACTCTCAAAATTCTGATATGAGCATCTGAACCCCAAATGTTGACAATTCAACCCAAAAGCTAAATTTGCACAATTTCACAACTTAGGACCTCAAATCCTCAAAAAGACTGAATTTTAAACCAACAACTTCCACATATTAGATTTCATATTCCAGATTGATACAATCGACAAAGTTCTATTCCAAAACTTGAAACTCCAAAAGACACTAAAAATGTCATTCTTAACAATATTAGCCTTTCAAACTCAAAGCTTACACTATTCTCAATTTTAAAATCAAAGTTCGAAACCAACTTTCAAAATTCACATAAAAGACTTAGGGTCAATATCGAGAGGGGCAAAATGGTAAGTTTATGGAACTTTTCAAAAATAATCGTCAGGTTCATTACATTTTCCACCACTAGACCAGGTTTTTCCTTAAATATAAAGCAAAAAAAAAAAATTAATTGAAGCATCAAAAAGTATAGGATATCTGGCATGCATATCTGACTCTGTCTCCCAAGTCACCTCATCAATTGAACGATGCTTCCACTGCGCTTTCATTAAAGCAATATCCTTGGCCCTAAGCTTATGGACATGCCTATCCAAAATGGCTATAGGCTTCCCCTCAAACGACAAGTCTGGAACCAACTTAATCGAATAAAGAGAAAGTACATGGGACTCATACGACACATACTTCCAAAGCATGTATATATGAAACACAGGATGCATGGTTGACAAACTAGGTGGCAAGGCCAACTTATAGGCTATCTTTCCCACACGACTCAAAATTTCAAAGAGTCTAATGAATCTAGGGCTAAGCTTTTCCTTCTTTCCGAACCTCATCACACCCTTCTTGGGTGACACGTGGAGCAAAAAATGATCACCCTCCATGAACACTAGGGCTCAAACTCTCCAATCCACATAACTCTTCTATTAGCTCTAGGCTTTCAATAGTCTACATGGGATCATAAGAAATTTCTCCATAGAATCTCTAAACAGGTCTGTATCTAATGAATCCATATCAGCTGAATAAAACCATCCGATTAGAGACCTACATTGTCTTCCATACAATGCCTCAATAGGGGCTATCTAAATACTGAAATGATAATTGTTGTACTAGGCAAACTATGCCTAGGGAAAATATCGATCCCATCTAGAACCAACATCAATCACATAAGCTTAGAGCATGCCCTGCAACACCTGAATCATCCGCTCAGACTAATCATCTATTATCGAATGAAAAGTTGTACTCGTATCGAGTTGAGTACACAAACTATGCTGCAATGCCTTCGAAAAATGGGAAGTGAATAAGGAACCTCGATCAGAGACAATAGATACCGGGACTCCATGTAGTCGCATAATTTGATTGATATAAAGCTCAACTAACTATGTTGCCATACATTTCACCCGAACTGGCATGAAATGGGCTGACTTGGTCAACCTATCAACAACCACCCAAATGAAGTCATAACCACCCATGGTGGTAGGTAGTCCCATAAAAAAGTCCATAGTTATCCGTTCCTACTTCCAAGTTGTAATAGGCCTCCTCAAATATATACCTCCAAGCCGATGGTGGACACACTTGACCTATTGACAAGTCAAACACCTTGAAACAAAGTCTGCAATATCTCTCTTCATCCCACACCACCAATAGTGCTGGCTCAAATTGTGATACATCTTTGTCACCCTCAAATGGATGGAATATCGGGAACAATGGGCCTGCTCAAGAATTAGACTAATCAATTCACCCACCTTGGGCACACATATCCTACCCCTATTCCTCAAGACACCCTCAAAATCAAGGATAACGTCATTGGCTTCCCCACTCATCAGCTTGTCTCTAATGAGACATAACTTCTAATCATCAAATTAACGCTCACGAATCTGTTCAACTAAGGAAGAATGAGCCTCAATAAAAGAAATCAAACCACCCGTATCCTCACAAATCTCTAACTTAATAAGACTGTTGGCTAATCTCTGAATGTCTCTAGTTAATGGTTTATCCTCCATATTAATAGCGGCAAGACTCCCCATGGTAGAAGTCTTCTTACTCAAAGCGTCGGCCACCACATTGGCCTTGCCTGGATAATACAAGATTGTGGTGTTGTAGTCCTTTAGTAGCCAAGAAATTTGCACTGCCTCAAATACAGATCCCTCTAACAGAAGATGCACTGAAGACTCCGATGATCCATGATGACCTCACAATGAACCCCATATAGATAATTTCACCATAGCTTAAGAACAAACACTACGACTGCAAACTCTAAATAATGAGTAGGGTAGTTTATTTAGTAGGTCTTTAACTGTCTAGAAGCATAGGCGATCACCTTACCCTTCTGTATCAACACACTACCTAATTCGACCTAGAAGCATCACAAAAAATAGTGAAGTCAACACATTCTTCGAGTAAAGTCAAGATAAGAGCCTAAGTCAAGTCTTGATATTTTGAAAGATCTCCTCACACTCATCAGAACGTTGGAAGCTCACACTCTGCCGAATCAATCTGGTCAAAGCAGATACAATGTTGCAGAAGCTCTGCATAAATTATCTAAAATAGATGGCAAGTCCCACAAATCTTTGGATCTTAGTAATCGACGTAGGTCTGTTCCAACCCCTCACTACCTCAATCTTGGCTAGATCTACCCAAATACTCTCCTTGAACACCACGTGACCCAAAATTTTCTTAAAATCAAGCCAAAACTTGCACTTTGAGAACTCAACATAGATCTTCTCTTTCCTCAGCCTATAGACTACAATCCTCATATGCCGATTGTGATCCTCGTCATTCTTGGAGTACACCATGATGTCGTCAATGAACACTATAATGAAGGAATCCAATACGATTGGAATACCTCATTTATCAACTCCATGAACACTGTAGGGGGTGTTAGTTAAACAAAAAGACATCACAAGAAAATCATAGTGCCCATAAAGGGTCCTGATGGTTGTCGTAGGGATATCTGAAGCCCTAATCTTTAGCTGAAGTTAATTAGACCTCAAGTCAATCTTAGAGAACTGAGATACACCCAAAAGCTGATAAAAAAATCATCAATACGAGGAAGAGGATACTTGTTCTTCACAGTTACTTTGTTAAACTATTTATAATCTATACATATCCTCATGGACCTATCCTTCTTCCTCAAAAATAATACATGAGCACCCCATGGAGAAACGCTAGGGTGAATAAACCCCTTACTCAACAAATCTTATGACTGGTTATTCAATTGCATCAACTCAGGTGGAGCCATATGATAAAGAGGAATGGAGAGGGCTTAGTGCATGGCTCGAAGTCAATAGGAAAGTCAATATCCTTGTCGGGAGGAAAACTTGGAAGATCAGTAGGACAGACATCCGAAAACTCTTGAACCATGGGCACAAATTCCATGAGAGGTGGCTCAACATAAGTATTCTGAATGAAAGCCAAATAGGACAAACACCCTCTACGAACCAATCTCCGAGCTTAAATGTAGGAGATACATTTTCTAAGGTAAGAACCACTACCACCCATCCACTCAACTCTCGAAACACCCAACATCGCTAAGGTTACCGTCTTAGCATAACAATCAAGAATAACATGATGCGGAGAAAGACAATCCTTACTGAAGATAATATCAATGTCTACCATCCCCAAAATGATCAAGTCTACCCAAGTATCATACTCGGCCAAAGAAACCAGACATGATCAATACACTCAATCCACCACTAAGGTTTCACCCACTAGTGTAGAAACATGAATAGGCATGCTTGAAATCAAACATCATATGAAACTAAGCAGTAAAATAGGTAGAAACGTATGGGAAAGTAGACCCTGGATCAAACAATATAGACGCAGGTCGATGGCAAACTGGGATGATACCTGTGATCATAGAATCAAAAGTCTTGACCCTAAGCCTCTTTAAGCCTCCTTGATAAATTGGGATGATACTTGTCCCTAACAGCCACCTATATTATGATTAGAACCTCTACCTCTACCCTATAGAGCAAGAGTACACTTGCTAGAAGTCATGCCAAAAACATAAAATCCTCGGGCTTATTGCCTACCCGATTATGAATACCCTGAACTTGTTGCTGACCTGGGGTGTACAACCCTACCTTCACATGAGCACCATGTGGCATACCTGTCGCACTACCTTGAGAGAAGTTTTCTAACACACCTAGCATCTTAAATAAAGTATTGTAAAAAGAAGGAGTTCCAAAATTGAGAGGAACCTGGTCCTCAACAATCTCAACCTGTGGCTTAGGGGAAACCTCTCTAGCTCTGCCTCTAGCTAGTGCCACTCCATGGGAACAACCTGTAACTAGTGTTACTCCACAATCATGACCTCTAGCTCAGGCCCTACTTTACCCCTTGCTCAGGTCCCAATAATAGAATCGAGGACTCCCTTCTCTCTACCATTGTAAATAGAAGTTCTGGTCCTCGACATCTGCCAAACAACATGCGGCAGCTTGGCACAAGCGATGGTTACCATTCACAATAAGAAAGAATGAAAATAAGGAAGCTTCCTAACAGTCTTCATAGCCTCTCAAAGATAAGTACAAACATCTCTGTATCGATCCTAAAGACTCTACTTAGACTTGGCTTGTACACACATGAGACCTATGAAACATTGTCTTTGATACCATTTGTCATGACCCAAAAATGGATATGATGACATTTGTCTATTCCCACCAAGACAGGTCAGCCTCAACCTACAAAAAACTAAAGAAATGCAGAAAGAAATAAAACAAGAACAAGATGAAGTGGAAAACTTGTTCTTTCTATTAAAACCTCCAAAATTTGGTTGTTGAGTGTACAAGCCTCCATTACAAAAGTGCGGAAATGAAATAATTACATAGTCTTTGTTTCTCAAATGAACAAAGCATAAAGTAATTGAGCAAGATGAACCGCCGAAATGACAACCAGCTACCTCTCAAATACCTTGATAAATTTTGAAATTTGAAGAAGAAGATGCTCACAGGGTTAGAGCTCAGAACCTACATAAGTGTAGAAATAAGGGGTGAGTGCCAACAACACGGTACCCAACAAGCAACCTTCTAAACAAAGAATCTAGCTAGAAATCAAATATCCCTTTCATCCCAATTGAACCTCCTCAAACTATAACTTTCATGGAAATAAGCCCAACCTAATAGTCCTATAATAATAGCTCATAAAGCTGAGTAATCATAGTTCATCGGTCACAATTCAATAACCAACACGAATCAAGTAAGTCAATCTCAATGTGAACTAGATCAATAACATGTAACAAGGGCATAAACCACAATTAACAAGTAAGTAAAACATAAACATCAAAATGCATCAATTCACAATGCTCAATCTCTCATCGAAAATGACCTCAACATCATAAACACTTGCTGAAGATAACCTCGGCAATATAGGACTAGCCGACAATGACCTCAACATCATTACTCTCACATGTCTCTTCATGGTGTGCAACAACTAATGCACATAAGGAATATCACACCACATGGAATGCACAACAATTCATGCGATTCAAGTGAACATTTATGCTATCAAGCATTTTATCAATCAATCAATAGGGTCACAACAAGGCAATTCAAATCACTATGATCATCACAAAGCCTTTTCATTTCAACTGCCTTTTATTTATTAAGATTTATCAAGTGAACGATTAACCTTTCACCTCATTCCCATTACTCCCAACACATAAAAATGAAGGAAATACACGAATTCTACAATAATTCAAGGTTTATAAGATCACTTGCCTTAAATAAATCAATTAATGACTCAAGAGTTGAGTCTTTCCCTTCCGACCAATGCCCAAATCCACACAATCTATAAAGATCAAGTATTCACAAGAAATTTCTGGAAACAACGATACCCATATCAATTTCTTTGAAAAATGGTAAATCAACACAAAAAACCAATTCTAAAAATAAGGCTTGAATCCATATTTTAATACTTGAAAATGTTACTCAAGGCCATAGGAACTCATTGGTGAAGATCATTTCAAAAAAAGACTTGAAATTAGTTCACAACCACCATTTTACTAAGTTCTTGGGTTCTTGAAGATAACCCCACATTTCTCATTTGAAAAACTTGATTTTAACACTTAGATCCATAAATAATAATGGGAAATATAAGATTTAGAGTTAAGAATCGTTACCCACAATATATTTCCTGAAAAACTTGGTTCAAATCGCCACCCGAATGCTCCCAAAACTCAAAAATGGTGAAATGGGGTTGAAACCTTGATTTTGAAAAATATTCTGCCTAGGTCTCAAATGCTCATCGTGATCATGACCCATTGTCATGTGATTGAAATGAGTAAGACAATGAACTCAATAAAGTTCACCATCATGATCCCGACAAGACCTACAGAATCGTGATGCAGTTAAAATTAATGCTTCAAGATTGCGATGAAGGTGCCTCATGATTGTGCTGACCAAAATGGTCATGCACTAGAACCAGAAATCAATAAAATAGACAAGGCATAAAATCTTCCGAAAGAACCCTTGAGATTCGTTTGGAAACATAGTACACACAAACCACATATGCATATCGATCATACTTAAAAACTTAATGGAACCTTTGAAACGCGAACCCGAGGGCTCCTTGACTCGACATCCATTAAAACCACAAGAAACTAACTCGCCACCTAAAAAGTATAAAACAAGCTCAGGACCTCTCAAAAATTAACCAAGACCTCCCTTAGACCTCAAATAATCCCCTAAATCTAATTAAACTCTCAAAATTCCGATCTGAGCACCTGAATCCCGAATATTGACCAAAGTAAACCCAAAGGCTAAATTTCCAAAATTTCACAACTTAGGATCTCAAATCTTGAAAAAGAAGACTTTGAGTATGAAACCGACAGCTCTCAATGATTAGATTTTACATTACGGGACTAATGGAATTGATGGAATTCCATTTCGACACTTAAAACTCTAAAAGACACCGAAAATCTCTTTCTTAATAGTATTAACCATTCAGACTCAAAACTTAAACAATTCTCAACTATAAACTCAAAGTTTGAAACCAACTTTGAAAACTCACATGTAGAATGGTAAATTCATAAAACTTTCCAAGAATGATCGACTGAGTCATTACATTAGGTTAGCAACTGGCTTATCCAAGAAGGTCAAATGGTCATCCAACACAACTGAATCCTACAGGAGCACATAAGACTCATTAGGAACATACTGGTGCAACATGGAAACATGTAAAACTGGGTGAATAATTGAGGATACAGGAGATAGGACCAACTCATGAGAAACATCACTAACAATATAAATGATCTTAAATGGCCCAATATGCCTGGGGTTGAGCTTTTACCACATCCCAAACTTCGTCACACCCTTCATGGGAGACACACGAAGGAATAATCGATCACCAACATTAAACCTCAAGGCCAACGCCTCTGATAGACATAAATTTGGTGCCTATTCTGAGTTATTGAATCACCCGCACATGATCTAAGGCATCCTTAATCAAATTAATACCACGAGGGCTAAGCTCTATAGAATCAAACAAACCAACTAGAGAGCAACAACACCTACCATATTAGGCCTTGAACGGGGCCATATAAATGCTAGAGTGGTCGCACTTGTTGTACATAAACTTCACCAAAGGAAATAAGTGGTCCAAGTGACCTCCAAACTACAAAATTCAGGCCCACAATATATCCTCAAGAACCTAAATAATAAGCTTCGACTGCCCATTGTTCTGGGTTGGAAAGTTATGTAATGGTCAACATGAGTGCCTAACTCATCCTAAAAGGTCCTCTAAAAGCTAAAAGTCAATTGAGAACCCCGATCTGAGATATAGCCACATGCACGCCTTACAGATAAACCATGTTCCCAATATAGATACAAGAAAATCTCTTAGTAATGAATGCAGACTCAATAGAGAGGAAGTGGGCTGACTTGGTCAATCAATCAACGATGACACAAATGTTGTCAATACCTCTAGAATTCCAAGTCATACCCAAAACAAAGTCCATAGTTATGCGGTCCGACTTCCATTTATGAATAGGTAATCTATGAAACTCACCACCAAGCCTTAAATGCTCGGTCTTCACCTATTAGCAACATAGGCAACTTGTCACATAGTCGACCATATCTTTCTTCATACCGCTCTACTAGTGGTGCTGCCTCAAATAATGATACATCTTTGTGGTGCCTAGATGGATAAAGTATCTCGATTCATGTGCCATACAAAGGATTAACTGAATTAAATCTCTAACTTTCAGAACACAAATACAGCCAGCAAATCTGAAAACCTTATCTAAATCTAAGGTAGTCTAACCGACATCACCTTCCAACACTAGATCTCGAAGAGAAACCAAGAACTCATACTCAAACTAATGACCATGTATCCACTCCAACAAGGAAGCTGGACTCCTATATCGGCTAACATATGCCTAGAATTTGAAATATCCAATTGAATCATGCTATTGGATAAGAAATGAATGTCTAAAGCCAAATGTCACTTCACAATAGACAAGAAGGCTAAACTACCATACTCACTGCCATCCGGCTCAAGCATCGGCTACTACATTTCCCTTTCCTGAATGGTAGAGAATAGAGATGTCGTAGTTCTTTAGAAGCCTAATACAATGGCGTTTCCTCAAATTAAGTTTTATCTGGCTCATAATATACTTACGACTTTTGTGATTAGTGTATATCTCACAACAAACTCTATATAGGTAGTGCCTCTAGATTTTAAGTGTGCAAACTAGCGCTTCCAACTCCAAGTCATTAGTAGGGTAGTTTCACTTCTACAACTTAAGCTGCCTTGACGCACAAGCTATAACCTATCCCCGCTACATCAATACACAACCCAAAACAATCTAGCTGCATCACAATACACTATGAAACAGTTACCCTCAATTATAAGTGTAAATATAAGAGCAACACTAAACATCTCCTTGAGCTTCTGAAAGCTCAAATCACACTCCTTAGACAACTCAAATAAAAAATCCAGACAAGTCATTCAGGTCAAAGGTGCTGCAATGGTAGAGAAGCCCTCCACAAACTTTCTATAGTAGCCCACTAATCCAACAAATCTCCCCATCTTAGTAACTGAAGTGGGCATAGCCCAATCACGAATAGCCTCAATCTTTGCAGGATCTACCATGATGCCATCCTTAGACACTACGTGCCCTAGGAATGCTATAGATTAAAGCCAAAACTAGCACTTTGAGAACTTGATATAAATATAGTGGTCTCTTAAAGTCTAGATCACAATCCTTAAATGTTGCTCATGCTCTCACTGGCTCTACGAGTATGTCAAAATGTAATCAATGAAGACTATGACAAATAAATCAAGATAAGGTCTAAAAGATGTGTCATCAAGTCCATTAAGGAGGTAAAGGAATTAGCCAACAAAAAAGACATCTTAAAGAACTCATAGTAACCATAATGAGTCCTAAATATGATCGTAGGGATGTCTTCTACCTGAAAACTTGGCTGATGGTAATGGATCTTAAATCAATCATTGAAAAGATTGTGGCACCGTCAACCTGGTCAAATAGATCATCCATATGAGGTATGGGGTAACAGTTATTCAACATCACCTAATTTAGTTGCCTTTTGTTAATACACATCCGCATGGATACATCTTTCTTCTTCAGAACTAGGATCGGGGAACCTCAAGGCAATACACTAGGCTGAATGAAACCCTTACCCAAGAGATCCTAAAGATGAATACTAAGCTCCTTGAATTTTGAGGGGGATATTTAATAATGCATAATGGAAATAGGACAAGTACCCGACTCAAGGTCAATAGGAACATCTATATTATGCTCTAGGGTAGGATTGGTAATTCATTAGGAAACGCAACAAAAAAATCATGAACACTGAGAACTAACTCAACTAATGGAACCTCCCTATTTAGATCTTACACATAGTCCAAATAAAATAGGCAACTTCTAGCCACTAACTCTTAGCCCAAATAAAAGAGATAAATCCAACCAATGTACGACTATAAGAGCCATGCCTCAAGGGATATTGGGCTTGACTAAGGTAACAATTTTGGGAAAGCAATTAAAGACCACATGGTACAGGTATAACATGTCCATGCTCAAAATCACATCAAAGTCCAGAATATCAAGTAATATAAGGTTAGCCCTGTCATGAACCAGGGGTACCCCCTAGATGTAACACGGTGTACTTGACCCCGAAGGGGTCTCATACAAGCCCTTAGCATAATCATAAACATAAGTAATATAAATGATGCGGAATTTAAAATTTTTACAATCGAAGTCCTTTCTTTAATATACAAAAATAAGAGTCTAACATTATCTCAAGTAAGGTCATAGCCTTTTACAATAAAGTCTCTAAGTAGAACATATGAAAGGAAACTAGAAAGAATATCTCTTGTTGTCGAACCATGAGGACTCACCAAGGCAAGGAGAGAATCAATCCAAGCCATCAACCAAAGAGAAGCAACCTCAACGACCGGGACCTATACTTATAGAAAAAGGTAGAAAATATGGGTTAGCACAAAAATGTACCAAGTATGGAAGCCATGCATAAAAATCCTTAAAACATGCTCAAAAGGGACATTTAGTTAGAATCATGCATTTATCAAGTTTAAAAGCCATTATGCACATTTGTGAAGAAACATAAGTCAAATCATATCATAAGAAACCCAAAGCTACAGTTGTGCAATGCATAGGTAAGATCCCATAATCCTACCTAAGACTAAGTATCACTTTTAGGTCACCAACATCATACATATCAGACCTTGACATCACCATTAGCCAACATTCCTAAACAAGGAAGTATTCATATTCATAACTTGTAGCACGTAAAGTCATCCTTAATAATAATACATATCATACATGCATAATTCATAAGTCTTCATAGTACAAGAGAACCTCAACACAACCACTCTTAAAGCCAACATGTGCAATTCATAAATGTAGTCCCATACCCCAACTCATACTAAGTAGTACCTCTTAAGAAGTCATAGTTATTGTTTATCTTCTTGTAATATTCATATTCTTATCATATAGGGAAATATAGCCTTAACCGGTATAGACCATGTGAGCTATATGGAATAAGTCGCTTACCTCCACACCGAAAAGAGGTGTCCTACTTGCCTATAGTAGAACTAACATATTAGCTTTTAGATGGATCAACTAGCTAAAGACCTATGTGGGCACATAGTTAAGGGATAGGGAGATTGCTATTAGAAACCCGGACTACTAACGTGGAGGTTTCCATCTCATGAGATAACTATATGGGAACCTAGACTACTAGTGTGAAAGAACCCATCTCATGCTCATATCCACTCGGTGCTAACCATAATTCCCTTTAGGTTCATATTAAGTCTTTACTGAAGTTCATGTTCATGAAAGAATGCACTAGGCACTCAAACCAACATAGCATCATAATAGCTCAAAGATTCATTATATGAGAATATCCTTTCAACAATAGAATCATCAACATGTGAGTAAACCTTTCACATCATATTCATAGTGTGTTCATGAGAATAGCCTTTCATTCAACACAACAATACTATCATAGTCACAGACATTTCATACATAGTCATTTGGAAGGGTATGGGGAGAATGATCTTGCAACCACACCATAATTACACAATAGTCATAGGATCTTCACTTTCTAAATGAATCATAAGCTTATACACAATTCTTATCAACATGTACAAACCCACATAAATTGACCTTCAAGGCCATGAATCAAACTCAACCCAAACATCTATAATTTCTATATCAGATAGGGGAATATAATGATCAATAATTCAATCAACATGCACATAATAAATTGACATACTTGTATAATCAATCATCCCACATCATGGATTCACAATTTAGAGTTATGGGTGATTCATGGGTTCTTGGGGGGATTTTATCATAAATCATCAATTAATTGTCAATTCAACCATAATCCACCATAATCAACCATAAATAAACAATTCAAAACGTTCTGAAAGAGAACCCATGAATTAGATTGAAACCCTAGGTTTTTCGGGAAATTGAAAGCTTGAAATTAAGTTTTAAAGGGACTCTATGGGTGGAATCTACCCATAGATGAAAATCCACTATAACATAGGAAGATTTACACATGAAATTGATGATGAAACGCTTCTCCTTGAACCCTAAGCTTGACCTTGTTCTTGTTCTTCAATGGAGTTTTAGAGAGAGAATATTTGGAGAGGGGAGTTGGTTATGATTTAAGTCTTGTGAGTTATGAAGTGTAAAGTGGTGGTTAATGTCTTAAAAATACTTATATAGGTCTATTAAAATTAATTAAAATGACCTACACTAATATAATAACTTTTGGAATTAATGGTCTTGACTTAGCCTTGGCCGAGATTGGTTCATCATTGCAGGCCCTCATCCACGACCCCCACCCACGGGGCGTGGATGGACCCACGGACTAAACTGGTCACTTGTGGATTGGGTCTGTAGCCCCTCTTTTGGCCAACAGAATCCCCCCATTCACGAGACCCCACCCACGGGGCGTGAGTGGGTCTACGGACCATGCTGCTAAGTTGTAGCTCAGAAAGAGATTTTGTAGAATTGGGGGAGGTCTAGCCTCGACCCACAACTCCCACCTATGGGGCGTGGGTGCACCCATGGCTCGTGGGTGCCTATTTCTTGGGTCAAGCTATTTTTGATAGCTTTTTAGGCAGCCTCTTGGTCCTCCTTAAGGACCCCTGGGGCGGTCCTTAGGGGGGGGGGTCTTGCCTTGATGTTTAGGTCCTAAAACATTAGTATTAAGTAGGGGAGGTTATTTTATGACTCTTATCTTTAGGTTAAACCTCATTTAGGCTACTAGACTACATATTAGGCTCTAACTTAGTTCATTAGTTTTCCAGAGTGTTACATTATCTCTCCCTTGGGAACATTCGTCCTCGAATGATGATCTAGACACCAAACTAATTTAGAAACTCAAGACTTGCAGCTCATCATGCATGAAACATCAAAAATATGCACAACTTACCAATGCACTATTTACTTCATGCACTATGCTAAAGGAGGAAACTTCAACTCCATCTCAAGACATGGTCAATGCAATACAAGGAAGTAGGAACTACATTTACCAACCAAATTATGCATGAAGTTTAACACTTAGCATGTTCATAGGAGGAACTACCTTCTCCAACTAAAAGCAAGCTCAACACAACAACATGGAGCCAATATGCTATATCATCACAACCATAACAAAGCATGTTCATCAAATCACCTCATGAATTTAGATATTCCATCATCATACTAAAATGCACAATCAACCTAATGGACATAAAAATCACAAAAACTCATTTCATACTAAACATGAATTTCATCACGAACATGCATAACATAAGGAAATCATGGAAAACTCATACAATATACATGACTCCCAAAACACTAAAACTCAAGAGGAACTACTTACCTCAAGCTTGAATAGGAGTAGAAGGAAAAATATGAGGATAGCAGGACTTCATCTCGGCCTCGGCTCCCATGTAGCACCCTCAAATAGGTGATTCCTCCATAAAACCTTAACGGAAGCTACTTCCTTATTTCTCAATCTCTTGACTTGCGGGTCAAGGATCTTTATCAGAACCTCCTCATTGGAAAGGTTTTAATCAACACCTAACCCTTCTAGAGGAATAATGGATACCGGATCGCCAATACACTTATTGAGCATAGAAACATATAGCTTCCATTATTTCCCAATCTCTTGACTTGCCGGTCAAGGATCTCTATTGGAGCCTCCTCATAGGAAAGGTTTTCATCAACACCTAACCCTTCTAGAGGAATAATGGATACCGGATCCCCAATACACTTATTGAGCATAGAAACATGAAATACCGGGTGAACTGGGGCCAACTCATTTGGCAAGTCTAATTCATAGGCAATTTTCCCAATATGCTTCAAAATTTGATAGGCCCCACAAACCGGGGACTAAGCTTCCCCTTTTTGTTAAACCTCATCACACCCTTCATGGGTGAGATTTTTAAACAAGCCCAATCACCAATTTTGAGTTCTTGATCCCTCCTTCTAAAATCGGCATAAGACTTTTACCGACTTTGGGCCATCTTCAACCTTTATTTAATGAGTCGGACTTTCTCAATGGCCTCAAACTAGTTCGGGACCAATTCGAGCAGTTTCACCTACTTCAAACCATCCAACCGGAGATCTACACCTCCTACCATATAATGCTTCAAACGGAGCCATGGTAATACTTGAGTGGTAACTATTCTTGTAGGCAAACTCTATCAATGGTAGATGGTCATCCCAATTATCCTTGAAATCTATAACACATGCCCTCAACATGTCCTCTAAGGTTTGAATGGTGCACTCTGCTTGACCATCCATTTGAGGGTGGAAAGCGGTACTAAGCTTAACAGTAGTACCAAGCCCCTTTTGGAATGCGTTCCAAAAGTGTGAAGTACATTGAGTACCTCGATCCGAAATAATAGACAAAGGAACCCCATGCAACTTCACTATCTCCTTGATGTACAATTTGGCATAGTCTTCCACTGAAAATGAAACCTTGACGGGAATAAAGTGGGCTGATTTTGTCATTCTATCTACAATGACCCTAATAGAATTATGTTTCTTTCAACTATGAGGCAAACCCACTATACAGTCCATATTCACATCCTCCCACTTCCAAGTGGGAATATCTATATCTTGGGACAAGCCTCCTGATTTTTGATGCTCGGCCTTGACTTGTTGGCAATTTGGAAATTTGGCTACAAAACCCACTATATCCTTCTTCATGCCATTCCACCAATGTACTTCTCATAGATCATAGTATATCTTGGTGGCTCCCAGATGAATAGAATACCACAAACCATGAGCCTCTTCCAAAATTTTCTCTCTCAATCCATCAACATCCGAAACACATAAATGACCTTGGTACCTAAGCACCCCATCTCCCCCTTGGAAGAAAGCCTCAAAGGACTTGTTGAGTACCGACTCTTTCAACTCCATTAATATCGGATCAAGGCCTTGTTTAGACTTCACATCAACCACAAAGGATGATTTGGAACCATGAATGACCATGACCTTGAAGACTCTTGTGATCGATGAAAATGTCCACATGGACCCCATATAGGTAATGTCTCCATATCTTCAAATCAAACAATACCACCGCTAATTCTAAATCATGGGTCGGATAATTTTTTTCATGGATCTTGAGTTGCCTTGAAGAATAGGCAATCACTTCATTATGTTGTATAAGGACACATCCCAAACCCACTCGAGAAGCGTCACAATACACCACAAAACCATCGGTACCTTCCAGTAAGGTTAACACCGAAGCGAAAGTAAGTCTATCTTTTAACTCTTAGAAGCTTTTCTCACAAGCCTCCGACCACACAAACATAGCTTTCTTTTGAGTCAAAGTCATCAACGGAGAAGCAATGTAGGAAAAACCCTCAACAAACCTCCTATAGTAACAGGCCAAACCCAAAAAGCTTCTAATATCGATAGGTGTTAGAGGTTTAGGCCAACCCATGAACACATCCATCTTCTTAGGATCCACCTCAATACCCTTGCTTGACACAATATGACCAACAAAGACTAGGGACCTTAGCCAAAACTCACACTAACTAAACTTTGAATACAATTGGTGGTCTTTAAGAACTTGCAATACAATTCTCAAATGATTCATGTGCTCATTTTCACTCCTTGAATAGATCAAAATATTGTCAATAAACACTATCACAAACATATCAAGAAAGTATCTAAACACTCTATTCATTAGGTCCATGAATGCCACCGGGGCATTTGTCAACCCAAATGATATAACCATAAATTCAAAGTGACCATACCGGGTCCTAAAGGCAATCTTGGGAATGTCAACCCCTCTTACCCTTAGTTGATGGCAACCCAAATGAAGATCTATTTTGGATAAATAGTGAGCCACTTGAAGTTGATCAAACAAGTCGTCAATTCTAGGAAGGGGATACTTATTCTTTATAGTCACCTTGTTCAATTGGCGGTAGTCAATTCACATTCTAAGGGACCCATCCTTCTTTTTAACAAACAATATCGGAGCACCCCATGGAGAGAAACATGGTTGAATAAAACTTTTGTCTAACAAATCCTTGAGTTGGTCTTTCAACTCTTTCAACTCGGCAGGAGCTATTGTATAAGGAGGAATGGAGATAGGTTGCGTATCCGGCATGAGATCAATGCCAAAATCTGTTTCCCGTTTGGGAGGAATGTCGGGCAAGTCATCGGGAAAGAATTTTGGAAACTCACTCACCACGAGGACCGACTCTAAGGAAGGTGTTTCAGACTCAATATCCATAACTTTAACAATATCATAAATACACCCCTTGGAGATCATTTTCCTAGCTTTGAGACAAGAAAAAAATTTACCTCTAGGCATAGAATTTCCCCTCTTCCACTCTAAAGTAGAATCATTTGGAATTCAGAACTTTACTACCCGAGTCCTACAATCAATAGAGGCACAACATGCATACAACCAATCCATACCCAAAATTACATCAAAATCTAACATGTCTAGCTCCACTAAATCTACCAAGGTAACTTTATAGGACAATGAAATAGGACAACTCCTATAAACTCTTTTTGCCACTACCGAGTCACCTACTGGGGTTGACACCCAAAAAGGTTCTTCTAACACATCGAGAAGTATTTCAAATTTCATAGCCACAAAAGGTGTAACAAATCACAAAGTGGCACCAGGGTCTAACAATGCATATACATCAATGGAAAAGACTTGTAACATACCGGTCACAACATCCGGGGAACTCTCTTGGTCACCTCGGGATTGAAGAACATAAAAGTGGTTCTTCTTGGAAGCATCGAAATTTGAACCACTAGGAGGGACTTGCTTGCCCTCTCTTTCTTGAGCCCTTAGCATGGGCTAATCTCTCTTCATATGGTCGCTCTTCCCACAATGATAGCAACCATCCATGCCAACTAAGCACTTGCCATCATGCTTTGTACCACACTTTGTACAATTAGGTCTATCAACATAAGAACCACCACTATTACCTTCTTGTGGCTTAGGGTTAGACATCCTATCTTTGTTGACCCTTCGAGTGCTAGAGGAGCCTTGGTTGGAAAAACTTCTCTTGAACCTTGGTCTACCTTGACCCTCAAATTTACCCTTAGAAGAATTCCCTCTTCGGTTCTTGCCTTCTTCACTTCCCTATTCACTTGCTTAAGCTTTTATTCCTCAATTTGTTCGGTATGAACCATAAGACGTGAAATATTCATACTTGGGATGACCATTGTCGAATGACATTCATTGACTACCAAGTCGGATATCCCCATAACAAATTTGTTCATCTTGGCCATAGTGTCCGCCACTAAGGTTGGAGCATACTTAGATAATTGGGTGAATTTAAGGGCATACTCTTTCACACTCAAACCTGCTTGTCTAAGATTTATGAACTCTTGCATCTTTCGTTCCCTCAACTCTAGGGGTAATAACCTATCAAACAAGACCGACTTGGACAATTCCCAATCTATCGAACCCATTCTAACGGGTCTTTCACCCTTCCATTGCTCATACCATACTTGAGCCACATCCTTCAATTGGTAGGAGGCTAGTTTTGCCTACTCTTGTGGAGACACTCGCATAGCATCAAGCACCTTAAAGATATCATCAACAAACCGTTGTGGGTCTTCCTCCACTTTGGAACCAAAGAACATAGGAGGGTTCATTCTCGTGAAATCCCTCTTTGAAGTGGTTGTACTCACATTGGGGTTCACATGAGTTCTAGCATCCCTATTGACTTGGGCTGTTACAACTTGGGTCAATACTTTGAGAGCCGACCTTATTTCCGCATTTGTCATAGCCCCCACATCAATAGGATCTTTAAGAACTTGAGGCTCTTAAGGACCTTAGGGAGGAACTCCCTCATTCACAATCTCCTATTTCATCCTTCTTGTAGTCGCCCTTATTGTATTCATATCTTATAGACACAAGAAAAGGGTTAGGAAATGGATGTCATAGAGTTAAAACTCTAAGGCACGACTAAAGAGTAATGAAAGAAGTGAGACTTCCTAAGAATGTTATAGCCTCTCATTCATAAGTATGGCGCGTTTCATACTCATGAACAAGAATCTACTAGACATGGTTCATGAGATATTATCCTAGAATCATTCTAAACCTTGTGCTTTGATTATCAAGTTTGTCACGACCCAAAGGTAGCCCCTAGATGTAACACGACGTACTTGACCCCGAAGGGGTCTCATATAAGCCCTTAGCATAATCATAAACATAAGTAATAGAAATGATGCAGAATTTAAAAATTTTACAATCGAAGTCCTTTCTTTAATATCCAAAAATAATGTCTAACATTGTCTCAAATAAGGTCATAGCCTTTTACAATAAAGTCTCTAAGTAGAACATATGAAAGGAAACTAGAAAGAATATCCCTTGTCCTTGAACCATGAGGACTTACCAAGGCAAAGAGAGAATCGATCCAAGCCTTCAACCAAAGAGAAGCAACCTCAACGGCCGGGACCTATACTTATATAAAAAGGTAGAAAATATGGGTTAACACAAAAATGTACTAAGTATGGAAGTCATGCATAAAAAACCTTAAAAACATGCTCAAAAGGGACATTTAGTTAGAATTATGCATTTATCAAGTTTAAAAGCCATTATGCACATTTGTGAAGAAACATAAGTCAAACTATATCATAAGCAATCTACGCTTGTGCAATTCCTAGGTAAGATCCCATAATCCTACTTAAGACTAAGTATCACTTTTAGGTAACCAACATCATTCATACCATACCTTGACCACACCATTAGCCAACATTCCTAAGCAAGGAAGTATTCATATCCATACCTTGTAGCAAGAAAAGTCATCCTTAACAATAATACATATCATACATGTATAATTCATAAGTCTTCGCAGCATAAGAAAACCTCACCACAACCACTAAGCCTACTTGTTCAATGCATAAATGGAGTCCCATAACCCCACTCATACTAAGTAGTACCTCTTAAGAAGTCATAGTTATTGTTCATCTTCTTGTCATATTCATATTCTTATCATATAGGGAAATATAGCCTTAACCGACATAGACCATGTGAGCTACATGGAATCCGATGTCTTACCCCCACACCGAAAAGAGGTGTCCTACTTGCTTAAGGTAGAACTAACATATTAGCTTTTAGGTGGATCCACTAGCTAAAGACCTAAGTGGGCACATAGTTATGGGATAGGGAGATTGCTACTAGAAACCCGGACTACTAACGTGGAGGTTTCCATCTCATGAGATATTTATATGGGGAACCTGGACTCCTAGCGTGAAGGAACCCATCTCATACTCGTATCTACTCGGTGTTAAGCATAATTCCCTTTAGATTCATATTAAGTATTTACCTAAGTTCATGTTCATGAAAGAATGCACTAATCACTCAAACGAACATAGCATCATAATAGATCATAGATTCATTAGGTAAGAATGTCCTTTCAACCTTATGATCATCAATATGTGAGTAAAGCTTTCACATCATATTCATAGTGTGTTCATGAGAATAACCTTTCATTCAACACAACAATACTATCATAGTCATACACTTTCATACATAGTCATGTGTAATGGTATGGGGAGAATGATCTTGCAACCACACCATAAAAAACAATAGTCATAGGATCTTCACTTTCTAAGTGAATCATAAGCTCATACACAATTCTTATCAACATGTACAAACCCACAGAAATTGCACTTCAAGTCCATGAATCAAACTCAACCCAAACATCTAGAATTTCTTCATTAGATAGGGGAATATAATGATTCAATAACTCAATCAACATACACATAATCAATTGACATACTTCTATAATAAATCATCCCACATCATGGATTCACAATTTAGAGTTATGGGGGATTCATGGGTTCTTGGGGGGATTTTATCATAAATCATCAATTAATTGTCAATTCAACCATAATCTACCGTAATCAACCATAAATAAACAATTTAAAATGTTTTGAAAAAGAACCCATGAATTAAATTGAAACCCTAGGTTTTGGGGGAAATTGAAATCTTGAAATTAAGTTTTGAATAGACTCTATGGGTGGAAGCTACCCATAGATGAAAAGCCACCATACCTTAGGAAGATTTCCACACGAAATTGAAGAAGAAAGGCTGCTCCTTGAAACCTAAGCTTGACCTTGTTCTTGCTATTTAATAGAGTTTTAGGGAGAGAATATTTGGAGAGGGGAGTTGGTTATGAATTAAGTCTTGTGAGTTATGAAGTGTAAAGTGGTGGTTAATGACTTAGAAGTACTTATATAAGTCTATTAAAATTAATTAAAATAACCCTACACTAATATAATAAAATTTTGAATTAATATTCTTGAGTTAGCCTTGGCCGAGATAGGGGCAGCATTGCAGGACCACATCAGCGACCCCCACCCACGGGGCGTGGATGGACCCACGGACCGTACTAGTCACTCGTGGGTTGGGTCTACAGCCCCTCTTTTTGCCAACTGAATCCCCCCACTCATGAGACCCCACCCACGGGGTGTGAGTGGGTTTACAGACCGTGCTGCTCAGTTGTAGCACAGATAGAGATTTTATTGAATTGGGGGAGGTCTAACCTCGACCCACGACCCCCATCTATGGGGCGTGGGTCCACCCATTGCTCATGGGTGCCCATTTCGTTGGTCAAGCTGTTTTTGATAGCCTTTTGGGCAGCCTCTTGGTCCTCCTCAAGGACCCTTGGGGGAGGGGTCCTTGGGGGGTTCATGCCTTTACGTTTAGGTCCTAAAACATGAGTATTAAGTAGGGGAGGTTATTTTACAACTCTTATCTTTACGTTAAACCCTATTTAGGCTACTAGACTACATATTAGGCTCTAGGTTAGTTCATTAGTTTTTCGGAGTGTTACAAAACCAGATTTACCTCCCCTGAATAATCACCAAGCAAGACTAAAACACCTAATCCACTATAAAAGACTTACCCATAGGGGTCGACACACGCAACGATGCAGCCAAAGGCTCTGAAATCATACTTAAATGGGAATTATTATAAAAAGATACATATGAAAAAGTAGAGTCCAGATCAAATAAAGCAGAGGCTTCTTAATGGCATAAAAAAAACATACATATGATCACATTATCTATGGGTTAGCCTCCACCCTCACTGGAGTTGCATACAAGTGGCCCTGTCCACCCCTACCATGGCTATCTTACCTACCAATGGACCTACCTCCCAGGGGACAACCCTGAACACCCTGTGACCCCCATAACGTCCTAACCCTAGGATCTCCTCTAACAAGAGGTGCAACTCGTGGGTTTGGTAGCGATACATGTGAAGCTGGTTCTATCCTCTTATGGGAAAGGAAGTATTTAGACCAGTGATCAAGCTCCCCATAATCATAACAATCGTTCGAAGATTGGCCCGCAAAGAAATGACAAACCATGACCTAAAGCACATGATTGGGACCCATCTCAAACTTAAATTGAGCTGGCATCTCCCCAACTATACTAGCCACCCTCTAAAGTATGTAGTGAGGGATGAACTAGCTGGCTGATATGAATCTATTGAAACTGCTGAAGGCTTATTATAAAAGTCCCTAGGCCTAGAACAGGACCCGTTGTAACCACCCTCATGCCTAGCCCTCTTGTTGTAGCCCCCTGCGAGCCTCGTTATGGAGCTACTCAACAGTATGGGCATAGTTAACAACGTCTAGAAAAAATGCCTGCTAAAACCATAGACTAAGGTTCAATCTGCAGTTATAGTCTCAAACCCTTGAGGAAGCACCAAAGCTTCTCCTTCACAGTACATAAGATCATAGTAGCATGGTGGGAGAGCTCTTGGAACCTGGACTTATACTCAGATACAATCATGAAGCCTTATTCTGACCTCAAAAACTGGTCCCAAAGTTCATCTCTGACACTACAGGTAATGAAGCTGGCCAAGGAAGCCTATAAAATTTTTTTGCCATGATACCAGAGGAGACCTAGCTAGCTTAGTTTCAAGATTAGAACACCACCATTGTCTGGCTGGTTCATCAAGCTGGTAAATGGTGAAGTCGGCTCCTCTCGACATCGCCAAGCCCAAGTATATAGCCTTTCATGGCAAGTAGTGAGAACTCGTGGGCTTCCTTCCCGATAGCCCTAGAAAACCTCTAAGGTTAAAGTCTAAAAATCACTCCAAGCATCTTCTACTTCTTTAGAGTCATAGCTCCAATTGCAATCACGGGCTGGGCACCCTTAAGGTGGTACATTAACTAGAGGTGTCTCTGCTACAGGCTGATCCTGCAGAGTTGGTGCAACTCTAGCCATTGTCGGAGCCTATTGTAAACCATCAAGAATGGTCAAGAGCTGAGTAATGGTTGTCTAGATATTGGGAGCCATAACGTGTCCAAGTTGTGGCTTGGCTTGTCCTAGCCCCACCGACCAAAGGGAAGCATGAGCTGCTTGAGGATCCACTACAGGCTCTAGATCCCTCTCTCTATCAAGGGCTGGTGTTTTAGCCCTATCATGATGCGGAGGCCGACCTATACCTCTAGCCGTCGAGTGACACATACAATCCATAGTAAGAATAAAACATGTTGGGTTCCAAAAATAACAAGATACACAGTACACAATAGCAATACAAAAGTTAGAATATTCCTAAAGACACGTTATAGCCTAAAAAAGGTAGGATAAAGACGTCTACACACCGATTTACATGACTCTACTAGGTATTAGCTCTGTACAAGTAATATTGGTGAATTTGGGGATCTCATACCAACTTGTCATGACCCAATTTCTTGAGTCATAATGGCACCTACTATAATCCACTAGTAGGTAAGCCAAACCGCAACCCAAAACAACATGCAATGGATATAAGGGTAGAATCATAGAGGAAGCAATAATCTAATAACATAATCAAAAGAATATGTAGAAGTAAACAAAAATATCTATACAATAAGATCTCTCCAAAAAACTAGAAGTCACAAGTACAAAGCTGCTAATATAAAAAGAGTACAAGTCTAAAAAGAGGACTCAAAATACAAGGCTTGTCTCAAGAAGCAAAAGTCTCACCAACAAAATATAAATGGATACAAGTAAGTCTAAGATGCAATGTCCTCGCCCTCACATCTAAACTGAAGTTGCAACATGCTAGAATATCAACACTAGTAGTTTGTCCTCAGACTTGCATCATGAAACAACCGTAGAGTGTAGCATGAGTACCAAACAATGGGAACTCGGTAGGGATTAAAGGTAGAATGAGCAAGAGAAGTAAAAAGAATATTAAATGCGATAATAAAACAAAAAAAGGGTCAAAAGAATAGAAAACTACAAGAAATGTACACAAGTGTAATAAGAGCGGAAAAGAAATAAGTACAACTAACTAAGCTTAACTGCCTTGATAAGCCTAGAAGGTACACTCATGCACATGGTTAAGTAAAAACCCGAACGGACCCCATAAGCCTAACGAGCACACAAAATAGTTAAAACTACTAATAGTATAACCTAGTGAGTTTAGAGATGGAGAGTGTAGCCTAGACCTCAAACTATGAATAGCCTCCTAGGTAACCAATAAAAGTCACCTATAGACAAGGAGTGCATAGCCTGTACCTCAAATTGTGGATATCCTCCAGAAGAAGCAATACACTCATCCAACCAAGGGTGTGCGTAGCTCGGACCTCAAACCACGAATAGCCCTCCAAAGTAGTAATAAGATCTAATCAATATGTATCAACTCCTTAAAGGATATAAGAGCCCGAACAATGGAATGTGGCTATTAGATCAGATGCCTAGAAGTCAAATCTAAGTTAAAGTAGATGTCGAAGGATCCTCTATCAAATCATCATCACACCACCAATATGGAAATACATCCACTCCGAAGTAGTCTGTTTATCGCTCCACACCAAACCAACTCCAGATCCCAAGTCGCCAAGTGAAACCTAATAGTTTAACTGTAATCACATGAACATAAAAAGAGAGAATGGATAGAAGGTCATCAAGGATGAGTGACCACTTGATCTAAGGCTCATTTTATAAGACCCACGTCTACTAAACCAGTAGGGATCTAGGCCGTCGAAATGACATCGAAACAAAACTAAGACCAAATGGCTCCAAACTATGTAGGTCTTGAAAACACTAGTCTAACCCTTGACTAAGGCCAAATATTCTCAGTTCAATCGATAATAACAACAAAAGCAACAAAAATAGAGGCACATCATAAGGTAAGTATGATCATATTTACCAACCAACATGCTTTTAGTACCGAAAATCCCGATAAATGTCTAAAACATGGATTCTAAATAATTTAATCATTCTCAACTGGCTACCCACCCTAATTTTACACAAATCCACACGCTTTCACATAATTGATAAACTCTCAAAAATACCTCATCCAATACTAGGTGTAGGTGATTACAATCTAGTATAAACCCAACAAAGAGTTGGGGTCGATCCTACAGGGAGTGATACAAGTTAGAATTCAGTTACGAAGTTATAAATGCGGTCTAATCAATTGTAAGAATATAAATTATCGAAATTATTTAGAAAAATCAAAGGGGTTGACACAAATGTCAGATGTGGGGATTAGGTTTGTCAATGAACAACTACAATAATTAGAAAAATGAAGGAGTAATCAAGTAGACAAGGGATACTTATGGATGTGATCGATTAAAGGCTAATTTCGCTATATGGGTAATTATAATTTAATAACAATTGTTGAATCTTAGTGGGTAGGCTAGACTATAGATGCAATAGATTTATGTCGAACAACTATTACGATTCAAGCGAGTTCTCTCGAACCTCGACAAGCATAACACTTTAAGCAGCCTAATACCTCAATTTATCTATTCTCTCGAGCTTGATAGGTAGGATCGAGTTAAGATTCACTCTCTTGAGTTGAACCCACAACAACCCTATCAGTAAAATCATTAATTGAAAACTTAGTTCTAAATCCTCTTTCTTAAACAAGCCCAGAACACTAAGTTTGAACTGCATTGGGAACTACAATTCATAGGTTAATACACAACTATCAATTAAATTCACTTCAAATAATCATTTAAATTAGTAAACAACAATACCCATAAGCTAATTAGAGTAAATAATCACATGATCAAACTGTTGACACCAAATTTTGGTATGATATTTCTAAAGTCAATACTTTTTAAGTATTTATTTTTTAAATAGTTCAAAATACATGTTTTGCCATTTTAATGCAATTTGTTGATAAGTTTCCTTATTCTCAAAGTATTAGGATTTTTATCGATTAATTCTGTTTATATTATTTTATCACAACCGGTTGAATACGTTCAAATATTTGTTCATTTTTTATGAAATCATTATTTCTGTTAATTTGCATTTTTTACATGTAATTGGTAATGCTTGTTACATTTTTTCATAATCATTTTATCTGTTACATTTGTTAATATTCATTTTGATATTTTGCATAGTCTAGAAATTCATTCTGATATGGATAAGATTTCTTAAACAGATATTTTTTTAACTGGTGGCTTTGGCCCACTGTTTTACGATAGTGGTATTGTACTATTGGTGATTTTCAATTCCCTATTTAAAGAATAGCTTGCTCATTAAGTTAAGGGTTGGTGGATAAGATTTTTAGGGGGGTAATTTAGAAATCTTTTATTCTTTATTGTTCATTATTTTTTTGGTCAAGTCGTAGGAGTTTTGCTGGAAACCGGTCAGTCTACCACCCAAAGACCCCCCATTTTTTCCTTTCTTGTCTTCACTATTTCACGCTACCAGACCTCCAGCTGCATGAAACAAACCCAAAAACCCTTTCCTTCTTCACAGCTTCAGGCTTAAGCACAACAACTACCAAATTCCAACACCAAAACCACACCGTAATCCAATCAAAAAACCACTTTCTCCCTCAAAATGAGCTTAAGCTCGCTGGGAAAACCAAACAGATCGAGAACCACCTTTCCCACTACTTTTTCCTTACCAAACCAGTGACCAATAGACCCTAACCACATCTTCCTCCATTTCTGTGACCAACAACAACCATCGAACAATACACCTCCAGCGCCACTAATCCCCTTCCCATTTCCCTTTCACGATTTTTCTATTATTTTTGCAGGTCTAATGCTAACAACATCTTCGACACGCTGTCACATTTCTGAACTTCGTCCTCTTCACCGAAAACTCCAGCTAAGTGAGAACAACCCACAGTTCCAAGCTCCAAGCTCCAATTGCTCCGATGAATAGACCCTGGTCTCCACCGGTCACAACTCTGACCACCGGAGAAAATAAGAGCCGAGACAGCCTCAAACCACCATCTATCTTCTTCTAGTTTTGGTAAACAAACAACTCCTCTTTTACTTTGTTCTATTGTTATTGTTGTTGTGTTCAATTGTGTTTTCAAATGGTTTAATTTCTCTTGTTTTAGATCTGGCCGAAGGGGTTCAAAATCCGGCCATCTTAACGAATATATGCTCAACTTAATTTCCATTTGTTTATTGATTTGTTCCTGATTGTTAATTATTTTAGTCTTTTCTATTTACTGATTCTATGTTATTATTTTATTATTTTATATTGTTAATACTTTATGACCTTATTCGCGGGCTGATATTGTGTTATTTGTTTTAGTGTTAATTTTGTCACTGTTATTGTTTATTATTCTTGGTTTAATATTGCCTGATTTAATTTTTTATTTGTGTAGATTATTTGATGTTGCTTTCTGGATGGAATAGTTTGTTTCAGTGATTGTCTTTATTTATTATTATTTTTTTGGTTACATTTTATTCATTTATGTGTTGATATACTTGTTTTTGTATAAATCTATTCCAAACTTGTCTTATTAATGATTCTATTTAGTTTTCCAGTATGCTATTTAAATCATACAAACATTTTTGGTTGATTTTTTTTATATTATATTTTGTCAGTTATTTGTACCATTTTGTTCTACTACTATTGTCTTAATGCTTAGCTTAAATAAATGTGATTCGGTATTTGTTTGAATTTAGCTATTGCTACTTAATTTATTAAAATCTAGCTGCTTTTAATTCATCTGAAGTAATTTTTTTTACATTTTTGCTAAAATATTTGCTTGGATATGATTGTTACTATTTTTTGGAAGCTGTTGCTTTCATTTTACCTTATTTATTATTGGTTTCATATGATTTTGTGTTGGAAATAGTAGCTAATTGGTCAACAAAAAAATCTTTCCGTTGGTTTTAGAGGTCTCTCCATATTAAAAGACGGAAATTTAGTTTAAATTTTTATATTTAGTTTATTAAAATTGGTTGATGAAGAAATTACCGTCGTTTTCATGGCCTCCCATGTTAATAAGACAAATTTTTATTTTAAGTTACTATTTGATTTATTCATTACTAACAGTTACACTAAGTGTCTTTACAGGTACACAGAGTTGCTTCCCATTGAAGCTATTCGAATGAAGTACGAATTATACTCTTTATTTTTTATCGACGTTAAGCAAACCTTAGGCTGTTTCTTATATTATTGGTTCATTTTATTATTTATGTATATTGCATGTTTATTATACTTGTATATTATTGTTATCTCCTCCTCAATTTGAAAAAATGAATTCAATCGAGACCCACAATTGTTGATTTCGGAGGATGCCTAACACCTTCCCTTCGGAATAACTTGAACCCCTTACCTAGAGTCTATTAGTTTCGTAGACATTTTTTTAGTTAATTAATTAATTGGTTTCCTAGTTTTCCTTAAAATTAGGTGGTGACTCCCATGTACCCATTTTTTTAAAAATTCTTTTAAAAATTGAATTACTATTTTTTTGGTCAGTCACCGCAATGTTGCGCCCCCTCAAAGAATGTCAACAAAATGACGACTCCGCTGAGAATATAGAGGTTTTAACCATTATGGGTTCATTTTTTCAAACTAAGTAGACTATTTTTTTATTGTGTTATTCATTATATCTTGTATATTTTCTTGATTGTTTGCATTTTGTACTCATTATTTATTCATTATTTGTTGTACATTATCATTGCATACATGACATAATTTTTGTCATTTGACATTTTTTATTTCTTACTTAAAGGACGATTATTCGGGCCGAAGTCATTCATTATCCAAATTATTTATCGGGGTACCTTGGCAAATGTAGTTGGCCACTGGATATCAACAATCGCTATCTTCCCCACCCCAAGTAGTCCGCTTGGGTCACCATTTCACTTTCAAATAAAGCCCACTCTTGGTCACCTCTGATTAGAGCATTCATAGTCTTAGTACATTCTCCAATATGTTGGAACTATGTTTGACCTGATTCCTGCTTCAACGGGATAGTCGGCGCCATAACGGCTCGGTCATGTTCCCCGAAAGCTTTTCATTATTTCAAAGAGGAAACTGGGCAAAATTTTTTGAGGTCTCCAAAAATTTCACAAAGGAGATATTTGTTACAAGATTGAATACCGGAGGTTGTTAAAGTTGAAATATGGGCAAAATTTTTGAGGAATGCACTAAAAAGTTTCACCAAGGTTGTACTCAGACTCCAAATTAAGGAGCCATCACTCAAAGTTCGTTTGTACCTTTTGTATTAACTTTTTGTACGTGATGTTATATTCATTGTGTATCTTCAATTTTATTTATCTTACATTCCATTAAATATATTGTTTTATTTGACATTTTAAAAGTTTGGGTTGTCCACCCTTCAATGTGACTCATTTTTTTTTTACTTTTTCTTTAATTAATAAAAAGTTTTTTTTGTTTTGTTAAATTTGGGTGGTCCGCTCTTCAATGTGACTCACAAATTTTTTTTTATTCTTGTTAAGTTTTCTTTAAATAATAAAAAATATTTTTTGTTAGATTTGGGTTTCCCACCTTTCAATGTGGCTCATTTGTTTTTCATTCCCATTATTTTTCATTTCAAAAATTCATTTGTTGTTCAAAATATAGGTTATATACCATATCTAAACGAACTACACAAATTTTATTCTCATCAATGAGATACGTAGGCAGCCCTTCTGGGGTTCGATATTCTTTATTCAAAAGATTTTTTTTTTTTTAAATTTTTATATTGTGGAATGATTTTTTGACTTGGTTGGTGCCAACACATTTCAAGTGTGCATATAAAAAATAATTTGTACAATAGAGAAGATTGACTTCTTGTTAAACCATAGATTCTTTTGGTACCTCTTATTCATACTTTTGTTACACTTGAAAATATTCTCTTGTATACATTCAAGATAAGAACAAAACTAGATTCATTGTTTCATGTGCATTGTGTGGTGAGGTTTTGAGTTTAATTCAATTATGTTGCATTGTTGATCTAGAACTTGGCCTAAATGTTTGTTGAGGCGAAATTATGAGTAATGTTTGATTTGAAATTGTTTTTGACCCATTTTGACCCTTTCAAGGCCTACCAAATGACATTAATCTTTAGTGTGTCCTACTTTAAGCCTGAATCTTACTGGTCGGATAGCCACATTTTAGCCTATACCTTTTCTTAGTGCCTATATGCACTATCCCTCTTTTGGACTGGCTTTCTTGAGCGCACTGAATACGTGCAAGTTTCAAAAGAAGATTCAAAGTTCAAATTCGTCAAAGACAAAAGTTATCAAAGTTCCTAAAAGTCAAGAGTACAAAAATGACTTCAAAAAAAGAAGAAAAAAATTAAAAATTCCCCACAAGTTCAAGCAAGCAAAACTACAAAAAAAAAAAAAAAACACTCCAAACCAAAAGGAGAAAGTTCAAAAGACGATGAGAAGGGGAAAAGCTCAGAAAAGTAAGTCTTCAAAAGAAGTCAAAAAGTACAAAAGGAAGGGACAACAAAGAGGATCAAACCCTAAAAGCGTAACAAATGTTGAAAGCATCAATTTAGTGCAATGCTCAAGAAGGGAATAAGCCACTGTTATACCAAATGACTATCCTACCCATCCCTAAGCCTACATTACAAGCCATTAACAAGCCCTACATGATTTAATTTAAAATATTCTCACATTAGTGGTGATTTATATGAAGGCCAAGCATATAGTATCACAATTTCATGCGTTGAATATTTTTTCTGAGTGTGAGTGGATTTTGTTAAGTGTCCCCAAATAAAAATACTTTAAATGTGTGCAAATTGGGTCTGTCTTTGTAGTGAAGGCACTTGAAACATAATTTTACATCTAGTTCAAAGCCTTTGTTTGTAGCAAGGTGGATAAATCTTGTCGTTACTTGAGTACATTTGAGGTACCACTTGAATCCATAGGAATTAACTCAAAGTCAATTTCATTTGAAAGAGAAAGAATTGTGAAATTTTTTTGTACAATACTATTGTTCGCACTAACCAAGTTAAAATATGTTTGATTGTTCATATAATAAAACGGGTTGGAACCCACTTTTCAATATTTGTCCATACCAACTTTGTGGACCGTTTCATTGTTGATCTTTGTCCAAACCAACTTTGTGGACCGTTTCATTATTGATACTTGTCCAAAGTAACTTAAATTTGGATAGTCATACCCTTCAAAATGAAACACCATTCATATTAAGTTCAAGTTGGGTCGTCATTTCCCTTCAAGTAGCACGTTAAGTTCAAGTTGGGTCGTCTTTCTTTCAAAGAGACAAGTTGGGTTGTCACCTTCTTCAAAGTGACATGTTATGTTCAAGTTAGGTCATCCACCATTCAAAGAGACACGTTGGGTTGTCACCTCGTTCAAAGTCACATGTTATGTTCAAGTTAGGTCGTCCGCCTTTCAAAGTGACACGTTGGATTGTCACCTCGTTCAAAGTGACATATTATGTTCAAGTTGGGTCATCCACCTTCCAAAGAGACACGTTGGGTTGTTACCTCATTCAAAGTGGCATGTTATGTTCAAGTTGAGTCGTCCCCTTTTTAAGAGACACGTTGGGTTGTCACCTCCTTCAAAGTGACATGTTATATTCAAGTTGGGTCGTCCACCTTTCAAAGAGAAACTTGGGTTGTTACCTCGTTCAAAGTGATATGTTATGTTCAAGTTGGGTCATCCGCCTTTCAAAGAGACACGTTGGCTTGTCACCTCATTCAAAATGACATGTTATGTTCAAGTTGGGTCGTTCGCCATTCAAAGAGACAGTTGGGTTGTCACCTCATTCAAAGTGACATGTTATGTTCAAATTGGGTCGTCTGCCTTTCAAAGAGACACGTTGGGTTGTCACCTAGTTCAAAGTGACATGTTATATTCAAGTTGGGTCATCCGCCTTTCAAAGAGACACGTTGGGTTGTCACCTTGTTCAAAGTGACATGTTATGTTCAAGTTGGGTCATTCCCCTTTCGAAGAGACACGTTGGGTTGTCACTTTGTTCAAAGTGACATGTTATGTTCAAGTTGGGTCGTCTCTTTTCAAAGAGACACGTTGAAGTTAAAAAGTCACAAACTCAACCCTATAACTTATGAAGCCTCTCCTACCAGTTTAAGATAAACTTATAAGCATCCTCACTCTCAGAACCAAGGAATACAAGAGGCAGCTTCAAAAACTTAGTCAACATTTCATGCTCATTACTAGTGATAACAGAACCCAACAAAGGACGGAAGAAAGCATCATTACCTACATTCCCTCCCACCTGGGTACAGTGACAGCAATAGGAGGATTAGCGGGAGCTTGAGTTGCTTAACCAGAGGAAGCACTCCAGGACCAATCAACCCTTTCAGGAATGACATGATTTGTTGAGCCAACACTAGGTCTGTGGGAGGAACTTCGATAGTCATAGCCTGCACCTCTTTCTCTTGTCCAGCCTCCTCAACATTTTCAATCTCAACATTCTCCTCTATCTCTTCATGATGTACGGGAGAGGCCTCATTTTTAGGAGCATTTTCAATCGGTACCCCATCTATAGTAGGAGCCACTCTTCCTCGGCCTCTACCCCTAGCTCTTCCTCTACCCCTGCCTCAACTGCAAACTCTCGCTGTAGATTCCTCAGCTGGAGTATTGACGGGAGCCACAGGCCTGACACCGTTGAATCTAGTGTTAATCATCTGCGGATATAAGAGTGAAGGAGGTTAGATACCAATTCAAATCACAGATACCAATTGGAATCAAGTTATAGCACAAAAGGAGACAAGAGAAAACATAGAGATTTTCTAAAGTCCTATAGCCTCTCGAAGAAAAGTACATACATCTCCGTACCATTTCGTAAGACTCTACTAGACTCATTTTGGTACATCGAGATCAACGAACCTAGGCTTTGATACCAACTTTGTCACGACCGGACCATCGTGATTGGAACCCACATTAACCCTCCGATGGGAGAACTATTAATTCTTATTAATTAACAAACTCTAATCACATAGTAAAGCATTTAAGTTGCGGAAGCAAGTTAAATAGCTAAAAATTGAAGTTCCCATAAACTTCCAAAAGAGCTAACAACTAAACAATGTATAAAATACCCCTAGAACCTAAAAGTCAATGTACTAAAACATCTAACAAGATCCATAAGTCTAACAAGAAGGGTCACAACCCTAAGCTAATGAAGTAATAACTAACTAGAAAAGTCTAAGTCTGAAATGTGGACATAGACAAAAGAAGAACTCATGGCAACCTGGAAGAACTGACTCACCCTTGAATTTGATCGGCAACCACTAATCTTCTAAATGAGGTCTGTCAATAGCCACTTGAATATGCCCTATACTCAACAAAGAAAGAGCAAGTGCAGTATAAGTACACAATCAAAGTGTATTGGTAGGATCACACTACTATCCCACTAAGTGCAACATAAATAAGTCATTACAACAATATAATCACATGCATATATTGAACATATACAGTATTATCAATATTCACAAACAAGGTACAGTTTTGACATTTCTCAAGATACATAATTGTATCAAATCATTGGTCCTCTCATGGAACCCAAGCTCAAACTATTAGCATACCAGAACGTGGTACCTAATCCAATGTTTATGCTGGAACGTGGCAACCGATCCCATAATTATGCTGGAATGTGGCGACCAATCCAAGTTAGTGTGTCGAAATGCAACACCCGATCCATTCAACAAACCACAACACAATCACAAATATATTCTCAAGATCATACAATTAAGTCATGATTCATGGCATTCATCATTCATCTATCTCATTTACAACAAGTGTGATCAATAATGCAACATTCACATACATATATGTATCATAATGAAGCAAGAAAAAACATAAATCACACTATCATAGAATAACAACCATCACCTACCTCGAAACAAGCTTGAAACCCTTAAGAAACTTGATTCTTCCCTTTTCGGATTTGTTCTGCTTGTTCTTGGTCTACAAATAATCATAATAATACGGAAATCAATAAACAATCACTAAATACCCTAATTGCTGACAATTCTATCAACCCTAGATCATACCCATGATCCTAATATCCAAATTAGGGCTTTTTCCACCATAATTCTCAGAACTAAACTCCTCCCCATCGATAATTACCTATTAGATTATGTTCTACGGATCGAAAAATGGATTGAGGGAGTTAAAATCTTACCTTTAGCCTCAAGAATGGTGAAAAATTGTCAAGAAAAGCCCTGGGTTCGTTCCTTAGCTCTCAAGTTTGAAAATTGTACAATAAAATGTTTTTGGAGTTTATTTTCGACTTTAAGTCACATCCGCCCCGCCACAGCGGCACCCACCCCTCTACAGCGGCCCCGCCCTGGCGGCAGAAATTTCGCCTCAGCGGCTTGCACGAAAATAGTGAGCTATTTTAAGAATTTCAAACTCCAATTTCACAACACACCTTTAACCAACGACACTCATAAACTACCTGTTCACGCTAAGATCGATCCCGGGAGTTCTACTCACCCGAATTCAATTTCGTAAAGTCGTACGGGTTCCTTAATGACTTATCCATCTACTCATATGATCAAATTCATAATTAGATCACCCAATTGCTACCAAATTTCCCTAGACTTTGATGACTCTGATTTCATCCAAATTTGGACTAGATTGGGAAATCTCAAGTTACTATGAAAAAGTTTTTCGGCCCAAAAATTTTTCCCGCTGGATTTTCTATAACGACGAAACCCGGTCATTACACTTATGTCTCATTTTGTTTTGTTCAAAGTTTATCAAACCAAATTTGGGTTCGTCAACTTTGTTTGACCATGATCTCTTTCATTGATCCTAATCAAACAAAGGGGCAAGTTGTTGACACCAAATTTTTGGCTGCTATTTTTAAAGTACATACTTTTTAAGTATTTTATTTTTTAAATAGTTCAAAATACATGTTTTGCCATTTTAATACAGTTTGTTGATAATTATTCTTATTCTCAAAGTATAAGAATTTTTATCGGTTGATCATGTTTATATTATTTTGTCACAGCCGGTTAAATACGTTCAAATATTTGTTCATTTTTTATAAAATCATTATTTCTGTTAATTTGCATTTTTTACATGTCATTGGTTACATTTGTTACATTTTTTCATATTCATTTTATCTATTACATTTGTTAATATTCATTTTGATATTTTGCACAATCCAGAAATTCATTCTAATATGGATAAGATTTCTTACACATATATTTTATTAACCGGTAGTTTTGGCCTACGGTTTTATGATAGTGGTATTGTACTATTGGTCATTTTCAATTCCCCATTAATAGAATAGCTTGCTCATTAAGTTAAGGGGTCTTGGTTAAGATTTCTAGGGGTGTAATTTAGAAATCTTTTATTCTTTATTGTTCATTATTGTTTCCGGACAAGTCGTCGGAAACTCGTGAGTCCACCACCCAAAGACCTGCTATTTTTTCCTTTCTTCTTTTCTCTTTTTCACGCTACCAGACCTCTAGCCACCTGAAACAAACCCAAAAACCCTTTCCTTCTTCGCAGCTTCAGGCTAAAGCACAACAAAAACTAGATTCCAACCCAAAACCTCACCGCAATCCAACCAAAAATCTACTTTCTCCCTCAAAATGAGCTTCAGCTCACTAGGAAAACCAAACAGATCAAGAACCACCTTTTCCACTGCTTTTTCCTCACCAAACCAGCGACTAACAGGCCCTAACCACGCCTTCCTCCATTTTCTCCAATCAACAACAACCATCGAAACAAAACCTCCAACGCCGCCAATCCCCTTCCCCTTTCCCTTTCACAATTATTCTGTTATTTTTGCAGGCCTAGCGCGAACAACAGCTCCCACACGCTGTCATATCTCCGAACTCCGTCCTCTTCATCGACAACTCCGGCTAAGCGAGAGCAACCCAGCGCTCCAAGCTTCAATCACTCCGGCGAACAGACCCTAGTCTCCACCAGTCACAACTCTGACCACCGGAGTAAATAAGAACTGAGACAGCCTCAAACCAACATTTATCTTCTTCTAGTTTCGGTAAACAAACAACCCCTCCTTTACTTTATTCTATTGTTATTGTTGTTGTGTTCAATTGTGTTTTCAAATGGTTTAATTTCTCCTGTTTTAGATCTGGTCGGAGGGGTTCAAACTCCGACCATCCTTATGAATATCTGCTCAGCTTAATTTCCATTTGTGTATTGATTTTTTCTGATTGTTGATTATTTTAGTCTTTTCCTTTTACTGATTCTATGTTACTATTTTATTATTTTATATTGTTAATACTGTATGACCTTATTTGTAGGTTGATATTGTGTTATTTGTTTTAGTGTTAATTTTGTCACTGTCATTGTGTATTATTGTTGGTTGAATTTTGCTTGATTTAATTTGTTATTTCTATTGATTATTTGATGTTGCTTTCTGGATAGAATAGTTTGTTTCAGTGATTGTCTTTATTTATTATTATGATTTTGTTATAATTTATTCATTTATGTGGTGATATACTTGTTTTTGTATAAATCTATTCCAAACTTGTCTTATTAATGATTCTATTAAGTGTTCCAGTACACTATTAAAATCTTACAAACATTTGTGGTTGATTCTTTTTTTTTTTTTTTTTTGGTATTATATTTTTGTCAGTTATTTGCACCATTGTGTTCTACTACTATTGCCTTAATGCTTATCATAAATATATGTGATTCGGTATTTGTTTGAATTTAGCTATTGTTACCTAATTTGTCAAAATCTAGATTTTTTTAATTCATTTGAACTAATTATTTTTTCCATTTTTGCTAAAATATTTGCCTGGGTATGATTGTTACTATTTTTTGAAAGTTATTGCTTTCATTTTACCTTATTTATTATTGGTTTCATATGATTTTGTGTTGGAAATATTAGCTAATTGGTTAATGAAAGAATCTCTCCATCGGTTTTAGAAGCTTCCCCATGTTAAAAGACGGTAATTTAGTTTAAGTTCATATATTTAGTTTGTTAAAATTGGCTGATGAAGAAATTACCGTCGATTTCCATGGCCTCCCATGTTAATAAGATGGATTTTTATTTTTAAGTTACTATTTGATTTATTCATTGCTAACACTTTTAATAAATGTCTTTACGGTACATGAAGTTGCTTCCCATTGAAACTATTCGACTGAAGTTCGAATTATACTCTTTATTCATTATCTTGTATATATTGACGTTAAGCAAACCTTAGGCCTTTTCTTATGTATATTATTGTTATCTCCTCCTCAATTTGAAAAAAAGAATTTAGTCGGGACCCACAATTGTGGATTCGAAGGATGCCTAACACCTTCCCTTCGAAATAACTTGAACCTTTTACCTAGAATCTATTAATTTCGTAGACCTTTTTTTATTTATTAATTAGTTTCCTAGTTTTCCTAAAAATTAGGTCACGACTCCCCTTTACTCCTTTTTTTTTTTAAAAAATCTTTTAATTCTTTTAAAATTTGAATTACTATTTTTTTGGTGAGTCACCGCGACGTTGCGCCCTCTCAAAGGATGTCAACAAACACCCCCAAGAATGAGCGTTTTAGCCACACATCATAGAAAGGAAGAAATCAATACCAATTACGTTCTCCATAGCTGGGTATTGCAATCTGTGACTTTAAAATGATCTAAAATGTTCAATATCGAAAACTCAACTCAAAATCTCAAAGGATGTCAACACCCCCCCTAAAGTCAATGACTGGATCTTTTTTCTGCTTTTTGAAATTCAATTTACACGTTCTCAAATTTTGGCCTTCAGGATCACTAAGTGAGGTTAGTCTAGCATCGTCGACCAAGTCGGCGATGCGCCAATAGCTCCATTCCATCTCCGATTTGCCTTGGCTATTTAACCTTAGAGTTCTATGACTTTAAGCCATTAGGATCGAAGTTGTAGATCCATTTGGTGGTCCGCCGACTATTCATTTCCATTGCCAAGTTGACTTTTCCCCAGGGATGTTACGTTGGAACTTTTGGCGAGTGAAGAGCCAATCGACAATTCGCCGAGTAGTCTTGGCGATCACCATGACTGCCCTTCTTCAACTTCTTCAGCTTTCTTTGCTCCTTTTTTCCTGATAATGTCCTTGCCTTGCTTCTTTGCCTTCATTGCTACAAATAAACAATTTAGCATTAGTTTAGACCATAAATTAGGCATTGAGGACAATAAAACTATGAAAACAAAGCCCTAAATTAGTCGAAATCTCAGACTCATCAACACCCCTAACTTAAAATTTTGCTTGTCCTCAAGTAAAACTCAAGATCAATCATTTCAGCAAGGATTTCTACAAACAGTGTTATTCAAGACTCATAACAAATGCAGACAGGAGGTTCAAATTACACATATAATGTTCAATTGTGCACTTTAAGTTTCAAATTCTGACTAACCATAGTCAAATAGAACTCAAGCTCACAATGCTTGCTTCAAATGCAAGTTCAAGCTCAACAAAAGCATTTAAATGCCCTCACACCAAGAATGATGCCATGTTCTCAAAAAGTTCATCAAAAATTTATAATCTCGAAATCAAATACAACTCTCACACTCGCAAAGTTGAACACATGCATGAATCTACCTATAGGCCTGCCCTTATTTTCCAATTAGCATTATTTTCAACTCACTCAAGATCACAAAGGTCTTTCAAGGCTTGTAACGGGACTGAGTATAAAGGTATGATCATTTTGGTTTAGTGACTTCTACATTCATGAAGTATGTCCTGCAATTCATTTTTTTCTTCTTCTCTTTCACCCTTCAATAATGTTCATAATCCACCCTAGTACTTATTTAAGTATGACTCATTGGATAACCCATTTCTTTTGTTCATTTCACAAACTCTTCTCTTTTTCGGTCTTTTTCATTTCTTTTTCTTCTCTTTTTTTTTTAAGGAGGGGTTCCATCTTTTTCATCATGACCCTTCAAAGGTGGATTTTTCACATTCTTTGATTTTTCTTCTTTTTCACAGCACCCAACTTAGGCTTTTGGCCTAAGTTGGCTATTCAAATGAACCAATACTTCATGAAGGTTATAGGTGATGGGACAAAGAGGCCAAAGTTATTCAAGTTTCTTCCAAAGAAAAGGATAGGCTTAAAAGGTGCCAAGCTAGGTTCACACTCTCACAAGGTGGCCACAAAGAGGTATAATATCATTTTTTGGTTCACTCTTCACAAATTTTACCTAAGATCATTTCAATTGCTAGCTTCCATCAATCAATTGGACTAATGGTGCAAGTTTTATGTGTCATCAAGCACGCAGTTCAAGAAAACCTCACCACATATGAAATTCGGCACAATCATTAACAAAGACTCTACAATTTTTAGCTAGCATGCAACAATTATCACAAGAGATCAACTCAACGACTGGATAGTCACAACGAGATGCTACGAGTTCACATATGACCTATGTAACTCAATTTGCCTCACCGAAGCCGTACACTCATATCGTTTAATTGAGAGCACTATTGAAGTTATCGGTATTGACCACAACTGACACTCAAAATTGCAAGAGAACGATCACTTTCAAACACACAAGAGGTGGCAATTTTTATTTTAAAAAATCAGTTGAAAACTATTTGCCATTCAAAACAAAGGACCAACACAATGGACCAAAACCATATGTATAAAAATACAAGATACAATAAAATATTCACAAAACAAAATTAGAAAATATCCAGAAAATTGCCCAAAAGAGGTAGGTATAGAAATACCTCACCTCGCCAAACTAGTCTAGCAGTTGTCATCCAATGCAAAGAAATATAGAAACAAAACAAGATAAAAGTAGAAAGGGAGTAAAAAATCCTCCCGCCAGGCAAAGTATGGGTGAACTCTACATCTCTGTGAGTTCATTATCTTGGGCATCAGTTTCTGGTGCAACAACATCCTAGGCTCCACTACCATCGAAGTATCACTGAGTCATGCCTCAACAGCTGTCTGAACCATGTACCCCTCATGATCCGCCTGATCATCATACATGGATGCATCTCTAACCCCGAGCTCCTCCTCATCAGTCTCAGCCTCGGACTCTACCTCAATATCATCAACCCTAGTACCACCTTTGGTCGTAGTAGCCAGAGGAATCTCAGAACTGGCTGGAATATTAGTGCTCGACATCTCAATAATCTCTACCATATCAAAAAACATAGAGAAGTCGGTGGACTTCATCTCGCCCACATCTCTCCTCAACCCAGTGACATCGGCCTTCAAGGCCGTCACAAGAGTAGAATCACCCCGGCCCTACTCATAAGTGAAGTACTGTGAGTTTACAGTATTTTAGATGCATTTCATTTGGAGTTTGTGAGAGTATTGGGCTACTTGTTATTATATGTGATAGTATTTGATCTTATTTTTCAGAAAATAGGTTCGGAGCGGTTGAGAGAGAAAAGAACTAAAGTGATAGCAGTAGCAGTTAACGAAGCCAACCACAGACCGTCGTTCCAATGAAGACCATAGATGAAGATTCTTGGATATGATTTAAAGAAAGTCTGACTAAGCGTGGAACCACGGAGGCAAATAATGCCTCGTAGAGTGAATGACAGACCATCCTGCACGACCATCGTTTCTGATAAGAAAGATGAATTCCATTAGTTGAACCACAGAGGAATAGGTCAGACTGTAGTCCAATCCATGGACCATAGGTGGAAACCGTAGTTTGAAGGTTCTGAAATATTTATCAAGTGCTGAACCACGGATCGTAGGCTAATCCACGATCCGTAGATCGAGTCATCAATCAAAAATTGTGTCTGAACTAATTTTCCTTATTTTGTTTTCCTATTTTGTTTAGTACTTGTATACTATGAAAAAAAGTTGATGACCCTATTGGATAATTTTTTTTTGTCTTTTGGAATTATTTTGCAACCACATTGAACTTTAATTCTTGAAGCTAGTTTTACGCAATTTGCATTTTGAATTTCAATTCAAGATTTTTGTAATCATCTATTCTAATTGTAAGTTCATGATTTCTTTTAGTAACTCTAATATGCATTGTGAACTCTCAAGTATGAGTAGCTAAGTCCACAACTAGGGTTGGGGGAACCATGAGCAATTAATAATGTAAGACTAATTATTAAGTAATTCTTGAAAGTGTTTATTTATGTATTGTTAATCCTTTCATTTGGAAGTCTTTTTAACGTAGGCCAACTTGCCTCGTTCCTACTTGCCTTACCAAGGGGGTAATGAATGAGAAAAGGATTAAACAATGGAGATTTAGTTAAGGATTTGTTGCTATCTAATAACCTGACTTGAATCAGTTGACATGTGGATTAATACCCAAGTCAATTGACATGAGGGCTAATCCGGGATAAAGGTAAGGGTTAGTAAAGTACACACCCGTAGATTTACCAAGTTGCGAGGTGAAATCACTACTTGGAGTACCAATCACTTTGGGATACACAACTTATCAACCTTGCATGTCAAATACTAGGATAAAGTTACTGTTATTAGGAATACTGCGTTAAGTGCTGGTGGGGAACACATATACCCTAGTTTTCATCTCATATTGATATCTCAAATTGCAAATCTTGTTTATTTGTTACTTAATAATTCAAATCACCAATCTGTTATTTTATTTACAAATCCCCCCTTTTGTGTTACTTTTCTCAAAAATAGTTTGACTAAACAGAGATAATTGTGAGTTAAGTTTAAGTCTAAACCATATTCCTTGTGGGATCGACCCTAACCTTAAAGTTAGGTTCTTTATTCGATAACGACCGCTTATACTTCTTTTGAGAGGTGTATTTGGGTATATCAACAAGCCGCTACCCGTATAGTAAGGGCATCTAGTGCAAGTCTGTGGCCATCAATCAACTCTCGATGCTCTCTCATATTAGCCCTAATCAAGGCCAAGGATCAGCAATCGCCCGCTCTATCAACCCGGGCACAACGACCTCACCTTGGAGGCGCGCATATCAGCAAATTGAGCCATATGGCCCATCTTGTATAGCATGGTCTGGGTGATAGTAGGTTAGGAGGTAGTAGCAGCAATAGCAGCAGTGGGAAGAGGTACAACAGATGAACTAGGAGGTGCAGAAGTAGAAAGGCAAGATGTACCTATAGGCTCACTTGCCTAAGAAGGAAGTACTGCCTCAGTCGGCAACATATCAACATCAACTACTGGGGATGTATCCACTAGTGTAGCTCTCATCCTATCAGCCTCATCCCTTATATCCTTGGCCTCGATTCGTCAGATGTCAGTAGAGGAAGTGGGATTCACTTCCATATCAGTCTTCTAAATCATGGCACAAGCCCGCCAACAAAATTATGTAATAAGCACCGGAAAGGGAAGAGAGGTTTAACTCTACTTGGCCCTCATGGACATCTCGTGCTCTTTAATCAAGCCTAGGTTAAGCATCTCCCAATCTATGATACAACTGAAACACACATCCTTCGAATGCCGGAGGATCGACTCGTTATGCGAAGGCATAATGGTGCTACTAATAATCCCAAACTAGTATCTGGCAACCACGTTTAGTTCTTTCTTCTCAATCTGCATACTGGCCTTAGTCCACCTAAGTGTCACATCAAAGATCAGAGGTGCTAGCCAACCCTTTAAATCATCGAAGGTCTTCTTCTGAATCTTGTCAATGTAGTAGTGCATGAAGTTCATTATAGACCCGAGCACCTCATTTATATCTGAGATGCTGCACTTCAGCTTCTTCCCCCAAACTACTAAAAGTTAACTGGCTTGAAAGCACTAGCCATTTTCTTCCCTTTGGATACCAACTCCCTATATGCCGAATAAAACTCCCTGACCCAAGTAGGAATGTAAGGGCCTCAGATTTTAGTGAATATTTCAAACTTGTGGAACCTCAAGGTGCTCCACACTTCTGGGTATTGATCTACCACACCATCAGTAGACAACCTCTTCGCTTCATGAATAGTCCTCAAACCCTCGACCTTTAGTCTGTTGAGTGATCGGGGTGGAGGAACCTGAACTGGTGGAGGGGCACACACAACTACATGAGCTGGAGCTAGAGGAGGAGGAGGTGTAGGAGGCACCAAGATCCTAGACGGATTAGTCATCGACTTGGAGAGTAGCTCTGCACTTTTAGCCTATAAGTGTAATGACCTAGGGGTACACCCTAGACGTAACATGGCGTACTTGACCCCGAAGGGGTCTCATACAAGCCCTTAGCATATCATGAACATAAGATAATAGAAAATACAGGAAAATTTAAAACTTTTTACAATCGAAGTCATTTTCATAAAAGCAAGCGGAAGTGTTTCTATACTTTGTCTCAAACCATCTATTACAATTTTAGAATAAACTCTTGGGACACAACCCATACAATAGTCTCAAAACATGAAATAAAGACATAAACGAAATGGTTGGTTTGTCCTCAAAGCTATGAGGACTCACTAAGATCAACTCTTTTGCTCCATAGAAACCTAGCTCCAAGATAGCACTCAAGTCCCAAAACCCTACATTTGATTAGAATGTAGGCAAAGTATGCGTTAGTACAAAATGTACTAAATATGTTAGCTAGCATAACCAAAATAGCATAAGACAAGGGTTAGTCAATATAAGACATAATCCAAAATCATAAGAAATACTTCATGAAACATCAATAATAAACATAAGAGACAATATCATCATAATAAGCAAAGTCTCCAACATAAGCATCATATAAGCATAATTTGACTCTTATTCATCTATACCAAATTAGAACCATTCCCAAGTAACCTCCAAGGAATACATGTGCAAAGCATGAATAGCATCCCATAATACCACCCAAGAAAAATATCCCTTTTTGATCATCTTAATCATAGCCTATGTGCATGCTCAAGTCTTAAGCTTTTCTACCATAAGGGCACCAAACTCCTAAGTAACATCAAAGCACACTTGTG
>CM069084.1:19427152-19434652 GCA_035578085.1 Solanum pinnatisectum | reverse complement strand
TATGCATATAAGTCATTTCTAACAAGACCTAAGCATTTTCATGAACATTCATATAAGGAAATCATGGCAACATATAAACACACAACAACCCTACTAGATAGGCACACTATCTCCCCCTTGGGAGTAAGCCTAAACAAACTGTTCTAAACACCATTCATACAAAAGGCAACTTCAATGTCTAGCATATCAAGCCACAAAAGACCAAATAATATCGGAATCAAATAAATCATGAAAACAAACCGGTAGCCACATAAGAAGGTCACTCTTGATCACCACTAGTTTGGAGAACTTAGAACGTATGATTACTTGGGAGCATTGGGATCCGAGCCCATTGTTGCTCTCAATTGCACACGCAAGTGTATACGATCGCGCAAGTAATATAGTGGCTCTTAAAAGAACTAGATTATCGAACCCAAAGGACTTGTCAATTATCTAGTTACTAAATTATACTAGTCTAATTATTTATTTAAGAGTGCCAAACGAAAAGAATGCAAGAACAAAATAATATAATTACTTACAATGGTTGGAAAATTCAAGGGCTGCAACATATAATGAATATCATGTATCATATTTCTGGCTTAGAACTAATTTCAGTTGTCAAATTACTCGTTTATAGGGTTGATGATATGATCTGGGTTATACGCCTCTCGTCACCTACCCCAGTTAGCTATCTAACTACATCGTTGAGTGGGATTAAATAGACTAACTGGCGAGCATTTATATTTCATCCTATTTCGTAACCAAGCAAGGTGTTCGTCTAGGCATCACTCCTGAGCACTAATCACCTCAATTTAATGCATGGACCGAGCTCTCTATATTCTCTAGTCTATCTAACATCTCCTCTCCAGATTTTAAGATTAGACAATAGATTTATCTTATGGTGCGCAAGCATAAAATACTAAAACAAGAATATAGAAGTAACTTGTATTGAGAACCAAAAATTAATACAACGACCTCAAATAATCAACAATCAATTCGTAACTACAGCCCCAAAACTAGGGCATTAGCCACTAATCTCTAAGAAAAGAAAAAGAAGAACAAAACCTTAAAAAATATTGACACCTTTATACTTGATGCCCTATGATTGATCTTCCCGTCTGTCTAATCTCTCAAAATAATTATTTCTATGAACTAATTATAGATGTAGAAAACCCTAAATAAAATAATTGAGTCCAAAACAAATTGGGAACAAAAACCAAGTGGAAGTTGAATTCCAGTCCTACGTGAAATTGTGTCCTTGCGCATTTAACTTTCGCCGGCTCAAACATCAGAATCTGACATGTGGCAGTTAGATTGTTTTAATTTCGCTATGTGTTGTACCTTTTTCTTTATACACTATTATATTGAATTTATTCGATTAAGCTATCTACTTGATTTCCTTCTATAATCTTCCATCCTTAATTCGTTTTAGCTCCAAACATTTTCAACCTTACACCAATTTACTCCTACAAATAAAATACACTATTTAGCACAATCCATAAAATTAATGCTCAAAAAGGACAAATATATATAATAAATGTGAGGTAAATAATGATTAAATATATATATTTTTGGCCTCACATCAACACCCCACACTTGAACTTTGTTCGTCCTCGAGCAAACATTAAAGTTCATCTCAAAAATCATACTAGGGATGTCATCACTTGGGTTATTACAAACTATTAGTCCATATACATTCAAAACACCAAGTACTCTTCTCAATCATTATGCAAGACATCCAAATAAACAACAAAGCTCTAACCTCCTACCTCAAGGAAAGACTTTGAACTCATTAAATTTAAGCTTGCTCCCCTACTCTCATCAAAGAAAGTTAATAAAATCACCTAACCATCATGAAACAAGTGCCCTCACAAGAAGAAATAGTCCACACACTCAATTCAAATGATCGAATATAAATTAAGGACTTCATATCAGGAATAACTCTCACACTCAAAAAGAAAATTCACATGTATGCACAAAGAACCATATGTTTGCCCATTATGTACGTCTCCACTAATTAATCATGCTCGAATATAATCAAATAGGACTTTAATGGGTTGTAATGTAGGCTAGGGGACGGGTAGGAAAACTATATAATAGTGACTTACACTTCCTTAAGCACTTTGCACTTTAAGACTTCATCACCCATTATTTTCTTCTCTATTTCAGCCCTCTATTCAACAATTATTTCACAAGTAATTCTCATCATCTCAAGAATGTTTCAATCATTTTTTTTAAAAAAAATTTTAAAAAGTTTTCCTTCATAATAGTCACCCTCAACTTACATATTTTACATGCATTAAGGTGCATGATGTCCTTGGAAGGACTAGGGCCATCATCAAGGTAACTTCTTTTGTTCATCTTTTTTTTTTAACATCACATTCTTTCAAAGAGGGCTTTTTAAGAACTTTGTAGCTATCATTGATTACCTTTTTCACTCAACCATCCCTTTTTCTCTAAATTGATAATTAGAATAAGTCTATGCTATAATGCTCAAGGAAGCAAGGTACAAAAACTAGGGATTCAACAAATAGTCAAGGGAAAAATATGGCTACCAACAAAAGGCTATAGGCTCAAAAAGGCTAACTAGTGATATAATATCTGAAAAGTCTAAAATTTACCAAACAAATCAAAGAAAGCCTATTATCATCTCCTAAGCAAATCAACACGTTTTTATTTCGCTTCAATAACATCCAGGGCAAGTTCTAGACTAAAATGCAAAACATGGAATAAAGAAATTATCACCACACATGGCACAAGTATCAATCAAGATGGATCAATTCTATTTCTAACAGAGACAGAATCATAACAAACTACAAAATAAAATAAATTATATAGAAAGTCACAACCATGAGCTTAGGTGTCAAAGAGTCTGCATTTTTTTTATCAAGCATTCACAAGAAAGTACTACTAAAAAAAATTAGACCTAAATAGCAAGTATCACACCACTCAAAAAGGTCTTTTCTTTTCTCTCAAAAAAAAAAAAAAGAAATTATTCCTAAAAAAATAAAAGACACTCGGTTCAAAGGGACTATCCTCAGGAAAAGAACCGAAAACAAAAACCAAGGAACCCATCCTACAAAAATAAAAAACTCAATAAAACAATAAAAACTAGGAATTTATTCCTCCACCCCACACATAAAAAGATGATATGTCCCCAAAGCATCAAATAAAATTTAAAAACAAGGGTTAGAAAAACTTGTTGAGGCCTTTAAGCCTAGCTAGTAGCATGTTCTCTTTATTTTCATTAAGGGTCATCACCCTACATTTAAGCTCAAACATGCTCCTTAGCTCTAAATTCTAGATACTCAGACTTCTCCAAAACCTGTAAAAAAACAACACAAAAATAAAATAATAATAATAATAATAATAATAATAATAATAATAATAATAATAATAATAATAAGAAGAAGAAGAAGAAGAAGTTACACTATAAATTGGGTTGCCTCCCAATAAGCGCCTAATTTAACGTTGCGGCACGACACAAGTTAGTTCACCACTTTTCTTTCCACTTTGAACTTATGAATTGTACCCCTAACTTTGCATCTATTTTTCTGCTCCTCTCAAGGGGTGGTGGCATAAAGATAAAAGAACTAAGTAATATATGTCGCATCTTGCACTTCTTGGCCCTTATGTGAGGAATATTCGTTTGTCTACGTGGACTAGAAAACCTTAGGATGTAGGGGCCTTGTTCCCCATCTATACAGTTCTCCATTAGTTAAGATGACTCAAATGATACATCAACATCTAAACATAATGTTGAAAAGTGATTTGAATGGGGTCCAATACATTCCTCTTCCAAACATATATCAATTGCAACATGCTCAGTTTTATACTCTTTCCCAAATGTGGCATCTTCATGAAAAGTTTGATTGTATTGCATCTTCTCCCGTTTTAGATCCTCAATTTGACTTTTGAGTGCCTTTTCAGTATCACAAAACTAATAATTGGATTGTTGAGCATCAAACGCAGCAACCTTTGCATTCAATTCATTGCTTAAGTTCTGAGTATGCAAGAAAAACATATTAACATCTTTAAAGTTCTCTATTTTTCTATCTATAAGGCGTGACATCACATATATGATTCTCCTACGACACTCTTCATATTCCTCTATTAATTTCCAGCAAGATTCCATACTATCAAAGGAATAAATATTATTCGCATCTTCATGAGAGGGTTTAGGAGTAGGGTAGCAACACATGGTGCAACCGACCCATAACCCCCTATAAAATTCACAAGATAGAGATGGTGCACACAATTCTCCCTCAGGAATATAATTACATTGTTGCCAAAAGTGAGCTCCTTTGCAATAAGGACAAAGTCTTACCACTTGTGAATAATCTTCATTCCCGTTCATCCCAAGAAAAGTATTAATTAGTAGAAAAAAAATATGTATCAAAATAAATAAACAAATAAAAAAATAAAAGTATAACCTAGAAGAATAGTTAATTTCTAAGTCCCCAGCAGCGGCGCCAAAAACTTGTTGCTACTAATTGCACACGCAAGTAATATAATGGCTCTTAAAACAACTAGATTATTGAACCCAAAGGACTTTTCAATTAACTATTTACTAAATTATACTAGTCTAAGTATTTATTTAAGAGTGCCAAATAAAAAGAATGCAAGAACAAAATAATAAAATTACTTACAATGGTTGGAAAATTCCAGGGCTGCAACATATAATGAATATCATGTATCATATTTTTGGCTTAGAACTAATTTCAGTTGTCAAGTTACATGTTTATAGGGTTGATGATATGATCTAGGTTATACGCCTCTCGTCGCGTACCCCAGTTAGCTATCTAACTACATCATTGATCGGGGATAAATAGACTAACTGGCGAGCATTTATATTTCATCCCATTTTGTAACCAAGCAAGGTGTTTGTCTGGGCGTCACTCCTGAACACTAATCACCTCAATTTAATGGGTAGACCGAGCTCTGTGTATTCTCTGGTCTATCTAACCTCTCCTCTCCCAATTTTAAGATGAGATAATAGATTTATCTTATGGTGCGCAAGCATAAAATACTAAAACAAGAATATAGAAGTAACTTGTTTTGACAACCAAAAATTAATTCAACAACCTCAAATAATCAACAATCAATTCGTAGCTAATGCCTCAGAACTAGGGCTTTAACCACTAATCTCTAAGAAAAGAAAAAAAAGAAAAAACCCCTAAAAAATATTGACAACTTTATACATGATGCCCAATGATTGATCTTCCCCTCTGCCTAATCTCTCAAAATAATTATTTCTATGAACTATTTCTAGATGTAGAAACCCCTAAATAAAAGAACTGAGTCCAAAGTAAATTGGGAACCAAAACCAAGCAGAAGTCGAATTCTAGTACGCATGAAATTATGTCTTTGCACGTTTAACTTCTGGCACCTCAAACTTCTGAATCTGACACGTGGCAGTAAGATTGATTCAATTTCGCTATTTGCTGCACCTTTTTCTTTATACATTATTATATTGAATTTATTCAATTAAGCTGTCTGCTTGATTTCCTTCTATAATCTTTCATCTTTAATTCATTTTAGCTCCAAACTTTTTCAACTTTACACCAATTTACTCCTACAAATAAAATACACTATTTAGGACAATCCAGAAAATTAATGCTCAGAAAGGACATATATAAATAATAAATGTGAGGCAAATAATGCTTAAAAATATATATTTTTGGTCTCACATCACCCCTAAAAGAAGCTTGCTTGGCCTCCCTCCCTTTAGCCCTAAGGATTGGAAAATCTTTCTTCTGGTGACACTCATTACCACAACCATAACACCCCTCCTTTCCAGCTATACACTCACCATAATGCTTTCTCCCACACTTGGAGGCTTAAGAAACACAGATTCACTATTACTCCCTCTTTGGGGCTTAGGTTTAGACACCCTCTCTTGGTTGGAAAGATTTTGTTGGGTCCTAGGTTGACCATATCCATCGGAGCTAGCATTGGAGAAATCCCCATCACCGGTCCTAGGTCTCTTCACTTCCCTATTCTTCTTCCTAAGTTTTGTCTTCTCAACTTGTTGAGCGTACACCATTAGACGTGAGATGTCCATATTATCATGCACCATTGCCGCACAACATTCTTCTTCAATCAATTTGGACACTTCGATCACAAATCGACTCATCTCATCTCTCGGATTTGCCACCAAAGACGGAGTATACTTGGACAACTTGGTGAATTTTAGAGAATATTCTTGAGCACTCATACCTCCTAGATGAAAGTTGATAAATTACTCCACTTTTGTTTCCCTCTTTTCTCGGGGAAAGAACCTATCAAGGAATGCTTTCTTGAACACCTCCAAATCTATGGAACCTGTTTCAACTGGCCTATTACCCTTCCATTGAGTATACCATACTTGGGCGACATCCTTCAATTAATAAGCGACTAGCTCCGCTTTCTCAATAGAAGTCACCCCTATATCATCAATTATCTTGTAGACCTCTTCCACAAACTCTTGAGGGTCTTCACCCACTTTGGAACCAAAGAACATAGGAGGGCTCATTCTTGTGAAGTCTCTCAACCTTAAAGCAACAGTGCTCATATTAGGGTTCACATGCACTCTAGCATCCCTATTGACTTGAGCCGTTATAGCTTGGGCTTGAGTTGTTATGGCTTGAGCTTGAGCGGTCATGGATTGAGTCAATGTTTAGAGAGCTGTCCTTATTTCCTCATTTGTCATAGCCCCCTCATTATTAGGAGCTTGAAGAACTTGAGGCTCTTAAGGACCTTGGGGAGGAACCTCTTGCTCCTCATTGCCTTCCTCACCTCCCCTAGCATTTGCACTTGTATTAGCCATACCCTAAAAGCAATGGGGCCGAATTAGATAAAGGGCCTACTAAAGCCAAACTCTGGCACAACTTAGAGAATGAGGAAGTGAGATTTCCTAAACATCCAATAGCCTCCTATTCATAAATGTGGCGCGCTTCACATTTATGAGCAAGACTCTACTAAACGTGGTTTGGGACAATCCTAGAACCATTGTACACCTTGTGCTCTGATTACCAAGTTTGTCACGACCGAGGGGTACACCCTACACGTAACATGGCGTACTTGACCCTGAAGTGGTCTCATACAAGCCCTTAGCATATCATGAACATAAGATAATAGAAAATACGGGAAAATTTTAAACCTTTTACAATCAAAGTCAATTTCATAAAAGCAAGGGGAAGTCCTTCTATACTTTGTCTCAAACCATCGATTACAACTTTAGAATAAACTCTTGGGATAGCCCATACAATAGTCTCAAAACATGAAATAAAGACATAAAGGAAATGGTTGGTTTGTCCTCGAAGCTATAAGGAATCACCAAGATCTTAAACTCTTTAGCTCCTTAGAAACCTAGCTTCAAGATAGCACTCAAGTCTCCAAACCCTACATTTGATTAGAATGTAGGCAAAGTATGCGTTAGTACAAAATGTACTAAATATGTTAGCTATCATAACCATAAGAGCATATGACAAGGGTTTGTCAATATAAGACATAATCCAAAATAGTTCATGAAACATCAAT
>CM069084.1:19002152-19417152 GCA_035578085.1 Solanum pinnatisectum | reverse complement strand
GGACTTGTACTATTTCAATAGTTCTGTACATGGGACTTCCAGGTTTTGAGAGGTATCTTTGGTATATATAGTTTTGGGTTCGCTTACGCCTTCCTTTTATGTGTTCTGTTTATTTATGCTTCGCTCAGTTGAGGATAGTTTCCCCCTCAGTCACATTACTCTCAACTTTTGGGACATGGTTTAGCTTACCTACTAGAAGGTTGGTAGGCGCCATCATGGCTCCAGTAATCAAGCCATGACATAAATTGAATTCGATTTTATTTGAAATAGTAACATTATGGAAAGGGATATCCATTTTTCTGATTAACCGCCTTCTCCCACACACTTTATGTCAATGGCATTCGCTAGTGAAGATGATGGATACATTTTTCCACATTCTCCAATGACCCACGAACTCTTCGAGTCACATTCTAAGTTTGATCATGCACCTCAACTAAAGAGAACAAGTGATTCTCATAACAACCTGGCAAATTGTGAAACATTTTTGTGCAATTGAGGATAGTAAGAATGTAAACGATGATGCTTGTATTAAGCTGCCTATATATTTGAATATAAAGATATGTAGCGAGTGGGAAAAAATAGGTTAATGCCCCTTTCGTGATAGTCTCCACTTTTCTCATGACCAATCAAGTAAAGTGATCTTTTTAAAGTCTCACTTTTTTTGTCTTATAAAATTCATTTAAATCATTACAGTAAAAGATTAGGGTAAAAATTACTAGTAACTGGTTGTGATCCTAGAAAAATGCTTGTTGTTGTTATGCAAATTCTTTGTTAGGGTTATAGTATCCTGGATTGAGACGAGAAAATTTTGTATAATATTATAACTTGTATATTTTGTCAACACAAAATGTCCCACTCTTCTCAATCCTACGAAAGAGATATTGTGTTCATAGGATTTGCCTTTAGTGTATTACCTACATTAGAAAGAAGAATAGACTATATAAAATATTTTTGTAGCCAAAATAGATATTAACCTATTGTCGTGTTTCATTAAACGCATAAAGCTGGACATCTTTGAATGATGTCCATAAATAAGTCTAGGAATTTTTCGCGTGAACATTCATAACTATTTTTTGTTCTCAGATTATTACTATCCTATTTTTTGTGAGAATACATCTGATATATAATTTCTCTATTAGGTCATATCTCATATTTAAACCATGTACTTATGATTTAGCTATTAATATCTAAACAACCTCTTGGTATTTATAGGTATAGCCGTATAATATTAAAGTAACTTGGTTGTTGCCACATTTTACTAAACATAGAGACACAAAATAGTTGAATGACAGGTTCCATGTTCTACATATCTCATAAATATTAAATTTCTTCTCTTTTGATTTTTATGAGGAAAAATGGGATCTATGAACTTCTTTTGTGATCGCTCAGTTGGAGCCATCCTCTCATTTTTGTAATTAAGGTACTCTTATAAGCTCATTCATTAATGGTTTTCTTTAGCTGCTCCTTTTTCTTATGTTGATTGTTCCTTTTAGAAGAGTTGCAAGCACCTAGTAGACAACTTAAGACGAATACTGTCTCCATTTCTCCAAGTCCCTTCTCTGATTATCTTGTTGAGTTCCACTACAAACATGTTGATAAACACTTCAATAAAAGAAGAAAAGATGGAAAAGAAATTCCTAAGATGGAGAAAATCTAAGAAGATCTGTGGGATCTATGGAGATTGGATCGATGATTATGTTCCACCTCGCCTCTTACCTAGCAACAACAAGAGCTAAATTTTTGGTTCACAACTTGATATGTTATATAGTTATTCATATTTTGAGTAATGAGTTGACTTTTGGAAATTTGGAACAACATATTTTATTTTTTAAAGGTAATATCTATGAGAAATCCATATAGAGAAAGAAAAAGTCATATTACTTTATGTTACTTGTCAAAAAGGAATTATTATTTTATTTGTTATTCTTTTTTGAGAGCAACTTGGATTATTTTTTGTCTCACAGAACCACTAGCATATGGAAATGCTCATTGTTTGGTTGCCTTCAATGTAGTTTCAAGCACAGTTTTATTATTTGAAATTTCAAGATACTTATGGTTTATTTCGCAAGTAATAGATGATTTAACCAGGCTTTTAGAAAGCCAAAAATGTTCACTTTGTAAATAATATTTGAAAAGAGTGTTGGGTTTGACCATGTTTTTGGAAGATAATAAATGTTTTAGGGGAGTTACACACTATTTTTCAAAAACTAAGAAAATAAAGTTCCAAAAGTATCTTTTTGATGAAAAATACTTTCTTGAAAATACACTTTTTATAATCTATTTGGCAAAGTTTTTGCGAGTCCAATTTCATGGACACTATTTGTTATTTGCTGCAATGAAGATCCAATTGACTTGTTGCGGAAGTCATAAATCTTGTTACGTCAACAATTCTATCTTGCTATGTAATACAAACCTATGGTAAATTTTCACAACCCGAGCCTACACCCTGGACGTGGCCGACATTCAAGAACCATTGCTGGTCTCCAAGCGAACCCTTATCCTGGCTGACTACAAGTGGAAGACTAACTCAAGCATACATAAGCATCAAACTGAAAGAAACGTTTAAAAACAACTTACTAAATCTCAAAATTTTGCTGAATCTACTGAGTATGCATCGTAAGTTTAAATAAAACATATGAAAACTGAAAGACTCTCCAAAACAGTCTATCTATGAAGCCTTTACTATATATAGATGAATGCTGGGACAAGATTCAGGTTTACTCAAAATGTTACTAATACTAACAACTTATAAAACTGGAGTCCTCCGCAAGCAAGGAGGTCTTACTCAAAAGCTGGCGAGCAGACAAAGTGAGCTCAACAGACTTTTGTTGAGGATCCTAAAAACATGTATCTACATCATTAAAAGATGTAGGTCGAATGACATCAGTACATTAAATGTAAGAATATGTAATATAGCTAAATAACAAATAACTGAATGGAAGGACTGTAGTAGATATAAATATACATTCAACTAAATGTAAACAAACATAAAGAAAAATCATTAGAACTTTACAAAAGCACTTACTCATATCTGAACTCAACATATTAAGTGATATAATAAAGATACACTTTTTAAACTCTATTTGAGAGATTCTCTAACCGGTAACCATCACTATGAGCTAAGTGATGATACAACATCTTGCCCACGCTGCCAGAACTGTCATATACTTTGTCGGGGTATAGAGCACCTTAACTTAGTGGATCCACTAAGCTCTGCCTGAAGGCACTTAGGATTCATCTAAAAAGTATGATCCTGTACCCATGTTGGCATACATGGTTTATGAGGAATGTGAATTGTCTGAACTCATCCACATATCAGTCCTCAATACTACTCCCAATAATATATACTCATGCTCAATGATTAAAAACACACTCTTCCTTTTGTTTGAGATAATTGCTCAAACTATCCTCTTAAAAGTGGTAACTACTCTTAAAATATCTTTGAACTCATAACCCATTTACAAATAAAAGTTTTTCTTTTATCAATGTAAAAACAGATACCTTTGGGAATACTTAGTTCCTTTATACTCTTACTCAATTCATACTTTAAATCTCTTTCTAAAAAATATATCAAAATCATATTGTGATATGATCATTGATGACTTGGGAAGTCATACTGCATAAACGTTGATGGTATATATAGATACCGTATTGCTTAAACATTGACGGAATACTCGATTATCATACTAATCATGTCTCAAAAAAATCTTTCTCAAAACTCATCTTTACTTTCTCAAAAACTCAGTTTAGAACTCAAATGCTGGCTTTAAAAGCCTTCTTAGAATATATAACTCAATTTATAGGGTTCATGCAAAATTATGGACATGAACAACTTAACTGAGGGGTCTTAATAGCAATATAGAAACTGAATACTCAGAACTCAAGAACTCTGAACTCAGAACTCAACGATACTTCTCATCTCAAAAATATTCAATTCATAGGGTTCATGTATTTATACACATGAATGAATCAACTCAAGAATCTTAATGAATAACATATAACAATTCAATAAGTAAGGATAAAATTTCAAAAGAATCTGGAACTCAAGAACTCGAAATTGACTCATCTCAAGAATACTCCACTACAAGAAAAGTGTGAATTACATGAGAATTTTCCTAGAGATTAGTATAAAAATTTGCAGGAAAATAAGTTTCATATGGTTTTTCATACTAATCACCATGTAATTCACACATTTCTTGTAGTGCTCAAATTTAATCCTAGATTGCTATTTTACTAATTTGAAAGTAGATGTAGGGAATGAGGATGAACTATCCCAACACTATGATAGCCTTACATACCTGAAAGAACAAGGTTCTTGAAGAATATTTAAAAAGAACTTGAATAGAAGCCTTGAAACCCTAGGTTGAATGAGAACAATCAAGAAATCCTTTCTTGAGATTCTTGAATTAGCTTCTTAAAATCTCTATGACCAAGAATTATGTTTTTCATTAGTGATTCATAATTGCATGGAGGAATGTGAGTTTGATAAAATGGAATCGTTGGAGAAAAACTTACCTTGAAGAAGAATCTTGAAAAAGATTGAAAGAATCTTAAATGGAGTCTTCTACTTTGATTTTTCCTTAGGATTTTGCCTTAGGGTTTTGAGAGGGAAGAGAAAGAGGGATTAAGAGATGAAAATCTGATTGTTTTGAGCCTTTATTAGTCAAGAAATTTGTTTAGGATTTTCTTAGAGGTAAAAAGACAAAAACGACCCTTTTTAATGTTTTCCCATCGGCTAATTCATCATTGTACTATATCAGGTTACTAAAATGGTCATAAAGTTTTACTGAAAATTTGAATTGTTGAGAAACTAGTGTTGTTGGAAAGAAGATTCAAATACCTTTGATTGCAAGATTATTGGCCACGTAACTCTATATACTCTAAGAGATATGGTCCTTTGAAGTTGACCCACATAGAATCTTACATCAAAACTTAATTGATAAAGAAACTTTCAGCACAACTTTGTGCTTCGAGTTTTTGGTGACCTTAATTGTTATACAAAATCATTCCCACACTAAAGAATTTACCTTTACACATATGAGCAATTTAATAATAACACGATAAGACCTTATATGCAAATAAAGATAGGCCAGGCCATAACTTAGAAATTTTTGGGGCATTACAATATCTCCCCCTTTGGATCATTCAACCTTTAATGACACTATTAAATTGAGCATGAAAGGGAAAAGAGTTACTCTTAGTATATTTCTGAGTTTTTATCTTGCCTACTAATATAGGTGGAGCTTATTCATACTAAGAGTTTGGAACTCTCTATATCACATAAGTTGCGAATGATATGAGTTTGAACATATAAATGCTCTATTTGAAGATATTTGACATAAAGCAAGGATATCTGGGAACAAAGTAAGAAAAGGAATACTATGCCTTCAGTGATATGATTGATAGCTTTTAAGCATAGCAATGATTCTCAACTATGTTATCCTTTCTGATAACTACACTTCATTAGCTGCATCTCAAAGCTCCCACTAAAGTATATGAGTACTCTTACAAATGTCTAAGTCAAATCGGTTGCTAAGCCTAATCTCTAATTCACAAGGTGCTAAGTATAATATTATTATACTTATCTAAACCACAAGATTTAGTTTCTATACCTCTATAGGGAATCTCATCCCAAGAATACTTCTCCCTATAACTACATTCAACCAACCTTGAGCCCATATCACGAAACACCTAATGCATCATGCATTTTCCCATATGTTAACAACACCACTTTCAAGCTTAGAACCCTAACTACTCAATGCACTCCTAGTAACCAACTTTCTAAGAAATTTTCATTCTCTCATCATCTCTACCACTGAAATTTCACCCATTATTTGGAACACCTCGGAAATTAATAGGCCAAACTAGAGCTTAACGGGAGGGTTAGAGTAATGGATGTAACTCCCCGTACATAAAATAGAGAGTTTCGTGTTAGAACGTCAAGGTACGAACCCTCAAGGACCAACCATGGGCTCTTGAGGAGGACCCTAGAAATTGCCCAAAATTAGTTAACCACGGAAGGACCCACGCCTCGTGGGTGGGTCCACGCCCCGTGGATGGAGTCATAGATCTAAGCCTTGAAATCAGACCCCTAGAACCCAAACCACGGTTCACTAGCATGGGCCAGGGTCCAACCACGGTTCGTGAGTGAGGTGTTGAGGATGGTGACCCGAGAGCTCGTTTGGTGGTTAAGATTAGGGGTACTTTTGGGCTTTCCAGTTTTCATTAATATTACGTGATGTCATTTTAGCCTAATTTAGACCACCTATATAAGGATTTAAGATGACTAAATTAAGTCATTCATCCCATTATTTCTAAAACCCAAATTAATTCCCAAAAGTTCATCCTCGTAAAAAATTTTCTCTCTAGATAACTCAAAGAGAAGAAGAAGGAAGTTGGAGCTAAGGTGCAACGAGCAATGTTCTTCACACCAAATTCATAGGGCTTTGTGGTAAAGGTATGATAGCACTTCATCCATGGATAGAATTCATCCATGGAGCCCCTTCAAAATCCCAATTTCAAATATACAAATCCCCAATAGCTAGTGTTTGATTCCAAAGTCATGGGTTCCTTTCAAAAAACAATTCTAATGTTTGAATTACTTTATATTATTTATCAATTGATGATTCCTTAAGGTTTTTATGTTGAAATTCCAAAGAACCCATGAAATCCCCATATTTCCCAATTATTATCTTGTGAAGTGGATTGTTGATAAAAGAAAAATGTTATTAGATTATGCATGTAGTGTTTGGGTTGCTTGAATTATGTTGATATCCATGTCTAATACTTGAATGCTAGATGTGTTGATTGAAAGTAGGTTTTAACCTCAAGGAGGTAAAGTATGAGATCATGCTTGTTTTATGAAGTGTATGTAAATGCTTTAATGATGCTTTGAGAGTGAAGTGTTACTCATTATGTTGTTGTTGTTGTTGTTGTGGGCTGATCGAAAGGTTATTCTTATGAAGCCTAGTGATCATTGTTGTGAAAGGTTGTTTTCACATGGTAAGGGTTCTAAGGTTGAAAGACCTTTTTCTCACCTAATTGAATCTAAGAGTAAAATTGATCATGGATGGTGATACTATCTCACACATGGTCTAAAGAGTTATTCTAATAATTAACTTGAATTGATTGTCATGGACATCTTTCCATGATACTTGAGTTAAGTAAGACTTAATAACTATCTTGTGAGATTTATGCTTACCACCGAGTGGATATTGAAATGGGGAGGCTCACACATAATTGAGTTTGGGCTTCCAAAATGGGAACTCTCACCTAGTAGAGTCCGGGTTTTCCAAACTATGTCTCATGAGATGGAAGCCTTCACCTAGTGGAGTTCGGGTTTCCAGTAGCAATCTTTGTATCCTATAACTACGTGCCCCATAGGATGTTTAGCTAGTAGATCCAACTAAGCTAACAAACTGGTTCTACCTTAGGCAAGTAGCCCAACCCTTTTGGATATGGGTAGCAGCGGGAGGGATCATGTGATAGCTCACATAGTCTCATGTCGGTTAATGCTATATACCAACTATAACAAGATTAACAATGAACTAAGACATGCTTGAAGAAGTATCTCATAGTGTTCAAATCTAATGAACTAAGACTTGCTTGAAGAAGCATCTCATAGTGTTCAAAATAATAATGAACTACGATGTTCTTAAAAAAGTATCTTGAAGTGTTCAATGAACTGAAGAATGAAGATGTGCTTGAGAAGCACCTTATAGTGTTCAAGAGTTTCAAAAGATGATGAATATCAATGATGGTATAAAGAGGTTACTTAGCATGGGTGAGATTTATGGGGTCTTAATCTTGCATTGCACAAGTATTCTTTGAGGGTATTTATGAAATGTTTTCTTATGTTATGATGATCAATGTGTTGACTATGTTTATGACTTATGCTTTTCCACTGTCTTCATAATGATGTTTTAACTTGGTAAATTCCATGCTTTCAAATGAAATGTCCCTTTTAGCATGTTTTCAATGTTTTTATGCATGGCTATTATGCTTAGAAAATTTTTGTACTAACACCTACTTTTCCTACATTTTCCCCAAGTGTAGGGTTCGGTTGTCGAGGTGATCATTCTAGTGGTTAGATCTTGGACTTGAGTATGTTCTGAGCTTGTTGGTAAGTCCTCGTGGTTCGAGGATGACTTTTGTCCTTTGATTTAGATTCTTTTATGTACTTTTCCTTTTCGGGCATGTTGTATGGGCTAGGCCCTATTTCACTTAAGTATTGTAATAGATTTCTCTATTGAGACAAGTTTAGACTTCTATTTTCTTTTAAGAAAATTTTAGACTTGAAATGTGTTTTTACTCTTATTGTTCTATTGCTTATGTTATGAGAACTAAGTGGCTTGTATGGAGTCCTTCGGGGTTCTATACGCCATGTTACATCTAGGGGGTACCCCTGGGTCGTGACAAACTCTGTATTAGAGCATGAGGTTTAATATGATTCTAGGATGATATTTCGTAAGTCACGTCTAGTAGAGTCTTGTTCATGAGTGTGAAGCGCGCCACATTTATGAATCATAAGCTACTAGATGTTTAGGAAATTTCACTTCTTCATTACTCTTAAGTCGTGCCTTGCATACATGGTTTATGAGGACTATGAGTTGTTTAAACTCATCCCCATATCGGTGCTCAATAAAACTCCCAATAATATATACTCATGCTCATTGTTTAAAAACATACTTTTCCTCTGGTTTTAGATTATTGCTTAAACTATCCTCTTAAAAGAGGTAACTGCTCTTGAAATATCTTTGAACTCATTTAAAAATCAAAGTTTAACTTTTATCAATGTAAAAACGGATACCTTTGGGAATACTTAGTTCGCTTGTACTCTTACTCAATTTATTCTTGAAATTTCTTTCTAAAAAATATATCAAAATCATATTGTGATATTATCATTGATGACTCGGAAAGTCATACTGCATAAACATTGATGGTATATCTAGATACTATAGTGCTTAAATATTGATGCTATATCTAGATACCGTACAAGTTAAACATTGGTGGCATACTCTACTGTTAAAAAAATCATGTTTTAAAAACTCTTTCTCAAAATCATCTTTAGTTTCTCAAAAACACAGTTTAGATATCAAATGTTGGCTTTAAAAAGCTTCTCAAAATTTATAACTCAATTCATAGGGTTCATGCAGAATTACGAACATGAACGACTCAACTCAGGGGTCATAATAGAAATATGGAAGCTCGATAGTTAGAACTCAAGAACTCTCAACTCAGAACTCAACAATACCTATCATGTCAAAAATACTCAATTCATAGGGGGTTGAAATTTTGACATGAACGAATCAACTCAAGAATCTTAATGCAAAACATATAGAAATTCAATAATTAAGAATAAAATTTCAAAAAGAATCTAGAACTCAAGAACTCGAAATCAACTCATCTCAAGAATACTAAATCTAGGGATAGAATCATAGATTACTCTTTTACTGATTTGAAAGTAGAGGTAGGGAATGAGGATGAACTATTCCAACACAATGATAGTCTTACATACCTGAAAGAACAAGGTTCTTGAAGAATATTGAGAAAGAACTTGACCCTAGCTTAAAGGAGAACAATCAAGAAAACCGTTCTTGATATTCTAGAATTAGTTTCTTGAAATCTTTATGACCAAGAATTAAGATTTTCATTAGCGATTCATAATAATATGGAGGAATTTGAGTTGGAAAGAATGAAATTTTGGAAAAAAAACTTAACTTGAAGAAGAATCTTGAAAAAAATTGAAAGAATCTTGAATGGAGTCTTCTACTTTGATTTTTTTTAGGGTTTTGCCTAAGGATTTTGAGAGAGAAGAGAATGAAGTATTAAGAGATCAAAATTTGATTGTTAGCCTTTAATTAGTCAAGAAATTTGTTTAGAATTTTCTTAGTGGTAAGAAGACAAAAATGATCCTTTTAATGTTTTTCATTGGCTAATTCGTCACTGCATTGTATCAGGTTACTAAAATGGTCATAATGTTTTACTCAAAACATGTATTGTTGCATAATTGATGGCGCTGGAAAGAAGATTGAAATACCTTTTATTTGATAGGTTATGGTCCACGTAACTATATATATTCTAAAAGATATCGTCGTATTAAGTTGACCCACAGAGAATCTTACCTCAAAACTTAATCGGTAAAGGTAGCATTCAACTCAACTTTGTGCTAGGAGTTTCTAGTGTCACGACCCAGACCATCGTGAGTGGCACCCACACTAACCCTCCCATGGGAAAACCAAAACTACAGCCTAACTAATCAACATAACCAAAGTAATACACATTTAAAGCTAGGGAAGCAGGTTTAAATAACAATATAAATGGAGTCCCCATAAACTCCAAGGGCATAAACAATTAACTAAACAAACTAATGCAGAAGAAAGAATCCTAGAACCTAAAAGTCATTATACCAAAACTCTACTAACGACAAGTCTAAGAACAAGGGGTACAACCCTGAAACTAACAACGCCTTAAACGAATAGTCTGAGTCCGAAAAGAGTGGACTTAAACAAGAAAGATCCATGGTTGCCCGAAAGAACTGGCTCACCTTTGAATCCGGTCACGCTCAATAGTCACCTAGCTGAGGTATATGAATAGCCACCTGAAGATGCCCTACACTCAACAAAAAAAGAGCAAGTGCAGTATCAGTCCACAACCACAGTGTACTAGTAATATCACACAGCTATCCAAATAAGTGAAACATATGTACGTAACCACAACATTATAAAACAGGTATATACCGAACATATACAATATTAGTCATCTTTTCAGAATCAATGTAGCATCCCATATTCTCAATAATACACATTGGTTAACAATTTAGAGCAATATACAGTCTTTCAATATCAATTATCATTAGATATGAACGTAATCATCACAAGTAGATACACAACACAATTCAATGGTCCTCTCACGGAACCCAATTCAATGGTCATGTCATGGAACCCATACCAAAACTGTTAGTATACCAAAATGTGGTACCCGATCCAAGTTAGTGTGCTGAAACGTGGCAACCGATCCCATATTTATGACGGAACGTGGCAACCGATCCAATGCTTATGCCGAAACGTGGCAACCGATCCCATATTTATGTCCGATCATGGCAATCGATCCAATGTTTATGCTGGAACGTGGTAACCGATCCAATCAACAAACCATAATCACAATCACAATGTATATTCTCACAATCATAAAACAAGAGGTGATTCATGGCATACAATGTATTCAATTATCCTCATTTACAATTAGGGTGATCTATAATGCAACATTCGCATACATGCATGCATTATAATGAGCAATTCCAAACACATATCACACCAACATGAAATCACAACCATCACCTACCTCGAATCCAAGCTTGAATCCCCTAAGGCACTTGAATCTTCCCTTTCCAAATTCTTCCCGCTTATTTGTGGTCTAAAACAATACAATTAACGCAAGGATCAATAAATGATGCCTAATTACCCAGATTATAATCAAAATTATCAACCCTAGGCCAAATGCTTTATCCCCATACCCATATTAGGGTTTCTTCCACCATAAATCACAGATCAAAACCTTCCGCATTGATAATTACCCATTAGATTACGTTCTACGAATTGGAAAAATGAATTCAAGGAGTTAAAACCTATCCTTTAGCCTTAAGAATGGTGGAAAACTATCAAGAATCGCTTGGGGTTAGTTCCTTAGCTTTAAAAACCAAAAAGTGCAGAATAAAGACGTTTTGGGGTCCTCACCCCACTACAGCAGCCCCGCCCTTGGTGGCAGAAATCCTGCCCTAGCAGCTTGCATGGATCCAGTGAGAAAATTAAAGAATTCTAAAACCCCCATTTCACAACACGCCTTCAACCATCGAAACTCAGAAACTACCTGTTCACACTAAAATCAAATTCGGGAGTTATACTTGCTCGAATTCGATTCCGTAAAGTGGTATGGGTTTCTTAACGTCTTAGATATCTATTCATGTAATCAAAATGATATTTAAATCACCAGTTCTTACTAGATTTCCCTAGACTTTATTGACTCCAATTTCATCCAAATCTGGACTAGGTTAGGAAATTCCAAGTTAGTACCAAAAGTTTTATGACCACAATTCTTTCTCCATTGGCTTTTCCCTAACAATGGAATCATGTCGTTACAATAGATACCAATTTACCCATCACTCATCCCCGAGTGATCAACTAGGAAAGACTGGCTAAAGTAAGGGTAGAGTAGTATCTAAATCATCGAATTACTAAGAATACTTTGCTCTCATACCCTTCTTACAGAATCTCATTACCCCCTAAGGGTTTCACATCACCAACCTCAAACCAACCAATTGAATACCTACACATCCTCCCTTACAATGCCTCAATGAAGTCTTTTCAATACTCGAGTGATAAATATGGTTGTATGTACCCTTAGCTAACCATAGAGCTATTCCCAAGAAGCACCAAAGTTGATCGTACACATGTCTGCAACATGTTATCAAGGACTTTGACACAAACATCAAGACGAATTGTTTCTCACATAACCATGATAAAATCCTAAATCAAAACTCGACACAATTAGAGGTGAACCTGAACCAACCAACATACAATCATAATACCCAAACAATCATAGTTCTTATCAATATCTCTCCATCTCACAACCCAATTTCCCATGAGTTTAAGTTATAACAAAATTAATCTTTAGACATCAGATACTTATCGAGGGATATGTCCAAACATACAAACCCTCTAACAACACTATTGAGAAGCTAGATTTAGTAATTATAGATTACCTCTTAAGAATAGTAGAATTGGATTCAATGATCCCCACATTCAACCACACACAATCAATACATAACCTTGGCGACTAGATGAATATTAAGATTGTCAGACAACCATAATTACACATGGTAGCTCTTCTATAAACTATCATAAGCAAGGTGATACATGTAGACCCACTGAAATATTTTAACAACTCAAGACAATGCCAAATAGGTCGTCTAAAATAACCAACTCATCCCAATCATCTCACTCCACCAAGAGAATATCGTCAAAACACACGTGAGCATCGCTAAAGACTCATACACACAATCATTTACAGAATGAAATACATGATCACATAAGAATTTTATGGATTAACACTAAAGGTTTTCCTCTGAAAATGCTATACTTGTCAATTCCATTGAGTTGACTCAACATACTCGTCACATCATTCCACTAAAGTCCACGCTCTAAATACTAACAACCATCATGAGCACTCCGACCATTAACCTTATTATAAACCAACACTTTTTCAATGAAAGCCTTTCTTGGGTACTTAACAATAAATACTAATAAACTTTATGTCCTTTCAAATGATCAATACAAGATACAATTGATCATTTCTAACCTTTCCAATTAATACCTTGACCAAATATATCACCACGAATGTAGATTTACAATGAAAAATTTGAATTGTAAATTCAACTGTATAACATAATCCCCATATCTATCAACATTAGCGTATACTTTGAAGATTTTTATGAATTCATGGATCTTCTCTTATCATTGATCACCTCTCCATCGATCTTAGAATACTTTCTGTTAACAATTCAATAGTACTCATTACAAAACTCAAAACAAAACAAAGCACTTATCATCACACTCGAGCTAATGTCTGTACGCTCTTTTCTCAAGTCCTTTCCAATAGTTTTTAACCAATCTGACGAACTTGTCACACTAGTACCATAGTCATAATAAAATGAATGAAATCACGCATCTTGGAACCCAATTATCTACCCCTCTGAAGATATCTCTTCAACCTTTGCAATCAAATAAAATATTCTTGCTCTAGCCTCTCTCTAAAGGTTGTACTACATTCTACTATATTTTCCTTCATTATAACCCTAGCTCTTTTAAATCCTATTCGAGTGGTGTCCCACCATCTCTTAAAACTTTCCATACAACCACTTTACTCACCAAATATTAGAAAACCATGACCTTAGATACTCGCAAGTTGTACTTACTATACAAAATTCACTTAACAAACAATCTTATTATGTACTTGCATTCCATCTCAATCCATCACAAACTCATACTACCATTAAACTTGGTTAGCCCTGGCTATCACTACGAAGTCAACCTTTCATCAACACGACACCTCAAACTTAGGTGTACTCATCAAATTCAGAGGACTAACCCAATTTATACGCACTCTCTTACTAAAATACTTCAATTCCTTCACCTAAGTATACTCATTGGGACCTTCCTTATCCATAAACTTGTCATTTTGGTATCAATCCACTCCTTTATGGCTTAAGATAAAATTACCAATCCTCATACTACCCTCATTCTTCTTAACAAACAAGACAGAAGCACCCCACAGGGAAGCACTAGGACAGATCAAACCTTTATCAAGAAGCCCTTGTATTTGATCTTTACCTCTCTCAATTCTGAAACAATAGGAATAGACTCAGTAGAGGGGGATTCGACCTTAACATCCTGAATATGAGCGAATTATGTCAAACAATCCTACCCCACCAGTTTCCTACCCCACGCGAAAGATATGACCTTAGCTGACATAGGCTTGTACCCCCTTCCCACTCTAACCTTTCCCCACCTGGGATCTCTAGAGTTACCAACTAAGTATTACAATTAAGCCCGGTATAATAGGGGGACAACCAAGTCATGTCTAAGATTATATAAAGTCAGTCAAGGAGTGAAGACTTGGTGAGTCCTCATTGTGTTCGAGGATGGCATCACCACTTTCATTTATATATTTCCTTTATGTTTTGGACCATTGTATGGGCTTTGCGCTAAGATTTTATTCTTCATATTTGCATGGTTTGAGGCAATGTTGATAGACTTTCGCTTCGTTTTATAAAGACTTCGATTGTATTGAAAGGTTTTAAATGTCCACTTATTACTATTACTTTATGTTATGATATGCTAAGTGGCTTGTATGAGGCCTCTTGGGGTCTTATACTCCATGCTACATCTACAAGGTACCCCTGGGTTGTGACAATCTTGGTAATTAGAGCACAAGGTTTAGAATGGTTCTAGGATGTCTCAAACCACGTCAAGTATAGTCTTGTTCATAAGTGTTAAGTGTGCCACATTTATGAATGAGAGGCCACTAGTTGTTAGGAAACTTTACTTTTTCATTTCTTTAAGTTGTGCCATGGAGTTTAACTCTATAAAGTCTTTCTCCTAATCCCTACGCGGTGGTTTTGAGGATATGACTACTACAAGGGCTAACGCTAGAAGGATGGAGGGAGACAATGTGGGTCAAGAAGTTCCTCCAGAAAATCTTCCTTAAGCTACAATTGATCCCTTAGCTAAGAATGTAACCAATGAAGAGTTTAGGTCGGCGTTTCAAGTGTTGGATCAAATCGTGACGGCCCAAGCCAATAGAGAGGTGGTAGCTCTTGTGAACCCAAATATGTGTACGGCGGCAGCAAGAGTGAGGGACATTACATGGATGAACCCTCCAGAATTTTATAGCTCCAAAGTTGCGGAAGACCCTCAAGAATTTATTGATGAGATCTATAAGATACTTGCTATTATGGGGGTGACACTGCACTACAAGAAAAATAGTCTCTAAGGAAGGGAAATATGGTCCTTGAAAGTCAAAATCAGGTCGCCAACCATCGTAAAAGCTTCCTTCACTATCGCTCAACAGCGATGGGACAAAAAACCCAGTCGTTAAAGCTTTTTAGGATGGGGTCCAATCTCATTGCAAAACACCTTCAGAGAGAGTATTTATGGTCTCAATTAGACCAAATATATTTTGGGAAATACTTTTTCCAGGTCAGTAAAACTCATTACCAAACCACCAAAAACTAGTCGCAATAATCTTTAGAGACGATATAGATCTGGTCCTAATAATCTCTACCGACCATTAAAGACCTGGCCTTAGAATATCTTTATAGACGAGTGCTATCTGGTCCTAGAAATTCATTAGTGACTATCACCAACCTCATCCTAGAATTGCTTTGGCGACTATCAACAACCCCGTCCTAGAATAGCTTAAGGGATGTGCATCATTTCTTTGTCTAGATTATCCAATAAAGACATGCAACAAGCCTGGTCGTCATAGGTTAACCTTTAGAGACCATCAATAATTCTTGTACTGGATTGACCACTAATATACGTACATTACAACAAATATGAAATTGCTACTAAAATTTTTGCTACAAAAAGATGATATATATATAGAGAGAGAGAGAGAGAGAGAGAGAAAGAAGAGACAGAGAGAAGAATATATATCTAAAGAGAGCAATTAATTAGAATAAACTAGTTTACATCCATGATATTAGTTTCAATACTTCCTTAACCAAAAAAAATAGCTAACATCCGAGTAAGACTACGACATCAAATTTTGCATAAAAGTTGTAGCAAACTAATAGTGAGCTCATTCATCTTCATCTAAACTTGTATCTTGCATTGGAGAATGAACAAAAGCTAGGCAAAAAAAATTAAAGTTCTGATCTTCATCAAGTGTCATCTAGAAACATCAACAAAAGCTGCTAGAAAATAAGAAAAAATCTATTAGAAAACTTTGAGATGCATTAACCGAGAATCCAACATCTATTTTGAAGATTTACAACTTAAATACATAACATTTGTCTCAAAGTAGAAACAATGGACTTAATAGCTTTGGAGACGAGCAGGAATGAAAAATAAGCTGGGCAAACACAATTGCTATAAACAAAAAAAAGGGCAGAAATCTCTTGTGTGAAAACATCATCTAGAACTAACTTGACAAATCATTCACAAATATGTATCATGGCGATCAATGTTCGAGGCTCCACATGAGACCCACTATTATGTCCAGTTAGGGATGACAGCGAAGATAGGCATGCAAGAATAGAGCAGTGGAACCGGGAAAAAAAAAAGCAGAACTTGATAACAAGGCTAATGTAGACTAGTAATTACAAAAATAAAAGCAATGAGAATAGATCAGTATTATAATCAGCAATGACAAGGAAGTGCATATGGATAATAGATGAAAACATTGTGCTAGTTGTGGATCCAAGTCAGAAGATATATACCAACAGGTTTGGTTTCACAGGCATTTGCAGGGATGAGAGTTGAATGACTGATCTGTAGCTGGAGACAACAATACTAAAATTCTTAATCCTTTAGTCTATTTTTAGCTTTGAAATGAGCAAATATTGATTCTATTCATCGAACAATTATAATTCTAGTTTTCATACCATATATGAGCACTGAAACTCAAAAAGTATACTCTTGAAATGACTGAATATCATTTAAACTAGTACGATAGTGAAGCTTATTTATCATGTTTAGTTTGATTGTGACCTATGTACTCCGAGAATCATGTTCTTTGAGCAGAAAGTTCCTTTGTCAAGGAAGGCAAAACCACGACTCACCTCTGTAAGATTTTTCCAAAAACTCAGCTAAACTGTAACAATTTATTTAGGATAACTTTAATATAATTTGATAATTGATAATAACAAACAAGAAGGTTAGAAGGAATAAACTTGTTTAGAAATCATGAAAATGATGAACACATACTTACTAGATGAAGATTATAATTATAAAATACTTATTTTATATGTTCTTAAAACTCTTAATATTGACATAAAAAGAAAAATTTATGACCTTTTAATTATTGAAGAAATGACAGAACTAGACCAGATAATGGAACTTATAGAACAAAATTGGCAAGAACTAACTATTCAAAATATAGATGAATTATATGATTTATATTCAGATTAATGATAAACTACGAATATCTAACATACTGGCTACAAACTATAGAAGATTTAGAACTACTAAATAAACTTTTAATAAATAATATTAAAACGTACCAAAGAACCCAAGATATGGAGTACTTAGAATATATTTCAGAAAATATAAAAGAAATACAAAATCTTATAATAAAGAAACAAGAATATTATGAAAAAATGTTCTTATAATGAATGAAACTTATAGAGAACAATTATTAGAAAAAATTAATGAAATAAAACAAGAATTAAGATTTAGACAAAATAGATTAGAAGAAAATATATGGGCAGGAGTATGCCAAAAATCTATAAAAGCGCAAAGAAAAACGATATTCCTATTAGATCTACAATTACAACACTTAGAATATAAATATCAACATAACTTATAATGAATAAAGAAGAATATGCTGTAGAAGAAAAAATATATAAAAGTCAAGATGGACTAGAAATAAAAATAATACATTCAAACTTAGAAAGAAGATATAAAAAAATAGGAAACCAATTATACCTAATGCCAGATAAGGAATCAGCAAAATTAGAAGATAGTCTAACAACAATGGTACGATTAAATAAAGAAAATAATGAAATCGATAGGAAAAAAAAATTGAAAAAATTAGAGAACAAGCTAAAAAAGAAATTAAACAAATAGAAGAAGTAAAAGATACTAGAATTCAAGAATTACAAAAAGAATTAGAAAGATTTAAACAATTATATGAAGAAAAATTAAAAGCACAAGAAGAGTACAAGAAAAGAACTGAAGAATTAAAGTTAAACCAAGAAATAGAAAGAATGAAAACAATGTTAGAAGAAACAGAAGAATTACCTGAATTAAAAATAGAAGAAATAAATGAAATAAATGAAGAAGAAAATGATAATATTTCAGAAAATAATTATGAATCATATTCAGAAACATATACTGACCTTATAGAAAAAGATAAAAATATAGAAATACATGTAGGAAATTTAGATGAAAAACCTAGTACTTCAAATCTTAAAACACGAATGGATAAAACTCCAACATATTATACTTATGAAAAAAGAAAATAGAGATAAAGTTTTATGGGATAAAAGATTGAATAAAAATTGGATACCTAGACAAACTACAGATCAAAATAATTTCTTAGATTTAGACTGTGTAGCAGATACAAATAAGACAATTCAATTATGGATAGGTTATATATCAAAACAATTAATAGACAACAAAATATCAATAATAGATGCCCCAGGATACATAGAAAGAACACTTATCGGAACAACAAAAATATGGTTACAAAATTTAACACCAACAAGCTTAGAAACCCTAAGAAATAATACGAAATCTAATAATGAAATAGCAACATCAGCAATAGACATATTAAATAAATATGAAATATCAATTAGATATGAATTCGAAAGTATGACAACAGAAATAGAAGAACAACAGAAAGATAAAATAATAAACAGAAATTTAATGAATAAATTAACAATATGTAAAATGAGTTACATAGATGAATATACATGTGCATTTAGAGAATATTACAATAAAGGAATATATACAAATGATGAAAGTAGAGAAATAAGAAAATTATATTACACAAAATTACCAGAACCATTTAGTTCAAAAATAATAAAAGATTGGGAAGAATCAGATACAGTAGATACACTAGGAGCTAGAATAAAATTCTTGCAACAATGGTTTATGAAACTATGTGAAAAACATAAAGAAGAATTAAAACTAGAAAAAATATTAGTAAAAAATCTAGCATATTGTACAAGCAAATTAGCACCCCAATTCGGATGTAAAAATCCATATAAAAAGAAAAGGATAAAGAAGTATAAACGCTTCAAAACAAAATATAAGAACAAAATTCCAAGAAAAAGATATTATATAAAAAATTATAAACAAAAAAGACCACATAGATTTAAGAAAAATATAACAGAATGTAAATGTTATAATTGTGGAAAACTAGGACACTTAGCTAGAGACTGTAAATTATCAAAAGATTTAAAGAAAAAGCAAATAACAGAGGTAATAATAGAAAACGATAAATATAAACAGATAGATTATTTAGATTATGAATTAGAAAATGAAGATAGCATATACGAATTCACAGATATTGAATTAGAAGATGAAATAGAGACAGCTTCTGATTATGATTGAAAGCGATATAAAAATAATAAGCAAAGAAGAATATCAAGATAATGAATATACAGAACAAAAAATAATATTTGACAATAATATGTTTGAACAAATAAAAGGAAAAGAATTAGACTTAAGCATAGATAAGATATTAGAAGTATCTAGATTAAAAAACTACAACACGATGAATATTATGTAGTAAGCCAAAAAGAACATGTAATAGATTGTAAATATATTAAAGGTAAAGCTAAAATACCTATCATAAATAAAAAAATAATTAATAAAGAAATCCAAGAATTAAAATCAAAAAATCCAATAAAATATGTACATTTAGGAGCAACAGAAATATTGATAAAAGCATGTTTTAGAGAAGGAATAGATACACCTATAGAATTATATTTAGCAGATGATAGAATAATTCAACCTATAGAAAAAAGTATAATAAGTGCAGTTAGAGGAAATTTAATATATCAAAATTTTGAATTTATTATAAGTGCAAACTATTCAGTAGCAATAGAAGACAAGAACATAGATAAATCACTAGTATTATATTGGAAAATGGCAGGCATAGAACTAGCACCAGGAAGTAAGATATTTACAGCAAGATGTAAAAATTTATATGTGTTAACTACAAAGCATAAAATAACAGCAAAAAATAAGATTCAAAAAATCAAAATAGAAAATCCATTTGATAAAATAATTACAGTAATAGATAATAATGATTACAGTTATAAAGAAATAGATATTGAAGAAGATTTAGAGATAGTAAAAGAAAGATTAAGTACATTTAAAAGATTAAGTTACGATACACCTTCATCATCAAGAACTAGTACATCTAGAAGATTAGATTGTGACTTAATAACTAAATCATTAGAGCAAAAGAAAGATGAAATACAACCATATCAATATTATATTACAGGAATATTAGACCAAAGAAAATATTTAATAACTATAAATACAGGACAAGTAGAAAATCAAATCATAAGGGAACTAGTCAAAGAACATGAAATAATTACAGCAGAAAATATAAACACAGAATTACCTAGAGCTTTGGTAAACATAGAAGAAACTACAGAACAAGAACTAATTATTGGAGGAATACCAATAAAAATTAAATTTAAAATACATCACGGAACTAATAATATTACTTTAGGAATAAAATGGCTGGAAACAGTTAAACCATATAATATAGATGATAAACAACTAACAATAACTTATGAAAACAAGAAAGTAATTATTAAACGAACAATTATATGATAAACTAAACATCTTTAAATGACAAAAATATATATTTTAGCAAAAATAATTATAGAAGGATACTATAATAGATATTACACACCTATGATAGACACAGGAGCAGAAGCAAATATGTGTAAACATAATTGTCTACCAGATAGTAAATGGGAAAAATTAAAAACACCATTGATAGTAACAGGATTTAATAATGAAGGAAGCATGATAACACATAAAGCTAAAAATATAAAAACACAAATATGGGATAAAATATTATTAATAGAGGAAATCTATAGTTATGAATTTACAAATAAAGATATATTATTATGAATGCCTTTTTTAGAAAAACTATACCCACATACTATAACAAAAACGCATTGGTGGTTCACTACCATATGTAATCACAAAATAGGAGCAAAAAGAGTTAATAATAAAATCAGAAAAAATACACCATGGATAAAAGGAAGTGAAAAAATTACCCAAAAGTTAGAAAATATAACAACTAATGATCATAAAATAGAAATTATAATATTCACAGTAGAAAAAATACAAGCAATAAATGATAAATTAAACTCATTGTATAACGAAAACCCATTACAAGGATGGGATAAACACAAAACAAAAGTAAAAATTGAACTAATAGATGAAAATAGTATAATAACACAAAAACCATTAAGATATAATTTTGAAGACCAATCAGAATTTAAAATGCATATAAATGAATTATTAGAAAATAAGTATATACAAGAAAGCAATAGCAAACATAATAGTCCAGCATTTATAGTAAATAAACATAGTGAGCAAAAAAGAGGAAAAAGTAGAATGGTTATTGATTATAGGAATCTAAGCATAAAAACTAAAACATATAATTACCTATACCTAATAAAATATTAAAAGTAAGACAAATACAAGGATATAATTACTTTAGTAAATTTGGTATAAATCGATTTTACCACCTAAAACTAGAAGAAGAATCTAAACATTTAAACATTTACCGTACCACAAGGATTTTACGAATGGAATGTTTTACCATTTGGATATAAAAACGCACCAGGTAGATATCAACATTTTATGGATATATATTTTAATCAACTAGAAAATTGTGTAGTATATAGAGATGATATACTATTATATTCACGAACAAAAGAAGAACATCTAAAGTTATTAGAAAAATTTATACATATTATAGAAATATCAGGAATTAGCTTATCAAAAAAGAAAGCTGAAATTATGAAAAATCAAATAGAATTTCTAGGAATACAAATAGATAAAAGTGGAATAAAAATGCAAACACATATTGTACAAAAAATAGTTAATTCTGAAGAATTATTAGATACTAAGAAAAAATTACAATCATTTTTAGGATTAGTTAACCAAGTAAGAGAATATATACTAAAATTAGCAGAAAATTTAAAACCATTACAGAAAAAAAGATATAGAATATTACTTTGATGAACAAGATAAAAAACATATCAGAAAAATAAAAATCATGTGTAAGAATTTACCAAAATTATACTTTCCAGAAGAAAATAAACAATTTACTTATATAGTGGAAACAGATTCTAGTGATCATAGTTACGGAGGAGTATTAAAATATAAATATATAAATGAAAAAATAGAACATCACTGTAGATATTATTCAGGATCATATACAGACCCACAAATAAAATGAGAAATAAATAGAAAAGAATTATTTGCCTTATATAAATGTTTATTAGCTTTTGAACCATATATCATATATAACAAATTTATTGTTAGAACAGATAATACACAGGTAAAATGGTGGATAACCAAAAAGGTACAAGACTCAGGTATGACAAAAGAAATAAGAAGACTGGTAGTAAATATATTAAACTTTTCATTTACAATTGAAATTATAAAAACTAACAAAGATGTGATTGCAGATCACCTCTCAAGACAAAGATACTGAAAAAACAAATACAATGGATCAAATACTCAACCTCCTAACTACACTTTGTAAAAAAGTGGATAGTATGGATGGTGAGATACAGAAGCTAAAAGAGCAAGCTAGCGATCGTGACATGGCGTTAAAAATGCGGAGCTACGTCGATCGGAAGACGTTAAAATTCCAGAACTAGAAGGAGACGTTGGGAAACTCCATAAAACCCATAACGTTTGTTTAAATACAGCTACAGGTACATCAGGAGTTACAAAGAAAGAAAAAGCTATAGAAGAAAAAAGTTATACAAATACAAATATGAATAAACTTTTTGATAAACCATATACAGCACCAAAGATACAAAAATCTGTACCTACTCCACAAACCACTACATATAAAAACAGCCTAGCCCAACAGAAAAATACATATAACCACATCACCCGTACCTATACAGAAAATATTTACAAAGTCCAAACTTACTTAAACAAAAACCCCAGAGCTATAAACATAAAAGAACCAAATACTGATTACATTACCCAACACCTACAAGGATACAACAAACTAATTGCCCTACCAGGTACAAATATAAATCTGATTACAACTTGTTATAACTACGAACTACTTAGTACAGTGTACACAGCTACAGGAGATGAAATATCGAAGATACCAGAATTATACAAAGCATTCTTAACTTACAAACGAATTACTAAAGGAACACTATTTTTCATTAAATTTTATACAACCACTGCAGAAATACTATACGATGAGATAAAACTGGTTATACAGGTCATAAAGATAGGTTTGACCAGAGATATGTTAATTCCAGAAAAAATAGAGAAACAAGATGAGATACCTATTGTAGATATTCCTGACTTTTATGCCAACAAAAGAGTTATAGGAATAGCTACAATATTAACAGAGTTAGCAAATAATTACCTAAACAACAATACAATATGGAGTTACTATAGCCGAGACAATACGATGATATATTCTAACTGTCGAGAAACTAGAGAAGGAGATATGGAGGAAATTTGACAATGGATACTAAGCCTCCTAAAACCAGAAAATACACCAACTACAAGAGCTATAAGGAAAAATTTTATTTCACCAGCATTATTAACCAGATATTGTACAACAATCAGCAGCAAATATTCAGAACACATATGTTCCAAATGTCACGGAGAAGATAACAATGTCCCAACCGTACAGCTGGAATAAAACTATCACAAGGAAGATACAAAAGAGCCGGCAGACTGATGAAGACAGCCAACAAAACAAAAGATATAACAGAGACACCTATGTAATTAGTCAAAAGTAGACGTAGGAATCTTATTTTTTGTAAAGTTTTTTGTTTTCTTTTGTAAAGTAAAGTAAAGTAGTTTGTTTTTATTAGGAGTCACATGTGATACTATTAATGAATAGTAAAAGACAAAAATACTATTCATAAACAGTAAAATGTCAATTATGTGAATAGTAAAGTCGATTCTTTGTGTAAATAGTAGAGGTCAAGTTACTATGTAAATAGTAAGAGTCAGTCACTATTCATGATACTGTTCATGAATAGTAGCCATGTAAATTTTGTATATATATATGAGTTAGGAGAAGGGGAGAATCATCCTCATCCTTCATCTCCCACTTCTTATATTTTCCTCTGACTTCCGCAAGATCTTTATATTGGTATCAGAGCTAGATAAGAAAAAATATAAATGGAGAAATCTAACAACAACCAGGAAACTATGAAGGAACCATTTCCAGAAAATCTACAAACTGAGATATTTTCATATTTCAATATGAATAACTAAACTTTATTATTCCTGATAATCTCTTGATTATTATTTGATTATTATCATGTTATAGATTGTTATACTAAATAGATTCGAAGTAGTTTGCTATGAACGAAGGTAGGCTGAGAATAGGTAAGCCCAGACTATGCCATCCGAAACCGGAAACCCAATTAGGCAAAAGAGAAGCCGTTTGAGGAAATCTGAACTTGTTGAAGCTATTTATTAGGAGTAGCGATTGAAATTTGAAAATCATAGTAGTGACCAAAAGAATTTATTTAGGATAACTTTAATATAATTTGATAATTGATAATAACAAACAAGAAGGTTAGAAGGAATAAACTTGTTTAGAAATCATAAAAATGATGAACACATACTTACTAGATGAAGATTATAATTATAAAATACTTATTTTCTATGTTCTTAAAACACTTAATATTGACATAAAAAGAAAAATTTATGACCTTTTAATTATTGAAGAAATGACAGAACTAGACCAGATAATGGAATTAATAGAACAAAATTGGCAAGAACTAAATATTCAAAATATAGATGAATTATATGATTTATATTCAGATTAATGATAAACTACGAATATCTAACATATTGGCTACAAACTATGGAAAATTTAGATCTACTAAATAAAATTTTAATAAATAATATTATAACATACCAAAGAACCCAAGATATGGAATACTTAGAATATACTTCAGAAAATATAAAAGAAATACAAAATCTTATGATAAAGAAACAAGAATATTATGAAAAAATGTTTTTATAATGAATGAAACTTATAGAGAACAATTATTAGAAAAAATTAATGAAATAAAACAAGTATTAAGATTTAGACAAAATAGACTAGAAGAAAACATATGGGCAGGAGTATGCCAAAAATCTATAAAAGCACAGAGAAAAACGATATTCCTATTAGATCTACAATTACAACAATTAGAATATAAACATCAACATAACTTATAATGAATAAAGAAGAATATGCTGTAGAAGAAAAAATATATAAAAGTCAAGATGGACTAGAAATAAAAATAATACATTCAAACTTAGAAAGAAGATATAAAAAAATAGGGAACCAATTATACTTAATGCCAGATAAAGAATCAGCAAAATTAGAGGATAGTCTAACAACAATGGTACGATTAAATAAAGAAAATGACGAAATTGATAGGAAAAAAGAAATTGAAAAAATTAGAGAACAAGCTAAAAAAGAAATTAAACAAATAGAAGAAGTAAAAGATACTAGAATTCAAGAATTACAAAAAGAATTAGAAAGACTTAAACAATTATATGAAGAAAAATTAAAAGCAAAAGAGGAGCATAAGAAAAGAACTGAAGAATTAAAGTTAAATCAAGAAATAGAAAGAATGAAAACAATGTTAGAAGAAACAGAAGAATTACCTGAATTAAAAATAGATGAAATAAATGAAATAAATGAAGAAGAAAATGATAATATTTCAGAGAATAATTATGAATCATATTCAGAAACATATACTGACCTTATAGAAAAAGATAAAAATATAGAAATAAATGTAGGAAATTTAGATGAAAAATCTAATACTTTGAATCCTAGAACACGAATGGATACAACACCTACATATTATACTTATGAAAAAGAAAATAGAGATAAAGTTTTATGGGATAAAAGATTGAATAAAAATTGGATACCTAGACAAACTACGGATCAAAATAATTTCTTAGTTTTAGACTGTGTAGCAGATACAAATAAGACAATTCAATTATGGATAGGTTATATATCAAAACAATTAATAGACAACAAAATATCAATAATAGATGCCCCAGGATACATAGAAAGAACACTTATAGGAACAACAAAAATATGGTTACAAAATTTAACACCAACAAGCTTAGCAACACTAAGGAATAATACGAAATCTAATAATGAAATAGCAACATCAGCAATAGATATATTAAACAAATATGAAATATCAATTATAAATGAATTTGGAAGTATGACAACAGAAATAGAAGAACAACAGAAAGATAAAATAATAAACAGAAATTTAATGAATAAATTAGCAATATGTAAAATGAGTTATATTGATGAATATACATGTGCATTTAGAGAATATTACTATAAAGGAATATATACAAATGATGAAAGTAGAGAAATAAGAAAATTATATTACACAAAATTACCAGAACCATTTAGTTCAAAAATAATAAAAGATTGGGAAGAATCAAATACAGTAGATACACTAGGAGCTAGAATAAAATTCTTGCAACAATGGTTTATGAAACTATGTGAAAAGCATAAAGAAGAACTAAAACTAGAAAAAATATTAGTGAAAAACTTAGCATATTGTACAAGCAAATTAGCAACCCAATTCGGATGTAAAAATCCATATAAAAAGAAAACAATAAAGAAGTATAAACGATTCAAAACAAAATATAAGAATAAAATTTCAAGAAAAAGATATTATATAAAAAAATGATAAACACAAAAGACCACATAGAGTTAAGAAAAATATAACAGAATGTAAATGTTATAATTGTGGAAAACTAGGACATTTAGCTAGAGACTGTAAATTACCAAAAGATTTAAAGAAAAAGCAAATAACAGAGGTAATAATAGAAAATGATAAATATAAACAGATAGATTATTTAGATTATGAATTAGAAAATGAAGATAGCATATACGAATTCACAGATATTGAATTAGAAGATGAAATAGAGACAGCTTCTGATTATGACTGAAAGCGATATAAAAATAATAAGTAAAGAAGAATATCAAGATAATGAATATACAGAACAAAAAATAATATTTGACAATAATATGTTTGAACAAATAAAAGGAAAAGAATTAGACTTAAGCATAGATAAGATATTAGAAGTACCTAGATTAAAAACTTATTTAGATTACAACACGATGAATATTATGTAGTAAGCCAAAAAGAACATGTAATAGATTGTAAATATATTAAAGGTAAAGCTAAAATACCTATCATAAATAAAAAAATAATTAATAAAGAAATCCAAGAATTAAAATCAAAAAATCCAATAAAATATGTACATTTAGGAGCAACAGAAATATTGATAAAAGCATGTTTTAGAGATGAAATAGATACACCTATAGAACTATATTTAGCCGATGATAGAATAATTCATCCTATAGAAAAAAGTATTATAAGTGCAGTTAAAGGAAACTTAATATATCAAAAATTTAAATTTATTATAAGTGCAAACTATTCAGTAGCAATAGAAGACAAAAACATAGATAAATCACTAGTACTATATTGAAAAATGTCAGGCATAAAATTAGCACCAGGGAGCAAGATATTTACAGCAAGATGTAAAAATTTATATGTGTTAACTACAAAGCATAAAATCACAGCAAAAAATAAGATTCAAAAAATCAAAATAGAAAATCCATTTGATAAAATAATCACAGTAATAGATAATAATGATTACAGTTATAAAGAAATAGATATTGAAGAAGATTTAGAGATAGTAAAAGAAAGATTAAGTACATCCAAAAGATTAAGTTACGATACACCTTCATCATCAAGAACTAGTACATCTAGAAGATTAGATTGTGACTTAATAACTAAATCATTAGAGCAAAAGAAAGATGAAATACAACCATATCAATATTATATTACAGGAATATTAGACCAAAGAAAATATTTAATAACTATAAATACAGGACAAATAGAAAACCAAATTATAAGAGAACTAGTTAAAGAACATGAAATAATTACAGCAGAAAATATAAACACAGAATTACCTAGAGCTTTAGTAAACATAGAAGAAACTACAGAACAAGAACTAATTATTGGAGGAATACCAATAAAAATTAAATTCAAAATACATCAAGGAAATAATAATATTACATTAGGAATAAAATGGATAGAAACAGTTAAACCATATAATATAGATGGTAAACAACTAGCAATAACTTATGAAAACAAGAAAGTAATTATTAAACGAACGATTATATGATAAACTAAAAACATCTTAATATGACAAAAATATACATTTTAGCAAAAATAATTATAGAAGGATACTATAATAGATATTACACACCTATGATAGACACAGGAGCAGAAGCAAATATGTGTAAACATAATTGTCTACCAGATAGTAAATGTGAAAAATTAAAAACACCATTAATAGTAACAGGATTTAATAATGAAGGAAGCATGGTAACACATAAAGCTAAAAATATAAAAACACAAATATGGGGTAAAATATTATTAATAGAGGAAATCTATAGTTATGAATTTACAAATAAAGATATATTATTAGGAATGCCTTTTTTAGAAAAACTATATCCACACACTATAACAAAAACACATTGGTGGTTCACTACCATATGTAATCACAAAATAGGAGCAAAAAGAGTTAATAATAAAATCAGAAAAAATACACCATGGATAAAAGGAAGTGAAAAAATTACCCAAAAGTTAGAAAATATAACAACTAATGATCATAAAATAGAAATTATAATATTCACAGTAGAAAAAATACAAGCAATAAATGATAAATTAAACTCATTGTATAACGAAAATCCATTACAAGGATGGGATAAACACAAAACAAAAGTAAAAATTGAACTAATAGATGAAAATAGTATAATAACACAAAAACCATTAAAATATAATTTTGAAGACTAATCAGAATTTAAAATGCATATAAATGAATTATTAGAAAATAAGTATATACAAGAAAGCAATAGCAAACATAATAGTCCAGCATTCATAGTAAATAAACATAGTGAGCAAAAAAGAGGAAAAAGTAGAATGGTTATTGATTATAGGAATCTAAACGCAAAAACTAAAACATATAATTACCCTATACCTAATAAAATATTAAAAGTAAGACAAATACAAGGATATAATTACTTTAGTAAATTTGACTGTAAATCAGGATTTTACCACCTAAAACTAGAAGAAGAATCTAAACATTTAACAGCATTTACCGTACCACAAGGATTTTACGAATGGAATGTTTTACCATTTGGATATAAAAACGCACCAGGTAGATATCAACATTTTATGGATATATATTTTAACCAACTAGAAAATTGTGTAGTATATATAGACGACATATTGTTATATTCAAGAACCAAAGAAGAACATCTAAAATTATTAGAAAAATTTATACATATTATAGAAATATCAGGAATTAGCTTAGAAAGCTGAAATTATGAAAAATCAAATAGAATTCCTAGGAATACAAATAGATAAAAATGGAATAAAAATGCAAACACATATTGTACAAAAAATAGTTAATTCTGAAGAATTATTAGATACTAAGAAAAAATTACAATCATTTTTAGGATTGGTTAATCAAGTAAGAGAATATATACCAAAATTAACAGAAAATTTAAAACCATTACAGAAAAAATTAAAGAAAGATATAGAATATTACTTTGATGAACAAGATAAAAAACATATCAGAAAAATAAAAATCATGTGTAAAGATTTACCAAAATTATACTTTTCAGATGAAAATAAACAATTTACTTATATAGTGGAAACAGACTCTAGTGATCATAGTTATGGAGGAGTATTAAAATATAAATATATAAATGAAAAAATAGAACATCATTGTAGATATTATTCCGGATCATATACAGACCCACAAATAAAATGGGAAATAAATAGAAAAGAATTATTTGCCTTATATAAATGTTTATTAGCTTTTGAACCATATATTGTATATAACAAATTTATTGTTAGAACAGATAATACACAGGTAAAATGGTGGATAACCAAAAAAGTACAAGACTAAGTTACGACAAAAGAAATAAGAAGACTGGTAGTAAATATATTAAACTTTTCATTTACAATTGAAATTATAAAAACTGACAAGAATGTGATTGCAGATCACCTCTCAAGACAAAGATACTGAAAAAACAAATACAGTGGATCAAATACTCAACCTCCTAACTACACTTTGTAAAAAAGTGGATAGTATGGATGGTGAGATATAGAAGCTAAAAGAGCAAGCTAGCAGTCAACAGCATGACGTTAAAAATGCGGAGCTACGTCGATCGGAAGATGTTAAAATTCCAGAACTAGAAGGAGACGTTGGGAAACTCCATAAAACCCATAATGTTTGTTTAAATACAGCTGCAGGTACATCAGGAGTTACAAAGAAAGAAAAAGCTACAGAAGAAAAAAGTTATACAAATACAAATATGAACAAACTTTTTGATAAACCATATCTGACACCAAAGATACAAAAATCATGCCTACTCCACAAACCACTACATATAAAAACATTTTAGCCCAAATGAGAAAAATACATATAACCACATCACCCGTACCTATACAGAAAATATTTACAAAGTCCAAACTTACTTAAACAAAAACCCCAAAGCTATAAACATAAAAGAACCAAATACTGATTACATTACCCAACACCTACAAGGATACAACAAACTAATTGCCCTACCAGGTACAAATATAAATTTGGTTACAACTTGTTATAACTACGGACTACTTAGTACAGTGTACACAGCTACAGGAGATGAAATATCAAAGATACCTGAATTATACAAAGCATTCTTAACTTACAAACGAATTACTAAAGGAACATTATTTTTCATTAAATTCTATACAGCCACTGCAGAAATACTATACGATGAGATAAAACCGGTTATACAGGTCATAAAGATAGGTTTGACCAGAGATATGTTAATTCAGAAAAAATAGAGAAACAAGATGAGATACCTATTGTAGATATTCCTGACTTTTATGCCAACAAAAGAGTTATAGGAATAGCTACAATATTAACGGAGTTAGCAAATAATTACCTAAACAACAATACAATATGGAGTAACTATAGCCGAGATAATACGATGATATATTCTAACTGTCGAGAAACTAGAGAAAGAGATATGGAGGAAATACGACAATGGATACTAAGCCTCCTAAAACCAGAAAATATACCAACGACAAGAGATATCAGGAAAAATTTCATTTCATCAGCATTATTAACCAGATATTGTACAACAATCAGCAGCAAATATTCAGAACACATATGTTCCAAATGTCACGGAGAAGATAACAATGTCCCAACCGTACAGCTGGAATAAAACTATCACAAAGAAGATACAAAATAGCCGGCAGACTGATGAAGACAGCCGACAAAACAAAAGATAGGACGGAGATATTTATGTAAAAAGTCAAAAGTAGGATAGGAATCTTATCTTCCTTTTTGTAAAGTTTTTTGTTTTCTTTTGTAAAAAAAAAAAAAAAAAAAAAAAGAAAAAAAAAAGAAAAGTTGTTTGTTTTTATTTTGAGTCATCAGACAGGATACTATTGATGAATAGTAATACTATTCATAAATAGTAAAATGTCAATTATGTAAATAGTAAGAGTCGGTTACTATGTAAATAGTAAAGGTCAAGTCACTGTGTAAATAGTAAGAGTCAGTCACTATTCATGATACTATTCATGAATAGTAGTCGTGTAAATTATTCTATAAATAAGAGTTAGGAGAAAGGGAAAATCATCCCTCATCTCCCATTAATTTTTTCTAATAATTGTTCTCTATAAGTTTCATCCATTATAAAATCATTTTTTTATAATATTCTTGTTTCTTTATTATAAGATTTGGTATTTCTTTTGTATTTTCTGAAATATATTCTAAGTATTCCATATCTTGGGTTCTTTGGTATATTATAATATTATTTATTAAAATTTTATTTAGTAGATCTAAATTTTCCATAGTTTGTAGCCAATATGTTAAATATTCGTAGTTTATCATTAATCTGAATATAAATCATATAATTCATCTATATTTTGAATAGTTAGTTCTTGCCAATTTTGTTCTATAAGTTCCATTATCTAGTCTAGTTCTGTCATTTCTTTAATAATTAAAAGGTCATAAATTTTTCTTTTTATGTCAATAGTAAGTGTTTTAAGAACATATAAAATAAGTATTTTATAATTATAGTCTTCATCTAGTAAGTATGTGTTCATCATTTTCATGATTTCTAAACAAATTTATTCCTTCTAACCTTCTTGTTTATTCAGTATAACAATACTATAACATGATAATAATCAAATAATAATCAAGAGATTATCAGGAATAAGAGAGTTTAGTTATTCATATTGAAATATGAAAATACCTCTGTTTGTAGATTTTCTGGAACTGGTTCCTTCATAGTTTCCTGGTTGTTGTTAGATTTCTCCAAACTATTACAACTCAAGAACAATATACATAAAACTTTATAGGAGCAGGTTCTTTCATTGTCGTAAAACAATCCTTGATTATGCAAACTTACTTTTTCTTGAGCTTCCCAATTGTTTCTATCTATAAATATAAGGGATGTGGAACTTCGAAACTGGGAACTGCTAGTTTTGCGTCGTACGGACTATTGTTTGCTATTATGTATGGCAGTGAACTTATATGAGACCTATTTAAGGTTGTGGATGCTTAGTCTGTAACTTCTCTAGAAGAGAATCTTGATGATATCATTTAGGTATTTCATCTTTCACTTGAAAAAAAAAAAGACAAACCATTCACAATGAGGATGAGGACATCATAGATAGATTGAGGCAGAACTATCATCTCAGGAATTAAAAGCCTTCTTTTAATAGAATAAAGTTGGGTATATTATTACTTGGCAGCAGAAAAACAGTTGTCATTCAGTTGAAACAGGTGATATTGTTGGTGGGACATGTGATTGTTGAGCAACAAATAATTCTTTCATTTTCATTATTTCTTTCATCTCATCTTCTAAGGTAGACAAGCGATCATTCAAGGATTTGTTTTCCTCATTCAAGGATTTGTTTTCTTTATTCAAGAATTTGTTATCATCTCGAGTTGAACGTAGAGCGGACAATAGTTCAGCCTTTGAAGAAGTTCCACCATTCAAATCTTTCGCCTTTACTCCACCGCCAAATCCAAATAGATGGCTACGAGTTTATGGTCCACAACATTTTCCAACAATCTCTATACTAGATAGAGATGGATCTTCTTGAACCATTTCCTCAAGTTGAGCCTACAAAATACATAAAAGGACATTTTCTCTCAAAACACTTAACAATTTCAAGCGATTAACTTATTCAATTTACCAAACGTACATGTTTTTCAATTTTCTTAGGTTCAACAAGCTTGTTATCTTTCTTACGAGTCTCAAAGAAAATAGTCGCCAAATCTGGTGGATTTCCATATTTCCCACTCTTTACATTAAAGTCAAACATGTCAAATAACGACACAAACCTCGTAAATACTCCATCAAGGAAAATACTTTTTTAACAATACCTTTTGATAAATAATCTCTCGAATAGGTTTGCTACCAATATGATGAAGCATCTTTAACTTAGATTGGTTTGTTGCATTCCTGATGCTTCTTGCCTGTATTTGTGAAACAATAAGCTTAATTAGAATAATTATAACAAAATTATTAAAACATAAGGCATTTCATGCCTTAACAAACATCTAGGTTATTTCCTAGTAATAGACTTAACCAATATACATACCTGAAAACTTTCAGAAGTAAAATGTTCCTTTACTAACCATTCCCATTTTTTTTTGTCTACTCCCCTTGGGATATTCTTGAGAGATTGTTGAATGGGCTTATCCTTCACGTATTTTGCATGTAACTGTCCTCTCCATTTGTTCCATAACTCATTCATCCATCCCAATATATGATCACGATGATCATTCATGTCAACAACCTCAAATTTGTGCTACAAAAATCGAGACATAAGTTGAGTTATTACCACGGGAGAAGAATTAAGAAAGGACAACAAAATGAAAAAGATATGTGCTTCTAGTAGAATAAGCAGTGATTCTATAGTAAATAAGATAAAAAGACTAGGAATTTTCGTTAGATGTAGTTCTTTTAGTATCCTCATTCATTTAGGATGTTAATTGTGTAAGATTAAGGATTACTTGTCTCGCTTTTTAGAAGACTCCTCATTTAACTTTTAAGCAATAAACAGAGTGAACTAATAGGGTATGAGAAAGGGAAACTACAGTTTAAATACTTGGGTATCCTTATATCAGCAAAGAGGCTCTCTTCAATTGATTGTGCAGATTTGATTAATAAGATGAGTAGTAGAGTGAACACATGGGGTTCTAAAAACCTATATTAGACAGGTCGAGTACAACATGTAAACTCAGTCCTAATTAGAGTACACTCTTAGTGGTCTGCTGTACTGATATTGCCTAAGAGAGTAATTAATGTTATTGTTATGAATGTAATGTTACTGTTGCTTTTGTGAATATAGATGTAATGTTAATGAGCATAACATATAAAGCAATACAAAGCAGAGAAAAAAAATTACAAAACTGAAAGAAAAAATCAGATCAAAGATTATATTGCAAAAAAGTAAAAACCAAAATAGGGGAAATTGTAAAACAAAGTTTTTTCCCGCTGTTACTGAAGTCTCGCTTCTCGCTTTTGGGACTACAGAGCTTGTAGAACAATAACACATTTGTTGGATCAATATTACAGGTAGATCCTTGTCACCTTGAAAATATTATTAGATAGAGGTACCATGGCACTTTTCTATTCGATATCTCGAGTAAATAAGATTTCAGTAACACATGAGAATAGTGTGAAACTTATGTTAATGAAATATTTGAATGAAGTTTAAATTTGTTACCTCAACAACTACCCACATGTGATTTAACTTCTCTTTCTTAATATCATTCCATAAGGTTACTCCCAATGGACATATATTACGGTCACAAACAATTTTTCCCAAATGCCTTGAAAACAATTTGCTATTTGTTCCAACAGTTTGATTATTGTAAAATGTTACTTTAAGCTTTTCTCCATTTTCAAGTGAAGCAACTTCTTTGCACATGTTGCTCCCTATAATTCTTCTTACCTTTGTAGGATTAGATGAACCTACAGTGCATAATTTAGCAAAAACTATAGCAATCAAATTTAGGTTTACAATTAATAAGATATGGCTTGAAAATATCGTACCTTTTTCAGTTGTTTGAGAACGTTCCATAACTTGATCAATAGTGGAGGCAATGAAAGATTAGTTTGCATATCCTCTTTCTCAAGAATCGATTTATCCATTCTTTGCATTTCTTGATTAGATGACATGGTCGAATTTGCTCTTGTGCTTATAGAAGGAGTTTTAATATGCTGATTACCATAAAGAGCACTCTTGTTGATACATCCCACCTCAAATTCAGAAGTCATGTAGTTATTATATTTGATTCCCATTCCTTGACTAGTACACAAAGTAGAGCTTTTAAGTCCTTGTCTACGCCCCTTCCCTATAGAACCTGAAGAAATCACATCATATTACCAATACTTTAGCATGGTGTTTCAACCATGACATAGGAATACAAAGTAGAGAAAAAAATGGATGCAGCCATGAAATAGGAAAAATCTGTGACATTTATAAAAGTAAGATAGTGTTACTACTAATTTTATTGCGCACATAAGCTGGAGGTGTGAAAATATGAATACATGTTTTAGCATATCAAGCATGTTTCATCCTCTTCTTTAACTAGAAGAAGTTTAAGACGGATTGAAGTTCTGGTTGCTCTTTGGGAAGCTACGATGTGCTACATCTGGAAAGTAAGGAACTGAAAATAGTTCAAAGGTATTACAAACAAACTTGGAACTGTTATTTGAAACCATAGCAGATTTTCAAAAATATTACTTGTCTCGACTTCTTGGGTGTATTGCTTACCTAGATTAGTCAATGCTTGAGTTGAAGTGTTAATTTGCTTGTTCTCTTTCTCAAGATCGATGGAGTTCTTAGGTATCATTATTATTCCTTGACTAGTAAACAATGTAGAGTTTGTAAGTCCTTGTCCTTGACCCTTCCTCACATAACATGGAGAAAACAAATCATATAATTAATACTTTAGAATATTTCTTTTAAGAGTTAGAAGCTGTAAGAAATAACAACGGCTCAAAGAGAAGATTAGATTTTGAGACAGAAAAAAACAGAGCAGTATATATAAAAAAAAAAAAAAGGGCTCACTTTTCACTATCGACTCGCTTGAGGGCAGAAAAGTGTTAAAAGTATGATACATTTCAATGAGCCCCAAGACCAAGAACAATTTGCAAGAAAATAGATATGGAATGTACACATAAGATACTTGGAAATTTTATTTGAAAACATGGTAGATTTCAAAAATCTAACTTGTCTCGACTTCTTGGGTGTATTGCTTACCTAGATTAGTCGATGCATGAGCTGAAGTGTTAATTTGCTTGTTCTCTTTCTCAAGATCGATGGAGTTCTTAGGTATCATTATTATTCCTTGACTAGTAAACAAAGTAGAGTTTGTAAGTCCTTGTTCTCGATCCTTCCCTCTATAACATGGAGAAAACAAATCATATAATTAATACTTTAGAATATTTCTTTTGAGAGTGAGAAGCTGTAAGAAAAAACAATAGCTCAAAAAGAAGATTAGATTTTGAGACAAAGAAAACAAAGCATTATATAAAAAAAATAACAATGGCTCACTTTTCACTACCGACTCACTTGAGGGTAGAAAAGTGATAAAAGTATGATATATTTCAATGAGTCCCAAGACCAAGAACAGTTTGCAAGACAGTACAAATGGAATGTACACTTAAGATACTTGGAAATTTTATTTGAAAACATAGCAGATTTTCAAAAATCTTACTTGTCTCAAATTCTTGGGTGTATTGCTTACCTAGATTAGTCGATGCATGAGTTGAATGGTTAATTTGCTTGTTCTCTTTATCAAGATTGATGAAGTTCTTAGGTATCGTTGTCATTCCTTGACTAGTTAACACAGTAGAGTTTGTAAGTCTTTTCCCTCGACCCTTCCCTACATAACATGGAGAAAACAAATCGTATTATTAATACTTTAGAATATTTCTTTTGAGAGCAAGAATCTGTAAGAAATAACAACAGCTACATAATATGAGCTATTAATATCAATTTTGAACAGTTTATTTAAAATATCTTACTTGTTTCAATTTCTTGGATGTACTCATTAACCAGATCACTAGATTGAGACACAAAACTCTTAGTTGACAAGTCTCTTCTCTCAGCCAAAGATTTAAGCCCTCGTCCTCGTCCCTTTCCAATAGCACCAGGTGCGACAAATGTATATTTAATAGTACTCTTCATAGATGAGTCAACCTCATTTTCAGTCTTTAATGGTTTCATCTTGAACTTGCAAAACAAGCCAAAAATAAAAAGTAAAAAGAAAAAATTTAAGACAATGTAGGAATAAAAGAAATCATGTCATCGTAAAGTGTAACAATGAATATATTAATTCATAAAAATATACTTAACCTCATTAGCTCTTTTACGTTTCTTTTGTGAAGGACTTCTTAACTCCAAAATATCATCATGCATTTGTTCCACAATCTCATAGGAATCATGAGGTTGAGTCTTCCTCACTACTTGCCAACCTTTGTTGGAATTATCATTATCATAAAACACTTGAGATGCTTGGTCCGCTAAAACAAATGGCTCATTTGTTTTCAAGAATCTATCAGGATTAACACTCACGAAATCATACTCATCTTTCTTAACTCCTTTTATTTCATCACACACATCAAACCAATTACAATGAAATAAAACCACTCTTCTATCCATGACGAATTACAACTCAATCACATCTGTTAAAACTCCATAGTAATCAAGGTTCTCACTATCTTTATCATTTTCACCTAATACAACGACCACAATTTTGAGTCCTCAACTTTTTATCATAATCTTCTACATGAAATCTATATCCATTAACAATGTAACCATTAGAATGAGTTGAATATCGTGTAGGACCGAGTGAAAGCGAGAGCAGATCTTCCATGATACGACTACAATCTCCTTTATGCAATTGTGCAACCTATCATCAAGATTAGGATGATTACTTTATAATGAGTATTACAATATTAAAATATCAACTTTTATGTTTATATATTACTCACCCTATCTTTAAACCATTCCATAAATTGTTGATTCCATTCTACATTCGGTGGCGAACATTTTCATGAGTCTGTGCAAACTCTCTACAAAATTGAAGTGAACCATAAATTTCATATAAAAATTAAATAATCCTACAGAAATAATAATGAGAAGATATGAAATAACTCTCCATACTCGAGATATGGTAAAACTTCATTAGAATTCTTCAATATGTATATGTGTGCTTGTTCTAATTCATCTGCTTCAAGCTCGAATGGAGTTTTAGCTCCGACAGTTTTTCTGGGTTGGCAGAATAGTGATAAACCTCCATTAGATTGCTTTAAACCCCCATCATAATTTCTTTCAGGTTGATTAAATTTTGTGTCAATTCTGTGTAGATACCTTGAACATAAGGTCATACATTCATTTGCAATGTTGCCCTCTGCAATGCAACCTTCAGGACATGCCTTATTACTAATGAAAGATTTTAGGAAATATAACCATTGTTCCATATGATACATCTATCGATAATGAATCGGTCCAACAATCTTAGCTTCTGTAGCTAAATGAATAGGTAAGTGAACCATGACATCAAAAAATGAAGGAGGAAAGATCGTTTCTAACTTGCAAAGTGTAATGGGCATTTGAGCTTCAATATGTTCCAAGTTATCAATTCTCAACTCTTTTGATCCAAGAATACAAAAAAACAAAGATAACTCAATAAGAGGTTCACACACTTCTTTGGACAATATACCACGAAGTGCAAGAGGGAGTAGATGTTGTAGAAGAACATGACAATCATGACTTTTCAACCCAGATATCTTGTGATCTTTCAGGTTCACACATTGAGAAATATTAGATGAAAATCCATCAGGAACCTTTAGATTCTTTAGGGAAAGGCATAACTTGTGCTTATCTTTGGGAGACAATGTGTAGCATGTAGTTGGAAATTCAATTTTCTCCCATTTTTGGATATGGTGCAATTCTGGCCTAATGTTCATTTCTTGCAAATCTAACCGAGTTTTTAATTGTGTCTTTGGTCTTTCCTTTGACATTCATAATTGTCCCCATAATATTATCACATATATTTTTTTCAATATGTATTACATCCAAATTATGTCGCAACAAGAGACTCTTCCAATATGGAAGTTCAAAAAAGATACTTTTTGTTTTGTTCCAATTATCCTTATGATTTTCATGTGATATCTTCTTCCTTTTCTTTGGATCTTTTGATAATTGTAGCCCTTCAAGATCCTGCACTTGATTAAGTATCTCAATACCAGAACGCATTTGTGGCGGGGGTCTTCTCTCCTCTATACCATCAAATGACTTCTTCTTATTCCTCCATTTGTGATTATGAGGAAGGTAATGTCGATGATCCATATAGCAGTGCTTCTTACCATTAGACAATTGAGTTGATGAAGTGTCTTTATTGCAACATGGACATGCCAATATTCCTTTTGTACTCCATCCGGATAAATTTCCATACACAGTAAAGTCATTGATGGTCCACAACAAAGAAGCATTCAACTTAAAATTCTTTTTAGCTGATGCATCATAGGTCTCAATACCAACTTCCCACAATTCCTTCAATTCTTCTGTTAAAGGCTGAAGATGTGTATCAATTGCATCTCCTGGGCCATTTGGACCAGGAATAAGCATTGACAAAATAAAATTTTCTTGTTTCATGCACAACCAAGGTGGTAAATTATAAGGAATAAGAACCACAAGCCAAATGCTATGTGAGGTTTTTGAATTTCGGAATGGCTGAAATCCATCACTAGCAAGTCCAAGTCAAACATTACGAGGCTCGACTGCAAATGCAAGATAAAGTTCATCAAATGACTTCTATGCCATTGAATCAGCTGGGTGCCTCATTATTCTATCACCAACTCTTTTATCCTTATGCCATGTCATAAGAGTAGCTGTCTTTGTAGACATAAACAACCTTTGAAGTCTAGGCTTTAAAGGAAAATAACGTAAGCTCTTTGGTGCTATCCTTTTTCCTTTTTTACTCCTTGTTTCCCCGCTATGTGTATTTATCTTCCATCTAGATGCCCCACAAACTTTGCAAGAATCGAGTTGGCTATCCTCCTTCCAATATAACATGCAATCATTAGTACAAGCATCAATCTTGTTATAAGAAAGACCTAGTTCTTTGATTATCCTGTTTGCCTCATAATATGAGTTTGGTAAATTAGCGCCATCAGGCAACAACTCCTCTTTCAACATTTTCAATAACATTGTAAATGACGCATTACTCCAACGACCCATACTTTTGATGTGAAGCAATTTAATCAAAGAGGTAATCTTTGAAGCTTTGGAATTTTGATATAGTGGCTGCTCGAAATCCTTCAATAGGCTGTAAAATCTTTTTGCTTCAACATTTGGTTCCTCCTCAAGTAAGTCATCACCATCAGCGTGTGTAGTTCCTCCATCAATATTAGGATATAAATCTCTCAACAGTTCTTCTACTCCATCCTCACTCTCACATTCTTCTACTTGAACACCATCTCCAAATGCAAATTCAAATTCGGATTCAGATTCTGACAATGGCTCACACAAACGTTCTCCATAGTGATACCAAAAAGTATAATTCTTAATTATTCCATATACTTGCAAATGTGTCTCAACCGTTTTACGAGTTCCTAAAATTGTATTGTAACATTTGACACATCGACATCGTATTTCATATTGTTATCCTGTTCTTTCAAAAGCATAATCCAAAAACTTTTGCATGCCTATTAAATAGGTTTCATCAAGCCAATGGTCCACTAGTTGCATCCATATTAGGAGCCATAACCTTGAATAGTACATAAAAAGCTAGATTAAAAAAGATAAAGGATAAGAAAAATACTAAGATCAATACAACTTGTTATAATTAGATGCACAAAACAGAAATGTGTGTTATGATTGATACACCACTTGTTAAAACTTATACTGTTTGTCTAAAGACATTATTCATGGTGTTTCATTTAATTCATCTTAAGATAAGATAAGATGGAGTATATAATTATCTGATAGGGAGGCTTATATATTGTACAGCTCACTCAAATCACCCGTGAATTTTTGGATTCCAAAAATGAATGAAATGCAATTTTTAACAAAAAATAATAATCAGATTGCACTAAGAAACATAAAAGATTACTCATCTTAAAACATGTAATCTTCTATAGCTTTGTATTTATACAAAATAGTCATTTGTTATTAAAAAAATTCTTGTTTGTAGTCGCTTGTGATTAAAAAGTCTTGGCTCATAACTAACTTCTCATAAAGTTAAGAATGACTTAGTTGCATCCTTAAAAAAATGCATAAAGAAAAAAAATCAAGAAAACTAGTAATTGCAACTATATGCTACATTGGCTATAAGTCAAAACTCCAGAACACTACATTTTCCCTCACTATATATCAATTTATTAGTTATGCAGTTGCACAAATACAAGTATAGAATGGTACCTTGATGCCTAATATTAAGCAAAATTTTAGGCTCAACTGGGCATGACTTGATGATTCGGGTGACAAACATTCAGATAATACTACTAAATGTACTATATTTTTGTAGGTGACTTGGCAGCTGATTTCACAGATTACATGTTCCAAAAGATAACAGGCAGGGTTTTTAAAACTACAGGCAAATACTTTATGTTAAAATAACATTAGACAAACATTGTCGTTTTGTTCAATTTACCAACAGAACTTCTGATCCAAATCAGTGGAGTATACACCATGATATGATGATTACATTTATGCCTACTGATCAGGAGCCATCCTACGTAGTGATATATATGAAACTGGTATGTTATTCATAAAACATTGAGTTTCTTAAAATTTTATATGGACTCTATATGAAATATGAATCTTGAGAAAACTTTTAGGGAAAACTTCGAGAAAGGAATCCACAATATTAAGTTCCAAGGTGGAAAGATCCTTACAGGTGGTTCAGTCGTAGAATCTGAGGATAATTTTGTGCATCCAACAATTGCTGAAATTTCTTCAAACGTTGAAATTGTGAAGGAAAAATTGTTTGCTCCAGTTCTATATGTAATGAAGTTTGAGACTTTCGAAGAAGTTGTTGAAATCAACAACTCTGTCCCTCAAGGTTAAAGTAGTTCCATCTTCACCTTAAATCCAAATAATATATATATAAGTGGATTAGACCTCAAGGAAGTGATTGTGGCATCGTCAATGTAAATATCCCAACAAATAAAGCTGAAATTGGCGGTGCTTTTGGAGGTTAGAAAGGTACTGGTGGTGGCTATTATGCAGGAAGTGATTCTTCAAAACAATATATGAGACGCTCAACTTGTACAGTCAACTATGGAATTGAACTACCATTGGCTCAATGAATCAATTTTGGCTAGCGAAATTGGTGCAGATACACCCGTTTCACTCGTGAATTCAACCTGTAAGGTGCTTATGATTGACCTGGAATCACTTAAAATAATGTACCTTCCTTGCAACTCAATTAAAACATTCTGAACCTATTGTTCTCAATGATCAGTATCAGGTTTCCTAATCAATGAGTTTACATGGCTGTTATACTTTAAAAAAAAATTAAAAAAATCCTGACACACAAAATACACTTTACAAAATCAAATTATTTATTAAAATTGCAATCCAATAATCTTCCCATTAATCTTACAATAGAAAAGAGACCAGATTTTGAAACTATTAACCTATTTATTGTTAAAAAAAGAGGAAGAACAAAAAGAGTAGCTTGAATACAATAATGAAAAAAATGACATCAATAAAACATATGGAAGAAACACAACAACTCGATCAGAAGACGAACTAACTTGGAATTCTATTTCGAGCAAAGCTAGGGTGGAACGATACAAAGAAACAATTAGGGCAGAGCAACACTGATACAAAGAAAAAAAACAATTAGGGCAGAGGACATTAATAAAACATAAACACAACAACTCGATGAGAAGAGGAACCAACCTGAAATTCTTTGTCAAGAAAAGTTGTAGTGGAATGATACACAGAAACGATTAGAGCAGAGCAGCAATGTACAAAGAAAAAGAAACAATTAGTGTAGAGGAACATCAAGATTAAGCTAAAAAAGTTGAGATTAGGGCAGAGTGACGACCTTGATCAGTTGCAATGTGTTCTTAAGATCGAGCTCAAACTTGGGCAACCTTTAGGACCAGCTGCAATTTTGAGTAGAAAAAAGATTGATGAAGCACAACCGATCTTTTTGTTTACCTCTGTGTATAAAATTTTTGGCACCTAAAGTTTTGTCAAAAATGAATTTTTGTTTTAATATTTTAGTATAAAATATTGGCGAAATTTTCTCCCACTCAAGGTCCTCAATAGAATTTGGGACCAGTGAATTAATTTTTTAAGGACTAGATTTAATACCTTCTCAATATACTATACAAATAAGGACCGAAATATAATCTCATCCCAATAGATATACTTTTATAGACATGATAATTCACTCGTCCCTAAATGTTGGTCTTACAATCTGTTATTTACAGTTTTTTTTTTTGATAAATATGTGGTGATTGAGAGTTTGATAGGAATGGAGGAATATATGGTGCAACTATAAGAACGTATCTCTTGAAAGTTCTCGAGTTTGCTAAGTTTGTAATGCAAATGGAACTATAACTATTTCTACCTTCTATGTACAACACCACATGAGGTACTTTTTATCCATTTTGTTTGTTCTTACGTCTTTTGTGAGTTTGAGTTAATTTGATTGTAAAAAAATATGATCGATTCCTTAGACACACACAAAACACTATGATATACTTCAAAAAAATTGACCAGCTAATCTCAAAGATGAAGAGTAATTCAAACAAGTATAGTGTAACTCAAACAAATCAAATATAGAGAAGGAGAAAAAATCAACTCCGAAAAGAGGAAGCTTACCAGAAAGTTGAACAAACAAAAAATTGCTAGTGATTCTGTTTTACAAGATCAGATACAACTATTGAAAAATCTTGAGTTTTCCAAGTTTTGAAACACAAATGAAACTATCGTTGTTTCTACCTACTATGTACATCATATACAAGAGGTAATTTGCATCAGTTTTCTATTGCTTTCTTCATCGTTCATCAGCTCGTGTTAATTTAATCATCAAAATATGATCGATTCTTTAGGCACACACTATACACTATGATATAAGAAGAAAACAATCAACAAATTAAATTTAGAGAAGGAAAAAAACTCACAGAAGAGGATGCACAGCTGATATACAAGTAGACAGAAATAAGAGAACCAATTAGAAAAAATTGAAAGAATGTTTTAAACAACTATTAGAATGCATTTTCTTGAAAGTTATCAAGCTTTCCAATTTTTAGACCCAAATGAAACTATTACTCATTCAATCTTCTATGTGCAGCACCACAGGAGGTCAGTTTGCATCTGTTTTATTGTGTTTTACATATTACATAAGTTTCAGACCCAAATAAAACTACCTTTTTTTCGCTTATTCAGTTGTAACATTCTGCAATCACTTGTCTCACTTGCCTTGTTAGTAGTTCACTTGTAATTCATAACAGATTTCTCAACTTGAATAGAACACTCTCTATATTATCTCTTAATATTGTTTTAGCTCATTAAGTTGTTAGTGCCGCTTTTCAAGTTTAGTTCATTATTATTTATCTTTAGGAACACATATTTCTTTAAGGACTGATCGATCCCCTTCACTTTTGGCATCATATCACACTACGAAACTGAATCTTTTTTAAGAAAATGATCAGCATCTAGTCTTAGAGAACAAGAACTCAAAGAAGATGAGTTACAACTCAAACAAAACAAACAGCAAATCAACTGTCGAGAAAAAATCAAATCAACTCATACAAGTGGAGACATATGTGAGATCCAAGTAAATAGAAGATAAATATTGAGTGGAGATCACTAGTAGGAAGACCTCTTCTTTCTCTGTTCTGAGAAAACAAATGAAGCACTGATCAATGAGACCTGGGTTGCATTTGCTGCTAGGCAGACCTGTGCTTTCTCAGTTTTAAGAAAACACAGATTTTTAGTTCAGAGCTACGTACACTAAGATTGTTGTAAGGGAAGCTGGTTGTTAGCTAGGGAAGATCGCTACTAGGGTTCTTTTTTATTTCAATGAGAAACAAACTGAAGCGTCTTTTCTTTGTTTTCTTTTTCTTTTAGAACTTTAATAAATTGATGAATTTTTAGGTGGCTAAATTTTTGGTGAAAATATGTTCCCGCCTTCCATTATATTTCTCAAGACCCAATTAGTTTTAATTTGGGATGAGTTACTACTTTTTCTAGAGACCACATTTAGAGCCTTCACAATAACATATGAAATTAAAGATCGAAATGAAATCTCGTCTTAATATATGTACTTTCTGAGATGGGATTATTAACTCGTCCCTAAATATTGGTCTTAAATAAAGCTGTTTCTTGTAGTGCTTGGTAGAGAAAGCACAGTTAGCTGCTTATCAACTCAAAGGGGTTGATATGATTTTGTTTAAATAATGGAAAGAGGCAAGGCCATAAGGAGCAGGTCCCATAAAGTGGGAGAGGTTCAAAAGTGCTTTTCTTGAAAGGTTCTTCCCTGTAGAGATGAGAGAGGCCAAGGTACTTGAGTTCATCAACCTACGATAGGGAAATAAAAGTGTGAGGGAGTACGCATTGAGGTTCACTCAACTAGAGGAAGATATTCCAAAAACGGCTTTTAGAACCCGATATAGTCACTATGAGTTTTTGGTAATGTCATTTGGTTTGACTAACTCTCCGGCAACATTTATGGGCTCGATGAATATGGTGTTTAGGCAATACCTTGATATGTTTGTGATTGTGTTCATCAATGATATTTTGATCTACTCAAGAAGTGAGAATGAGCATACTAATCACTTGAGGATCGTATTACAAATCCATAAGGACCAATAACTTTTTGTAAAGTTTAGAAAATGTGCATTTTTGCTAAGATCGGTTGCTTTCCTTGGTCATATAGTATCAAGCAAAGGTATAGAGGTAGATTCTAAGAAGACGGATGCAGTCAAAAGTTAGCCTAGACCTCTATCACCTTCGGACATTAGAAGTTTCTTGGGGTTGGTCAGTTATTAACGATGATTTGTTAAGGGGTTTTCTTCTATTTCCTCTCCATTGACGACTTTGACTCAACATAAGGTTAAGTTTGTATGGTCTGAATCATGTGAAAAGAGTTTTCAAGAGTTGAAAGATAGACTTACCTAAGCTCCATTTTTGACCTTACTGAAAGGTACGGATAGTTTTGTGGTGTCTTGTATTGCCTCAAGAGTTGGGTGTGGATGTGTGCTTATGCAAAACGGAAAGGTTATTGCCTATGATTCAAGGCAACTCAAGGATTTTGAGAAGAATTGTCCGACCCATGATCTTGAATTAGTAGCGGTGGTTTATACCTTAAAGATATGAAGGCATTATTTGTATCGGGTACATGTACATGTGTTCACCGACCACAAGAGCCTACAATATGTGTTTAGTCAAAAGGACTTGAATCTTCGCCAAAGAAGGTGGCCTGAGTTATTGAAGTATTATGACATGAGTGTCCTTTATCACACCGAAAAGGAAAATATAGTAGCGGATGCTCTTAGTAGGTTGACTATAGGTAGTGTTGCTCATGTGGATGATGATAGAAAAGAGTTGGCACAAGATGTGCATAGATTGGCCCGATTAGGTGTTCGATTGGTAGACTCCGCCAAGGGTAGTGTCATGATCCATAATGGTTCTGAATCATCTTTTGTAAGTGACATGAAAGCTGAACAATGTTTAGACCTAATTTTGGTAGAATTGAAAGAATCGGTACTTAAGAAGTCTTTTGAGGCTTTCTCTCGAGGGGGAGATGTCAATTATGTGTTCCAACTATTGATGAGTTAAGGGAACAAATTTTTTGTAGAAGCCCATAGTTCTAGGTATTCTATTCACCTAGGATCCACAAAGGAGTACCATGATTTGCGAGAGATCTATTGGTGGAATGGGATGAAGAAGGATATTACGGGATTTGTGGCTAAGTGCCCAAATTTCCAACAAGTAAAGGTTGAGCACCAGAAACCGGGAGAAATATCCTAAGATAAAAGTATTCCTACTTGGATGTCAGAAGATGTGAATTTTAACTTTATAGTAGGGTTGCCCCACACTCGGCGCCAATATGATTTGATTTGGGTTATAGTTGACCGAATGACAAAATCAGCCCATTTCATTCCCGTCAAAGTTTCTAATGTGTCGGAGGACTATGTCAAGTTGTATTTGAGAGAAATGGTAAGATTTCATGGTATGCTACTGTCCATTCTATCTGATAGAGGTAATCAGTTTACTTCTAAGTTTTCGAAGTCATTCCAAAAGGATCTTTTCACCAAAGTGAAGCTTAGCATGACTTTTCACCAACAAACTGATGGGCAAGTGGAATGAACGATCCAAACTTTAGAGGATATGTTGAGAGCATGGGTCATCGATTTAAAGGAAAGTTGGGATAATCACTTTCCATTGATAGAGTTCGCTTATAATAATAGTTACAATTCTAGTATTGGTATGGTCCCCTTTGAAGCTCTTTATGGTAGAAGGTGTAGATCGTTCATTGGATGGTTTAAGGTAGGTGAAGTTGCTTTGATTGGACTCAAGTTAGTTCATGAGGCTATGGAAAAGGTCTGACTTATTAGAGAAAGGTTGAGGACAACCTAGAGCCAAAAAAAGTCCTATGCCGATGTTAGAAAGAGAGACGTTGAGTTTAAGGGTAATGATTGGGTCTATTTGAGAATCTCACCTATGAAGGGTGTGATGAGATTTGGGAAGAAAGGGAAACTTGGTCCCCAGTACGTAGGCCTATATCAAATCTTGAGACATGTTTGTAAGGTTGCCTATGAGCTTGATTTGCCAAATGGTTTAGCAATGGTGCATCCGGTGTTCCATGTCTCTATGCTTAAGAAGTGTGTTGGATATCCGACATTTATAGTTCCCCTTGAAGGATTAGGAGTTGATGAAAGTCTCTCTTATGAAGAAGTATTGGTTCAGATTCTAGACCAGCAAGTCAAGAGATTAAGATATAAGGAAGTCGCTTCCGTGAAGGCATTACGGAGACACCACCTAGTTGAGGGTTCTACTTGGGAGGCCGAGGCCGAGGCTAATATGAAGTATCGATATCCTCATCTCTTTCCTTCTACTCTAGCTCGAGGTAATGAACTTTCTCTTGGTTTGTTTTATGTTGAGAACTCATATGTGATTTAGATGTTCCCTTGATTTGCTTATGTTATGCATCTTTATGAAAACTTGTGTTTTGAAAGATGATGAGTTTATGTGATTGATTTTTCTCATATTGTAGTGAGTTTAGTATGAGTTGACTATAGACCTCCTGAGATGAATTGATGAACATGTTTAGATATGCTTTTTGAGATTGAATTGCATATGAGCTCCATGAGATTATGTTGAGCATGATTTGAGATGGATAAGGTAGTTCCTCCGTAAATATAAGAAATCTCAAAATTTCATGCGTATTGGGTTGTTAGATGTATTCCCTACCTCCTTGAGGTGCATTGAGTAGATTATACTCGGAGTTGATGTTTCCTCCTAAGTTGTGTGCATTTTGATACGTTGCATGCATGGTAGGATGATAGTCTTGAGTCTTCTATCTAGAAACGTGCTTAGAATGTCATTCGAGGACGAATGATCCCACGGGGGAGATATTGTAACACCCCGAACCTGAAAGTGGAAAAGTTAACAAATAGTAAGAACTTTAAGGTGTCACTCATGAGGGCCAAACACGCCCAGTGGTTGGACCCACGCCCCATTGGTGGGCCTCGTGGATGGGCACCATAAGAGGCAATATGGGGTTGTGAAGCACGACTAGGACCCGCGCCCCATGGATGGGTCCACGACCCTTGCTTAAGAGTCATGGATCAAAGTCAAAAAAACCAACCCCAGATCACTAATCCACGGTTCACCGGGGATGGACCTACATGGACCATAGGTCCAACCACAGTCCATCAGTGAGGTCTCGTGGGTGGGGCCAATGGGATGGTTTAGTTGAGCAATTAATGGTCTTTTCCAGATTCAATTAGAACTAAGTGGTGTCATTTTAACTAAGTCTAAAACACCTATAAAAGGATTTTTAACCCCCAAAATCCCTTATTAAAGTCATTCTCTCAAATCACTCAAAAGAATTTCCAAAACACCTCTCAAATATTCTCTCTCTAGAAGTTGGAAGAAGAAGGAAGAACAGGAAGCTAGATCAAGATCAAGGCTCCAATTGGAAACTTTTGAGGGAATTATAATCAAGGTATGATAGCTTTACATCCATGGACATCTTCCATCCATGGAGTCCCCTAGAATTTCGCCAATTTGATGAAGAATTCCCCAATTTTAGCTAGGGTTTCTTTAATTGTTTTTTATTATAATGATTATGGATCCAATTGAGTGGATTATGTTGTTTATGATAGAATTAGTATAATAACATGTTATTAGAATGAAATTACATGTACCCATTCCTATTCCATTTTATGACCTAGAATCGATATAATTGGGATGATACCATGAAAGGAAACCTTGTGGGTTTAGATGTATCCTTATAGGATTAATGAATTATGATTAGAATTGCTTGAGAATGAAGCTGATATGATGATCATGAGACCTAGGGATTTGTGAGTAAAGATTAAGGTATGAATTGTTAGTAATTGATGTCTTTGTTGTCGAAGGAATACTTCCTATATGAATGAATGAATGAATGTGAAAGGCTTTCTCACATGAATGATTCTCGGTTGAAAGGACTGCTCACCTAAAATGAATCTAGACTAAAAGACTATGTATTTGATGAGGCTAGAGGCGATTACCGTTGACCCCCATATGAAGGATTTGAGGCGACCCCCCTGTCCCTTTGAATTGAACAAGAGGTAAGTCCCCATGTTCTTATGATATAACATGGTCATGGAATCAAAATACCCATTATCCCTATGACATAGTGTGGAGGAAAGTACCCACATTATATGATAAATGATGTGGAGGCGAGTACCCGCATCATATCATGAGGTTATGGGGGCTAGTACCCGCAATCTAAAAGTAAGTAAGGCAAGAGGCGAATATCCATTAGCCTTTAAGCAAGGCAAGAGGAGAGTACCCATTAGTCTTTATAATTTAGGCAAAGAGGCGAATCTCCATTTCTTTAAAAGTAAGTATGAATAATGAGACAGTGATGTAAAATATGAATAATGTAAATTATTGCTAAAGATGCATTCCATAAGGTAAGCTTGACTAGAGGCGGATGACCCAAGTCTGGACTAAGGATGAGTAAGGTTGCTTGAGAAGTGTTCCTTCCTTATTATGATATTGATGTGTGTGCATGGTTATGCTTATGGTTTATATTGACTAACCATGATGTTTATATTTTTTATGCTAGCTATCAAATTTAGTACTTGATTGTACTAACAAATACTTTGCCTACATTCTTACCAAATGTAGGGTCCATCGACTTAGATTCTCACACTCGTGGTTAGTTTCTTTGTTGATCAAGGAGTAAAGACTTGGTGAGTCCTCACTGTGTTCGAGGATGGCATCACCACTTTCGTTTATGTCATTCCTTTTTGTTTTTGACTATTGTATGGGTTGTGCCCCAAGATTTTATTCTTCATGTCTAGATGGTTTGATAAAATGTTGATAGACTTCCGCTTTGTTTTATAAACACTTCGATTGTATTGACAAGTTTTAAATTTCCACTCATTTTTATTACTTTATGTTATGATATGCTAAGTGTCTTGTACGAGGCCTCTCGGGGTGTTATACGCCTTGCTACATCTATGGGGTACCCCTAGGTCATGACACTATCACACTTGGTACATTTTTTTGTACTAACGCATACTATAGCCTACATTTCCCCAAATGTAGGGTCCGACAACTAGGGTCATCAATTTTGTGGCTAGAGGTCGACTTGTGATATTTCCAGCTTTGGTGAGTCCTCATGCTTCAAGGATGGAGTTTTATTGTTTCACTTTCTTTCATGTATTTTCCTTTTGGACATAATGTATGGGGTAGCCCAATGTCATTCTATTGTATTAGATGTCTATGATGAGACAAGTGTTTTAGACTTTTGCTTTTCTTTTATAAAATATTTTGGACTTGGACTATTTTTTTACTCTTATTGTTCTATTTCTAATGTTTTGAGAGCGAAGTGGCTTGTATTTTGCCTTCGGGGTTCTATACACCATGTTACATCCAAGGGTACCCCTGGGTCGTGACAAACTCGATAGGGAATAACTGTTACAATTCTCATAATAGAAGAGGTTTGATAGAATTATTATTAAGATTTGAGCGCATAATATAGTGGTGAAGGAAGTAGGTTGATGTCACCACCCAATTTCAAAGGTCATGATGACAACTACTACATCCTACTAGTAGGTAAGCCAAACCCATAGTTTCAAAACTAGGAGTAATAGGCTATCACGCGGAAGAAACACATGAGGGGAAAAGAACCTTATAAGCTGAAAAGAGTTGCAACTAGATACAAACAAGTACTTGTTAATCTAGCTCAGTATAGTGCATAATCTAACCTTTGAAAAATAGCTAGAAAACCTGAAGAACCCAATGGAACCATGCCTCCAAGTCTTACTTGACTGGAAGTAATGTGCTCGGAACTCGGATAGTGGCGGAAGATAATATGCCCGGACCTTAAACCATGACTAAGAAAATGGTATTCCCGAGACTTGAATAGGAGACTATACAAAAAATCAAGGAAAGATCCCCTAACAAGAGTCACGATCATAACAGTACCATGGATCGAAAACCCACTGAAAAGTTGCCAATGAATCACTCCATGTTCAGACCAAATAGAACCCCAAGTAGTTGAACAAATCTTTAATTCACATGAGAATAACATTGGGCCGTAGAATAAAAGGGTTGTTAGGGATTAAGATCACGAGAGTTGCGTTATCTCTTATCCAAGGTTCATACTATCAGTCCCAAGTCTGCTATATCAATCTACATGGTGCTAAGCCGTCCTAAGTAACATCGGAGAATCTCTAATGCCTCTCGGCTCCAAACGCAATTCTAAGGAAATCACTAGCCTAAACCTATGCCAAGGAGAATGACAAGTTACCGACCATCATATTAGCAACATTTAAGAAATCATAAGGCATGATAAGATCACAAAACTAACTATTGGCATGCTCCATTCGTCGAAAATCCAAAAATAAGGCTAAGACATGAATTTTGATAACCAAACATGATTCAACTACCACCTCATCGAATTTCTTGAAAATCAAAATGTGTTCACATTTATAAGCTCAATCTAAAAAAGGTAAGTAGGTGCCTACCTAATAGTACACAACGAGCACCTTTCAATCACGATTCTTGACCTTTGTCCTCCCGAATGACCTTTGATCACTACCATGATACAAAAAACATGAGCACAACATCAATGCACATGTTTAGACACTAAGGCCTAATATGTTTGTACTTAATGGAGGTCTGAATCTTAATCATTCAGATTTTAGCCCATTAAGTCCATTTGTTTATTTTTTATAAAAGCCTCTTAATGGATGTGTAAATATCTGGGCTAATCATATCTATAGGATAGTCTTAATACTATTCAGGCTTATTTTATACACTTTAAAATAATAATCCATCCCTTTTCTTTTTCTTTGTGCGACTTTTTTTCTCTCTCTACAAATTTTCTTCTTTTATTTTCTCAATCAAATATAATTTTTTTTCTTTATTCGGATAAGTTGTCATAACCCTAACAATAAAAAATTATTTACAATTTTTTGGGGTGTATTGATGGTTATCAAAAGCACTTCACCTCTACCATTTCAAGATTTGTGTACAAAACCTTTTGAAGTTTCTACTTCCATTAGTGTTCATGGTTGGAGTCCTATTTCTACTTATCCCCATCATGATGTCTCTTATGTATCTCCTATTGTACATAAAGACACACTTGATGAAGCTGAGTGACAAATTTATGGAGGTCTTAATAATTTTGCATACCAATATTCAATTTCGACTTACAAAATAGTTGTGGAATGAAAAAAAATATCTGTCTCTATTAGAAATTAATGATAAGGCAAGTATTGCTTTAATATTATTAATCATAAAAAATAATGCACCTGGAAGGAAAAATTAGACGATATTGGATGAGAAGAACTATTATATAATACAAGTTTTGGTAAACTTTGTGAAATAGATAGCTAAAATAAATGGATGATGCAGATGTTTACAAGTTAGAGAATTGGATTAAGGTCATCAGAAAAAATATGAATTCAGAATTTTTCAAATTTGCTAGAGTTTATGTTAGGCGTTGATTATAATGTGAAACCTTCATTATTATTTGATTAGTGGGTAAATTTATTTTTTATGAAAAGATGTTGAATTCATAAAAAAAACATGTTATAATAATTTTTTATATTGATATATAATTTTTAATTGCAAATCCTCTCATTTAATATTTTAATCAATTATTAACATTTCAAATAATATTTTCTTTATCAATTTTTTTTTGACGAGATGAAATTTTGATAATATTTGATTGATATAATGTTTAATTTCATATCTATTAACATATATTAAATATAAATAGTCTTAATCATTCAATGTTCATATATATAGACCACATCTTAATATTTAAATGTGTAGAACATCTTGATATTCAGATATTTATTTAGACTCAAACGTCTTAATTAATCTTAATGGAAAAAAGTAAGGCCTTAAAGTGCAACAATTGGAGATAGGCCCTAAATCGAGTCTAAACCAAAATTGTGGGACCCATGTTGAGAATCTTGAAATTGACTCTGTCAATGGGTCATAATTATCTTATCAAACTTCTGCCCAAAAAATTAGCATAATTCAATTTAAGAAAATTCCTTAAACAACACATGCAATAAAATGATATAAAATTCACTGTAAATATACTCGAATAGTCCTTCGAAAAAATAACTTACCTACAAAATAATTTACATGCCTCGCCAATAATCCCAATACAAAAACACACAAATTCCCAACGAAATGCAATTGGAATCAAAAATTTGAAGATCCCTAGCTCATAAAATAATATTTTTAAATATGGAATAAAAATTCACAACTGGTCTTTATTGAAGAAACTAGTAAAAATTCGTACTATCGTCATGATGTTTAGGGTCGTGATCACGACCCCAACATAAAATTACCATCGCAGACATGGAGTTCAAGCCACACGATCACTCTGACCAAAAATGGTCAACCCCATGTAATGCCCATCTTGATCGCGTCATGGAGGCCACATGACCACAATAGTCATGATCATTTCCCTAAGAGATTGCACAGGCTTCATTGCCACAACAATGAAGTCCCTAAAATAACTATCTAGGTGGCTTCCTACTGACCCAGTCGATGGACCATGGTCTGACCGATGGCTCGTTCTGGTGAGCCGTGGTCTGGACAGAGAAAAATGGCCATTAACGACAACCCTAACCACAGAACGTGGACCCATCCAGGGGGCATAGGTCCTGGCTGTGGTTCACTGCCTTCAGTAGTTTTCCTTGGGTGTCACGACCCGAGACTATACCCCAGAAGTGAAATAGCGTACTTGACCCTAAAGGGGTCTTATACAAGCCTCATAACATTCATTCATCACATAGGTAAAAGAAATAGTACGGAATTAAAACTTTTTAAAACCAAACTATAAAAATGCTCATTAAACAAGATTTCAAAAGACACAGCGGAAGTCTAAGTCTCACATGGACATCTTAACAAAGACATGAAAACTATAGTAGGGACACGACCCTTTACAATCAAAGTCTTAACAATAGTCTTAAAACATTTTGAACAAGAAACAATAAAACTCCATGTCCTCGATCTATGAGGACATAGCAAGTCTTGGAGGAAACTCTATCCAAGCACTTCAATCCTAGCTAGAATCAATCACTTGCTGGAACCTACACTTGTAGTAAAAATAAGGGAAATATGGGTCAGCACACAAAAATGAACTAAGTATAATGACCATTCAAAAACATGCATAAAAGGAACATTTTGTTAGAAAGTCATAGTTTTATGCCATTTTAGTAAAACTTCATGAAAATTGAATACAAGAGGCATTATGTAGTCACAACCAATATAAAAGTGACATTTTCACATTTGAACAAGATCAACATACAAACCTTTACGTTTCACCTTCAGCCTCCACCTCAAGTAACCCTCAAGCTATACCTTGTGCAATGTATGGATAGCGTCCCATACCAACACCCATACTAAGGTACCACCTTAAGGTCACCAAAAGTTAACTTACCATTCATCCTTTCAACCTTTACACAATAAATCATTTAAGAGACATAAATATTACATGAATCACATCACCACATTAAGACCAACATCTAAGAAAACTCTAAGTCATACTTGTGCATTGTGCAAGTAGCATCCCATACTATAACTCACACTAAGCACTTCTTTGAATGCACCATAGACAAGTGATGTTTGCGTAATCAATGACACATCTTCCAATGCAAGTGTCTACGATCATGCAATAGTATAATAACCCAACCAAGGGTTGGGGTTGAGTCTCAAGGGAGTGGTTTGGAGAATTAATAGAAAAATAAAATTAAGTTCTAACTATTCGTAGCTAAAGATATTAATGACTAAAAATGTTGTAAATTAAAAAGGGGGGACACAAAAGTGTCAAATATCGATTTGGGGGTACTGTCACAAATATAGCAAACACAGTAAAATTAACAATAATTCTATAAATGAGAGGGGATTCTTAGGGTGTGACCGCAATATATGTTGATTTAACTCATTAGGTACATGCTTTCGATAGAAAATTTGCAAGATAATAGTGACTAGGCTAAGCTTTAGATGGAAATAAGTTCCCTCTTGGGCAACCTACCCCGTTTCAAATAGGTTCCTCTCGGACACCTATTTTCCGAATGAAGGCCAGCCTATGCCTTACCCCACTCAGTCTCTCTAGCTGAGTGTTAGGATATGAGACTAGGGCTCACCCTCTCGGGCTGAACCTCATGTTGACCCACTCGTTAGGCCATCAGTCTAGTGGTCTTGTTTTCACGACCTCTCTCTCTAAGAAGTTGAAAACACATGGGTGGTTTTCTATTTGCAACTACAAGCCCATTAAATTAAACCACAACCACAAGGTGAAATCACCATTAAAATACATCTAACATATCAGCAAGCAAAACCCAACAATAATCTCAACAAATATTTGCCAAATCACACCCCAAGAATGGGGGTTTTTAGACGCACATCAAGAGAGAGATTTACACCTAAATGAGCTTGCATTCAAATGGGTATGAAGATTTAAGTCTTGCTACAGGCCAAGAATGAAGAATCCAAGAGACCCAAGCCCAAATCATTGGAGATGAAACCCTCTTCTTCTTCAAGTTTCCAAAACCCTCTCCAAACTCAGAGCAAAAATAAAAGTACTAAAGATTATATTAAGAATCTGATTCTGTCTAATGATATATTCTCTATAACTCTCAACGACTATTTATAGTTTTCAAAAATCTGTGCTGTGACGTATCATTCAGCGATATTAGTTGGAATCGCAGATCAACTCAGCAATTCACTCTTTAGTGTAGTTCATCGCCTTCTTGCACCATCCTTCGGCATCATCGTGCTCTAGGTCATTGGGCGATAAAATACTGCTTCGCGGAACTTTTTGGCGATGCGCCAACTATTCCCTTGTTCCGCCAACTTGATCCTTTCCATCATGCTCAGCATACTGGAAGAAAAGGCGAAGTAAGAGCCTTCGGCCATTCACCAAGTGGACTTGGTGATCCTCATGCCTTTATTTTCTCGTTCTTTCCAAGCTTTTCTTTCCTTTTTGCGAAGTAGTGTCCATGCTTTCCTTCAATCTTCAAATACATGAAACTTAAGGGTTTTCATAAGATATTGAGACAAAATAAGCATTTGAGGACACAATTTCTATTAAAATATAGCCTTAAATAAGTCCAATTTGTGAACTTATCAACAAGGCACATTCCTATACAATAGAAAAGACAAGAAAGTGACTCGTAATACAATCCAAGTATAAGATGCATCTTTACATTTAAGCATATAAGAATTTAAGTCAACATTATTTATTAACTTCATTTTGGACACATCCATTCATTAGACATTAAGGCTTAGAGAACTCACTACGACCCTCTCAATGCCTACTCGTGCAATGCATGGATAGCATCCCATACTACCACCCACACTTTGTAGAACTCCTCAAGAAATTGTAATGCACATCTCACATGAAGGCCAGAGGCATTTCACCGACATAGACCATGAAAGCTAGACATGGGATCTGGTGTTGTGTAACCCCACACCGTAGAAGGTGATCTACTTGCGTAAGGTAGATCGGTAACATTAGCTCGAATGGAATCCGCTAGCTAATATACTAGGTGGGCACATAGTTATGGGATAGGAAGATGTTCATTGGAACCCTAACCTAACATTGGGAGAGTTTCCATCTAACCATATCTGCTCGGTGCTTAGATTACATTTCCATAGATTATTTCATTCACATTTCGGGAGTGTTTTAGGGAGGAATGTCATAGGCCTATCTACCCATGATATCTCATTACACTAGGAAGAAATGCTATAAGCCTATCGATCCATGGTACATTTAAGGATAACTCTAGAGTCCTCATGAAAAGAATGCCATAAACCTATCGATTCATGGTACATTAACTCATTAAGAAAGACATGCCATTAGCCTATCGATTCTAGAGTCTTCATTGCATTAGATCGTTTATGAAAAAGAACGCCTAAGGTCTATCAATTAATAGCCATCAAGTCAAGACACATTCATCACTCATATATGGAAGGAATGCCATAGCCTATCGATTTATATTCATCAAGTCAAGACACATTCATTATACAAGAAAAGGATGCAAAAGCCTACCAATTCTAGATTCAACATTCACATTATAGAAAACCTTCACATTCCATCATTATCATTCATGAGTGTCAAATTGAGAACTAGCCTTTCACTACTAACACAAATATATTCACGATATGATTACCTGTACTTCATTAGATTCTCATTCACATACATAGTAAGTAAACACCTCCACCTTTCAAGTGGATCAACAATTCAAGCACAATTTAACTTTAACATGAAATTAGGTCAAACTTGCCCTTTGTAGGCCATGATCACAAATCCTCAATTCACCAACAATTCACCCTAATTAGGCATAGATAATGATACAATTCACCAATCCACATCAATCCAGGCTTAATCCATCAACATTCATTCATAATCAACAAACCCACTTTATGAGGCACAATTTAGGAATTGAGAGAAATCATGGATTCATAGAGTATTTTTAGCATAAATCATCAATTAAACACCAATAAAATCATAATTTCTCATTAGAAACCATTTTAAAACGTTTGATGAAAGAACCCATGAGATTGAGTATAATCTAGGGGTTTTTAGAAACTTGAAAACTTTGAAAACTTCTTTGAATGGACTGTATGGTGAAAGCTAACCATAGATGAAGGATAACCATACCTTAATAGATGAATTCCATGAAAATCAACTTAATTAGCCTTCCTCTTCAAGCCCTAAGTCCTCTTCATCTTCTCTTGGTCTTCAATGGAGTTCTATAGATAAATAATTTTAGAGGAAGGGGTTTTGATTTGGGGAATTTGAATAATGAAATCTAAAATAGTATTTTATTGTTTTAATAGTCTTAAAATATCTTAATATGCTTAAAATAACCGTGCAAACACTTATGAGGACTCGGGGTGAATTTACCAACTCCCCCCACAATGGCCGAACTACAAGATAGATTGCAGGCATGGTTCACCAAAACCCCATCCACAGACTGTGGATGGGATCACGGATTGTACTGTCCCTCCGTTATCAGGGGTTGTAGCTTGCATTTGGGGGCCATGACCCACGGAGGCCATCCACGGGGAGTGGATGGACCTACAGGGTGTAGTCCCCTTCCGTGGTCCACCAAGTTTGGGGCAACCTTGTGGTTTCAAGGGGTCTTGGGGGTTAGACTTAGGGTCCTCCTCAAGAACCCCTAGGGTGGTCCAAGGGGAGTCGTACCTTGACGTTTAACCCCTAAACCCTTCCATCAAGACTCGAGACAACATCAAACCACCTCAAACTTCACTCCAAACTTAAATACACACAAGTTAGGCTCTAGTATCACTAGTTCGTTTTTAGGGTCGTTACATTATCCCCCACTTAGTAACATTCATCCTCGAATGACACTTTAAACACATTAAGGGGTTAATGACTCAAAACTAGCAGCCCACAATCATGCAACATCAATATAAATGCATAAACATAGGAGGAAACATCAACTCCACATCAAAAAGGCTCAATGTACACAAGAAAGTAGGAACTACATCTACAAACTCATTATGCATCAAAACATCTCATCTCATTTCATTGGAGGAACTTTCTTATCCAACTCACATTATGCTCATCAAAACATCATTACACACATTTAAGCAATTTTTCTCATAAAAGCACATTATGCAACTTCTTCATAAGAATACATTTAGGCATGTTCAACAAGTCAACTCATGAAATATTTAGGCAACTCATCATAGATGCATATCAACATGAGGAACACAAATCATGAAAACTCATTTTCTCATTTAACAAGAATTCAACTAGAACATGCATAACATAAGGAGACCATGGAAACACAGCATCTCACATGACTCCAAAACATGAAACAAGCTACAAGGAACTCTTGGTCTCAAGCTTGAATAAGAATAGAAGGAAACAGATAAGGACATCAACACTCTCAACAACCTTACTATTCAACATACTATCCGTCACTTAGGAGAAACCCAACTAAGGCTATCATGAAACAACATAAGGATCTCATCAAAAAAAAAAAAAGGAACTATAACTTATCGGTACCATCATCCGGATTAGCTCCTTTGTTCTTCTTAGCTTGAAGCACATAGAAACATTTCTTCTTTAGAGCATTGGGATCCAAGCCATCATAAGAAGTTTGTTTGGCCTCCCTTCCTCTAGCCGTAAAAGTAGGACAATTTCTCACTTGATGATCACTTTTGCCATACCCATAGCACCCATTAGTACCGACTAGGCACTTCTCATGATGCCTTTTCCTAGAATTGGCATAAAGAGGTTTAGAAAATTGAGATCCACTACCTTTCTCCTCATCAGCCTTAGGAGCACTTGAAGAATCTTGGTTAGGAGCTTTCTTCTTGAACCTAGGTTGACCTTGCTCATCGGATCTACCCCTCTTCAAATCCCTATTCATCCTCTTAAGTTTGGACTCCTCAATAGAATGAGCATACACCATGAGTCTAGAAATATTCATATCATCATAGAGCTTTGCCATATGGCACTCTTCCTTAACTAGGTCAGATACACCGATCACAAACCTACTCATCTCATCTCTAAGGTTAGACACCAAGGATGGCACATACTTAGACAATACGGTAAACTTCAAAGAATACTCCTTCACATTCATGTTACCTTGCCTAAGGTTTAAAAACTCCTCAATCTTACACTCCCTCTTTTCACGGGGAAAGTACCTACCTAGGAAATCTCCCTTAAACTCCTCCCATTCAATAGGACCCGCTTTTAGAGGCCTATTGCTCTTCCATTGAGTGAACCACACTTGGGACATATCTTTCAATTGATAGGAAACCAACTCCACTTTCTCCCTAGAGGATACTCCTATAGCATTGACTATCTTATAATCTTCAACCAAGAATTCTTGGGGATCTTCTCCGACTCTAGAGCCAAGAAAGACAGGAGAATTCATCATCACAAAGTCTCTCAACCTTGAGGTCATGGTACTCTCATTAGCATTCACCCTATGCCCCATATCTCGATTAACTTGAGCTATTATGGCTTGAGATAGGGTTAGAAATGCTGCCCTAATCTCTTCATTGGTCATGTCCAGGGGAACCATCGTAACTTGATTTCCTTGATTGCCTAGAGGAACTTGGTCACCTTGAAGACCTTGGTAACCTTGAGGAATTTGGTCACCTTGAAGACCTTGGTCACCTTGAGGAATTTGGTCACCTTGAGAAACTTGGGGAGGAACTCCCTCATTCACTATCTCCTCTTCCACTCTCTTTGCTTACATCCTTCTTGTATTCATATCCTATATACATGAGAGAAGGATTAGGAAAAGGACATCTATAAAGCTTAACTCTATGGCACGGCTTCAAGAATGTGAAAGAAGTGTAACTTTCTAACGTCCTATATCCTCTCGCTCATAGATGTGTCGTGACTCACACCAATGAACAAGATTCTACTAGACGTGCCTTGTTAGACATCAACCTTAAAACGATTCCCAAAACCTAGCTCTGATACCATGTTTGTCATGACCCAAGACAATACCTCGGAAGCAACACGACGTACTCGATCCCGAAGGGGTCTTATACAAGCCTCATAACATTCATTCATCCCATAGGTAAAAGAAATAGTACGGAATTAAAACTTTTTAAAACCAAACTATCAAAATACTCACTAAAAAATCTTTCAAAAGACATAGTGAAAGTATAAGTCTCACATGGCCATTTTAACAAAGACATGAAAACTATAGTAGGGAAATGACCCTTTACAATTGAAGTCTTAACAATTGTCTTAAACATAAAGGAACTAGAAACAATAAAACTCCTTGTCCTCGATCTATGAGGACATGCCAAGTCTTGGAGGAAACTCTATCCAAGCATTTCAATCCTAGCTAGAATCAATCACTTGCCAAAACCTACACTTGTAGTAAAAACAAGGGAAATATGTGTTAGCACACAAAAATGTACTAAGTATGATGACCATGCAAAAACATGCTTAAAAGTGACATTTTGTTAGAAAGTCATGCTTTTATGCCATTTTAGTAAAATGTCATGAACATTGAATATAAGAGGCTTAATATAGTCACAACCAACATACAAGTCACATTTTCACATTTGAACAAAATCAACATATAAACCTTTACCTTTCACCTTGAGCCTCCACCTCAAGTAACCCTCAAGCTATACCTTGTGCAATGTATGGATAGAGTCCCATACCACCACCCACACTAAGGTACCACCTTAAGGTAACCAAAAGTGAACTTACCATTCATCCTTTCCACCTTTACACAATAAAGCATTTAAGAGACATAAACATTACATGAATCACATCACCACATTAAGACCAACATCTAAGACAACTCTAAGTCATACTTGTGGAATGTGCAAGTAGAATCCTATACTACTACTCACACTAAGTACTTCTTTGAAGTAACCATAGACAAGGCACATTCATATACAATAGTCAAGACAAGAAAGTAACTCATAATACAATCCAAGTATAGCATGCATCTTTACATTTAAGCATATAAGCATTTATGTCTACATTCTTTATTAACTTCATTTAGGACACATTCATTCATTAGCCATCAAGGCTTAGAGAACTCACTATGAACCTCTCAAAGCCTACTCGTGCAATGCATGGATGGCATCCCATACTACCACCCACACTTTTTAGAGCTCCTCAAGAAGCCATAATGCATATCTCACATAATGGGAATAAGCATTTAACCGACATAGACCATGCAAGCTAGACATGGAATCTGGTGTCTTGTAACCCCACACCGTAGAAGGTGATCTACTTGCCTAAGGTAGATCGATAACATTAGCTAGCATGGAATCCGCTAGCTAATATCCTATATGGGCACATAGTTATGGGATAGGAAGATAGTTATTGGAACCCTAACCTAACATTAGGAGAGTTTCCATCTAACCATATCCGCTCGGTGCCTACCTTACATTCCCATTGATTATTTCATTCACATTTCATTAGTATATTAGGGAGGAATGCCATAGGCCTATCGACCCATGATACCTCATTACACAAGGAAGGAATCATATAAGCCTATAGATCCATGGTACATTCAAGGATAGCTCTAAAGTGCTCTTGAAAAGAATGCCGTAAGCCTATCGATTCATGGCACATTAACTCATTAAGAAAGGAATTCCATTAGCCAATCGATTCTAGAGTCTTCATTAAATTAGATCATTTATGAAAAAGAATGCCTAAGGCCTATCAATTCATAGCCATCAAGTCAAGATACATTCATCCCTTATATATGAAAGGAATGCCATGGCCTATCGATTCATATTCATCAAGTCAATACACAATCATTATACAAGGAAAGGATGCAAAAGCCTACCAATTCAAGATTCAACATTCACATTATAGAAACCCTTCACACTCCATCATTATTATTCATGAGTGTCAAACTGAGAACTAGCCTTTCACTACTAACACAAATATATTCACAACATGATTACCTTTACTTCATTAGATTCTCATTCACATACTTAGTCAGAAAACACCTCCACCTTTCATGTGGATCAACAGTTCAAGCACAATTCCACTTTAATATGAAATTAGGTAAAACTTTACCTCTCAAGGCCATGATCACAAATCCTCTATTCACCAACAATTCACCATATTTAGGCATAGATAATGATACAGTTCAACAATCCACATCAATCCAGGCTTAATCCATCAACATTCATTCATAATCAACAAACCCACTTTATGAGGCACAATTTAGGAATTGAGAGAAATCATTGGTTCATAGAGTATTTTTAGCATAAATCATAAATTAAACACCAATATAATCATAATTTCTCATTATAAACCATTTTAAAACGTTTAATGAAAGAACCCATGAGATTGAGTATAATCTAGGGGTTTTTAGAAACTTGAAAACTTTGAAAACTTCTTTGAATGGACTGTAGGGTGAAAGCTAACCATAGATGAAGGATAACCATACCTTAATACATTAATTCCATGAAAATCAACTCAATTATCCTTTCTCTTAAAGTCCTAGGTCTGCTTCTTCTCTTGGTCTTCAATGGAGTTCTAGAAAAAAGATATTTTGAGAGGGAGGGGTTTTGATTTGGGGAATTTGAATCATAAAATCCAAAATAGTATTTTATTGTTTTAATACTCTTAAAATATCTTAATATAATTAAAATAATCGTCCAAACACTTATTAGGACTTGGGGTGAATTTACTAATTCATCCCCACAATGGTCGAACTACAAGATAGATTGCAGGCATGGTTCACGAAACCCCCATCCATGGACCATGGATGGGGTCACTGTCCATACTGTTCCTCCGTCATCTGGGGCTGTGGCTTGAATTTGGGGGCCATGACCCACGGAGGCCATCCACGAGGCGTGGATGGACCTACGAGGCGTGGTCCCATTCCGTGATCCACCAAGTTTGGGGAAGCCTTGTGGTTTCAAGGGGTCTTGGGAGTTAGACTTAGGGTCCTCCTCAAGGACCCCTAGGGTGGTCTAAGGGGAGTCGTATCTTGACGTTTAAACCCTAAACCCTTCCACCATGACTTGGTACCACATCAAATCACTTCAAACCTCACTCACTCCAAAATTAAACACATACAGGTTAGGCTCTAGTTCACTAGTTCATTTTTAGGGTCGTTACATTGGGGCTTCTCCATGTATCTTGGTTAGCCCTTGTAAGGTGTTCCCTTTGAGTCCTACCATGATAAACCATTTACTTAGGTTTGGGGTGTTACAAAGATCATATATATAGATTTGAAGCAGGAGAGTTCTATCACTACAATTGAAAGATTCTATGATACGATAACCAATTACAAATATAAAAGAGAATGACATCCCAAGATAGTAAGAAGGAAAATACTGATGTATAAGACAATCTCAATACACACAATAAGTAAGTCAAAGTAGGCTTATGCAACACAAGTGATAAATTTAGGAAAATAAAAGCCTAGAAGAAACATCGAGCCTCCCAGAATGATACCTCTAACTCATCAACAAGTTTAATGTTGTGAAATATAACCCAAATCTCAGTCAATGGGCCACCTGAATTATAGCTCAGCTTTTAAGAGAAAAAACAGTCTAATTTGTATACAAAACTAAGAAACCAACTATTTTTGCAACTTTATGTCTTAAAAACTCCAAAATGATGCATTTTTCCATATTAACTTGGTTTTCTTAATTAAAATAGTGGTGTGTCCCTTTGGAGGTTGACAAGTGGGGTATTATTTGTGAAAACCTTTAATGACCCTATCTATCAATTCTTTATTTACGCCTTCTATTTAAAATTTAGAGCATTCATATACCTACCCTAAGTTATTAAACTGTTGCAACTGACGGTTCGGTCACCTGGTCGTTTATTTGGTTTTATGGAAATTTTTATGTTTTAGAGCTTTCGAACCTTGAACGGATGTGTTCAAAATTTTTTTCAGGAAGAGTATCTCAGAACTCAATTCTAACAATTTCATCAGCTCCGAAAGTGTCATTTTAGGCTAGTGTTATGATTGGAATAGCTTCTGAGGTTTTTGGTCTGAGTTTGTGTAATTAGTATTTTTAACTTTAAAGTTATGGCCTAAGTTTGAGCATGCTCAACATTTTTGTTAAGCATTCCGAAATGAGAAGTGTGACAATCGTGGGAGGTCTCGTGGTCAGGCCTTCTGTTTGTGGAGGCTTGATCGAATAACGTTATCAAAGACACTTCATCCAATACTAAGTGTCAAACATCGCTAAGTAGTAATATAACCCAACTAAGTGAGTTGGGGTGAAGTCCCAGGGGAGTGGTTTGTAATTGAGAATCAATAGGCAAATATAAATATGCTCAAGTCAATCATAGCTAAAAACATTTATGAATAAAATCATGGTTCAAGTTAGGGGTGACACAAGTGTCAAATAATAGGGGGTTTTGTTTGTATTATCAACTATAACAACAAATAACATGAAAATAGCAAATATGGAGATGGGATTCTTGGGAGGTGATTGGATTATGGGCTAAGGTAGACAACCGGGTAATTGCAATTAATAGTGAATAGTTGTAAATCAGTGAATAAGCTAGACTTTAGTGGGGATAAAATTTTTCTTGAACAATTTACCCCGAATCAAATTGGTTTCTCTCGGACACCAATAAGCATAAATTAAGCACAACCTTCGCTTTAGTCCATTCACTCTCTCGAGCTGAATGTGTGGAAAAGGGTTTAAGGTTCACTCTCTCGAGCTAAACTCATGGCAACCCAATACCCACATACCATCAAATCAGTAATCTAGGTTTTTAAACCTGTCTCTCGAGCAAGACAAAAACACGAATGTAAGGTTGCATTTGCAACTACAACCTTTAGATTAAGCAAAAATTACTGAATAAAATCACTTTTAAACAACATTTACACTATCAATTAACAATAGCAGCATCTAATCAACCCATAATCACACCCCAAGAATAATGGTTTTAGCTAGACATATTAAAAAGGTAAACATCGTTACCAAATTGTGTTTCCATCAACTAGGTAAAGATTAATCTTGTCTTTACAATGGTGTAAGATGAAGAATCTTCAACACCCACTTCCAATTTCTCAGAAATGGAAACTTCAAATGTTCAAAGCTAAGGAAAATATTCTCTTCAGAACTCATTTATAAGCTCTCAAACTTGAAAACTAAATAATTAGATTAAAAATAGTCTACCAACATACTAAGCTAAACATTCAAAGAAGTATTTATAGTTGCCAAAAAAATGTGCTACGAAGGACCAGTCGGCGCAAAAAGTCAAGATCACCAATCCACTTGGAGATCCTCTCTTTGGTCAATTCCATCACCTTTTTGCTTTGGCCTTCAGCATCTTCAAGTTCTGTAATTTTGGCGATATGACACTTTATCGCGAAAATGTTCGGTAACTCGCCAACTGCTCTTTTCTATCGTCGACTTGATTTTCTCCTTTATGGCTTGGCACACTAGAACATTAGGCGAGACAATGGCCATTCGGTGACTTTCCCAATGGATTAGTTGATGCTCAAGCCTTCTTTTCTTTGTTCTTTCAGTTGCCTTGTTCCTTTTTGCTCATTAGTGTCCATGCTTTGTTCCTCAATCCAATACCTGAAATTCAAGGATTTACATCAGTTATTGGTACAAAATATGCATTTGAGAACACTAAATCTATCAAAATAAAGCCCTAAATGAGTCCTTATCGCAGACTTATCAACTCCCCCAACTTAAACTTTTGCTTGTCCTCAAGTAAAACTCAAGTTCAACAATTCAAAAATGATGTCTCAAATAGTATTACACAAAATTCAATGATGAATGCACACAAGAAGAGTCAACTTACTCATGTAAAGATCAATTGTGCACTCAAAGATTCAAGTGTGACTTACCATTATCAAAGAATCTCATGCTCACAATACTTGCTTCAAATGCAAGTTCAAGCTTAACAAAGGTACTCAAATGCCCTCACACAAAGAATGATTCCATATTCACACACAATGGTTCATAATTTAAAGCTCCAGAAGTAAATGCAATGCTCACACTCACAAAGATGGACACAATGCATGATATCACCCATAGGTTTGCCCTTATTTTCCAATCAAGACTTGTTTCAGCTCACTCAAGATCAAAAAGGTATTTTCAAAGATTGTAACAGGGCTGTGGTATGGTCATTTAGGGTGAATGGTTGTAATCCTAATGAACTATGGTGTGAACAACAATTCCTTTCCTTTTCTTCATCATTTCATTCATGCTCACAAATCATCCCACTATTCACTTTCAATGGACTATTGGAAACCCCATTTTCTTTGAACTTTCACAACTTTATTCCATAAATTTTTCATTCTTTTCCTCTTTTATCTTTTTTTTTTTTTATATGAAGGGATTCCATTTTTCTCAAAACCATAGGTCAAAAAGAGACTTTCTTGCACTTCTTGATTTACCTTCTTTTTTCACCACACCGCCAACTTAGGATTTTGGCATAAGTTGGCTATTCAAATAAACTACAAATCATGAGGATTATGGGTAATGGATCAAGAAAGGTAACAATTTCATCAAGTTTCATCCAAGAAAAGGTTAAGTATCAAGGGGTGCTCAAGTGGGGTTCACACACTCACAAGGTAGGCCACAAAATAGGTATAATGTCAAATTGTTTCACACTCTTTAAATTTGCCTAAATCATATCAAGAGATTGCATCACTTAGTCAACCGGACCAACGGGAAAAATTCTAGGTGTCATAACACATGGTTCACGGTAAGCTCATGAAACAAGGCATAGACACTAATGTCAAACAAGATTCCACACTTTCGCTAGTCTGCAATGTTCATCACAAGAGACTTAATTTGATACTTGTCTAGTGACAACGAGATGCAAAAAGTTCACATAGACTATGCAACTTCATTTGGCCTCATCGTCGCTTCACATTCATTTTTATTCAATTATGAGCACTCTTTAAGTCATCTGTATTGATCAAAACTGATACTCAAATTTGAAAGAGAACAGCCACATTCAGCACAAACAAGAGGTGGCATAAATTTTTTTCGAAAGGGTCAAAAATAATTTGCAATTAAAAACAAGGAGCCACAAGCTCAATCATCCACAAAACTGTGCAAAACATAATTATAGCTCAAAACCCAACTATATACACAAAATCAAATTCACAAAAGGTCACACAAAAGGTGGGCCTCACCCGACCACAAATAAAATCATCTGTCCTCTAATGCAAACAAAAATATCCAGAAGTGAAAAAGTAAGACATGGAGGGAGGTAAAGAAGGGATCCTATCTACTCAGTCACTCCATCTGTCTGGGCATCAGTGCACGGTGTAGCGCTTAAAATCTGGGCATTAGTGCCCGGAGTCACCACAGAAGGAATATATGGGCCACGGGGTTTGGTGAATATCTAAAATTTTTGAGACTTCAGGCTATCCATTATCTCCGGGTACCTGTCGATCATCCCATCCATGGATAGACGCTTCTCCCTAATAATTGTCCTTAACCCCTCAGTCTTTAATCTGTTCATCAACTTGGGAGGAGCACCCTGAACTGGTGGTGCAAGCACCACTGTCTGTGCTGGAACTGGATGAGAAGAAGTGGTGGACTGAGGAGTCCTGATCCTAAACGGATCATTCATCATTTTTTACCGCAACTCTGCCCTCTATGATGTTACCAATGAATCATCATCAGAAGCAACTGTCTGAGGCTCCTAGTGCTCATCCTCACTCTCAAAAGTGGTGAGGAGAGTGATATAGATGCCGTCACTGTCGGAGCTGACCTTTGGTGATGGAAGTGCCTTATCTTTTCCTTTGCCTTCCCACCAGATGTGGGAAGTTTAGTGGCCTTGCCCCTAGATGCAGTTGCATCCTTATTGAGTGTAATCCTCTTTGCTTTCTTTTAGGGTGGCATGTTTCTACCTGCAAACTTTGGCTACCTATGTCTGCAAAACATCAGGAAAAAGTTAGAAACATTTCAGTGAAAAGTATAGAAGAATAATTATAGACAGACTCGCCGAACAGGTCAGTGAGTCACCGAATCAATTTTGCGAGCTAGATCGGGCTTGTTGAAAGGACTGGCTCAAAATTCTCAAAAAATTTTGGTGAGTTAGTGATGGGAAGGCCTTTCGGTGAATCACCGATAGCATTTGGTGAGCAAGGATTAGCCCGCCGAAAGTTACAACGCAATTTAAGCTATAGGGGTACAGACAAAGGGCGATCATGAAGACTTTCGGTGAGTCATTGAGTGCCTTCGATGACCTCACACTTCTCACCAAAAGTTACAAAGTCAAACAACAAGTAAAGTGTGAAATTAAAGGCTAGATGGGCAACTTGGGTGAACCGCTGAGTTGTTCGGTGAGCTCGACCCAGCTCGCCAAACGACCCAACGTGCCTACATTCAACCCAACTTCTGGAATTCAACCCTGCAAACCTCGAAAACAAAATCAAAGCATGCACTAGTCAAATTAAAGAAAGACCCATAACATCTATTACCCCAGGATACTCAGACTTCTCCCGGTTTTGTCAAATATGGCCATTTGACGACTTTTGCCCTTAAGAATGACATCACCTGCTCTATCATTGGTAAAATTACGTCATTTGGCACAACTATGGGTTACTTAGACTTCACCCAACTAGACCCAGCAACATGCAAGTACAACCCTACAAGATTAAACAAATTTTAAGGCACAACATCACGTGAATTCAACAATACAAGCAATACGGAAAAGATTATCAAATTAAAACAGGCATTCAAACAATTTAATACTACCAGAGAGTCCCAACACACTTCAGGAAGAAAAAATCATTTGCATAAGAGTACAATTTTGATAAAATTAAACTCGGGGTTGGGAAAAACAACCTTTGATGGTGAATAATAAAGACTGAAATGCTAGGCAACAAAGTAGTCCCAATCCGAGCACAAATCAATGACTAAAATACTCTAGGAATGAAAAAAAGATATAAACTAAAGTGCGGGTGTGAGTTTGTGAGGTTCAAAAGTGAGGGAAAGTGAAAGAGTTGGAAGTTTAAACCTTTGGCATTTTAAAAACCATCAAGTTCTTACCCATTCAACGACATTAGTCATGCTCACTGACCCACTTGGTGACACGCCGAGTGGTAACTTACCTCACCGAGTTTTACAAGATCTCCTGTTAATGTGGGGATCCAAACGGCTGACTAGATCACGATCGTCGTCCTGGTCGGTGACTAGTCGATCATATTTTGGGCTCGTCGAGTTTTACATACTCCAATGTAAAATTTTCTTGAGTCCAACGGCGGTCTAAGACAAGATCGCGGACCTCAATAACAATTCACTGACTGGACCTTTAGCTCACCAACGTGCACTTTTTAACAACTTTCCCACTTCGACCTACACAAACAACACACCATTATTTCCTAAAGAAAAAATAAAGTGTTTAACACTTGGTTTGCCTCCCAAGAAGAGCCTTAGTTAACGTTGTGGCATGATGCAAGTCTCCACTTAAGTTCCATTAGTGAGATTTGCCTCATTTTCATAAGGAAACCCCTATTTTGGTTCTGGGTAGAGGTCATTCACCACTTGGTCCATTTGGGACCCTAGTAGCTGAATGAGAATGGAATATGAGGTCGTCATTTGGTTCAGCATAAAGACGTTTTCTCTTATTTCCTCCAACACTCTATCGTGTCCTTCGACTTTGTGTAGAATGAGTAAGAGGACCTCTTAAATTTTTCCACCCTCTTGCTTCATCATCTTTCGATGCTCGTGAATGGGGATGTACCTGCCCATCTTTTTGGATAGTACCTCCAAGTCCTTGCCCTTTTGGGCCAAGATATCCAGCTGACCCAACAATGTGGCCAAGTGTTGGTCCTTCTAAGTATCCTCGTTGGTTTTGGCTACACAATCAAGGTGTTGGGCTGCGGTCTCATAGGAGTGTCGCATCAAGCAGCCCGAAGAGAGTTGGTTAGTCATTATTCTATTTTTTGGGCTAAGACCCCTGTAGAAACATTCCAGAACTAGTTTATCCAAAATATCATGAGTTGGGCATTCCTACAATAGGATTTTAAACCTTCGCCACAACTCATACATGGACTTACCCTCCAATTGCTTGAAATTTATGAGGTTGTCCCTAAACATCATCAATCTCGAAGGAGGGTGATCCATTGGGTTACTGTTGCTACTAAATATGCTCCAAGTCTCTGCTCAAAACAACAATGCAAAAACCAAAACTAAAAATTAGGTAAGTTTACTATAACTAACAAGAACAAAATTCAACTTAACTAAAAATTCTCAAGTAGCACCACTCCCCGGCAGCGGCACCATTTTGATCAAATAACGTTATCAAAGACACTTCATCTAACACTAAGTGTCAACGATCGTTAAGTAGTAATCTAACCCAACTAAGTTAGTTCGGATCGAGTCTCAATGGAGTGTTTTGTAATTGAGAATCAATAGACAAGTATAAATATGCTCAAGTCAATCATAGCTAAAAACATTTATGAATAAAGGCATGGTTGAAGTTAGGGGTGACACAAGTGTCAAATAATAGGGGGTTTTGTTTGTATTATCAACTACTACAACAAATAACATTAAAATAGCAAATATAGAGATGGGATTCTTGGGATGTGATTGGATTATGGACTATGGTAGACAATCGGGAAATTGCAATTAATAGTGAATAGTTGTAAATCAGTGAATAAGCTAGACTTTAGTAGGGATAAACTTTCTCTCGAACAATTTTACCCCAAATCAAATCAATTTCTCTTGAACACCAATAAGCAGCAATTAAGCACAACCTTCGCTTTAGTCCATTCTCTCTTTTGAGCTGAATGTGTCGAAAAGGGTTTAGGGTTTAGGGTTCACTCTCTCGATGTGAATCTATGAAAACTTAATACCCACAGACTATCAAATCAATAATCTTGGTTTTTAGACCTCTCCCTCAGGTAAGCCAAAAACATGTAGGTAGAGTTGCATTTGCTACTACAACCCTTTAGATTAATCAATAATTACTGAAGAAAATCACTTTTAAACAACATTTACATTGTCAATTAACAATACCCAACAGCTAAATCAACCCATAATCACATAATCACACCCCAAGAATTGGGGTTTTAGCTAGACATCATAAAAAGGTAAAAATCATTACCAAATTGTTTTTCTATCAACTGAGTAAGATTAATCTTATCTTTACAATAGTCTAAGATGAAGAATCTTCAACACCTACTTCAAATTTCTCAGAAATGGAAATCTTCAAAGCTAAGGAAACTATTGTCTTCAAAACTCATTTCTCAGCTCTTAAACTTGAAAACAAAATAATTAGATTAAAAATAGTCTACTAACATACTAAGCTAAAATTAAAACAAGTATTTATTGTTGCCAATAAAATGTGCTGCGAAGGACCACTCGGCACAACAAGTCGGGATTGCCGATCTACTCGGCGATCCACCCTTTAGTCAATTCTATCGCCTTTCGGCTTTGACCTTCAACATCTTCAACTTTTGTAATTTTGGGTGATATGGCACTGCATCACGGAACTGTTCGATGACTCACCGACTTCTCCTTTCTATCACCGACTTGATTTTCTTCTTCAGGGTAGGGCACACTGGAACATTAGGAGATACAATGGCCATTTGGCAACTCGCCCAATGGATTAGGCGTCTTTTCTTTATTCTTTTAGTTGCCTTGTTCCTTTTTGCTCATTATTGTCCATGCTTTGTTCCTCAATCCAAATACCTAAAATTCACGGATTTACATCAGTTATTAGCACAAAATATGCATTTGCAGATAATAAATCTTTCAAAATAAATCCCTAAATAAGTCCAAATCGTGGATTCATCAAGGCCAAGGCTAAAAAGCCTAGCTACTGGTCCAAGACAAGGAGCAGGACCACAGTCAGTGGTAAGGACCACGACCCGTGGTGCCTCTTGTGAAGCTTTGACAGTAGGATGCCAAGCAGAGGACTTAATGGGAAATTCTAAACATGGAAGTTATTGGAAGGGGTCATTTTTCCTAGTTTTAAAACCCCTATATAAGATATTTTAAGCTTTTAACCACCCATTTAAGTCACTTTTCACAAGACCCAAATCAAATCCCCAAAATAAGTCTTCTCTGAAATATTTCTCTCTCAAGAAAACCCAAGACATGAAGAAGAAGATAGCACTTGAAGCCTAGGTCAAGAACAAAGACTCTATTGTTGAAAGCTTGTGAAGAGCTTTGAATTAAGGTATGTTAGATTATTTATCTATGGGTTCTTCCACCCATAGAGCCCCCATTGTTTTCCCCTAATTGTGAAGAAAAACCCAATCTAAGCTAGGGTTTCTTCCTATGTTGTGGGTAGTGATGGGTATGATTCCAATTGAGTGGATAATACCCAATTATGATTGATTTAGCATCTAATTATGATATTATGATGAATTTATGTGATTTTCATGGTTACCCTAGTCTAATTGGTGAAGTTGAATTATGTGGGTTATCACCATGAAAGGTGAAGTAGAAGGTTCATGAGTGATCTTCTAGAATCAACACTTTAAGTAGTAATTGTCTAAGGCTAGAAATATATTTGTATGGGTTGAATTAGAATAGAGCATATGTGATGGACCATGATGAGTAATGATCTATATTGGGTCTATATGATGAAATTATAATTAGAACTTGCTTAAAGAAGAAGCTTATGACTAGAATGTCTTGAAATATATATGTAGAATGTGAAAGGTCTTCTGACATAGAATAATTCTAGGTTGAACACTTAATCATCTAAAATGAATCAAAGAATGTTAGATTAGAATAGCTTAAAGTTGTGACATATGTTCCATTCATGTATGGCTTAGCTTGGTAAGACAACCCGAAGGTTGGTAGCTTAGGATTGAGGATCTATAATCTCCTAAGTGTAGCTTGACTTAGCATTGTAAGATGCATGTCAAGAGTAGCTTGAGTTAGGGATAGTCATGGTAGCCTAGGATTGAGGGTTTATACTCTCCTATTGGTAGCTTGAACTAGCATTCTTAGGATGCCTTCATGGGTAGCATGACTTGGTTAGGCCAAAAACATTTCATGGTAGCTTAGGATAGAGGAGACATACTCTCCTAAGGGTAGCTTATGATTGAGACATTATACTCTCCTAATGGTAGCTTACACTAGCATCTTAGGGTGCGTGCAAGGGTAGCTTGACTTAGTTGGTGTAAGACTACTTCATGGTAGCTAGAATGGAACACTTATACCCTTCCTAGAATAGCTTGGACTTGAATGATATTGTACCTTCCAAGGTAGTTAGCTTAGCCTAATATAGTTATGTTAGCAAGATGATTAGCTTGGTCTAGCCTAATAGGGTGCTATTCTTTGGTAGTCTAGCATGAAAAATAGTGGTCATTTAAGTATGATAGCCTAAAGTATTACTTAGTGTGGATAGTAGTATGGGATGTTATTCATACATTGCATAAGTATGACTTGAAGCTACTTATAATAGGTTATGTTATATAGTGTATACTTACCATGGGTTGTTGCTATAGTTGCCCTCCATGATATGCTTAATTTAAGGTGATAGTTCCCTTGTCTATATGAAGTAAGCTAAAGAATGAGACCAAATGAATGGTAAGTATGCATATGGTGACTTCAAGGTTATGCTTAGTGTGAATGATATTATGGGATGCCCGTCATGCATTGCACAAGTGTGCTTTGATGTTACGTAGGAGTTTATTACTCATATGATATGAAAGCCTATGACTTGACCATGTATGTAGACTATGATTAAGACGACCAAAAAGGAATACTTAGCTTGGATGGTATTATGGGATGTTATTCATGCATTACACAAGTATGTATTGAGGTTACTTGAGAATAGTCCTTTTATGATATGAATGACTAAGAGTTGAGTAAGGCTTATATGAATTTTATGTTGGAGACTTCTCATATGATTATGATATTGTCTCTTATGCGCATTATAGTTGATGTTTCATGAAGTATTTCATATGATTTTTGATTATTTCTTATATTGACTAACCCTTGTCTTATGCTAGCTCTTCTGATTATGCTAGATAACATATTTAGTACATTTTGTACTAAAGCATACTTTGCCGACATTCTCATCAAATGTAGGGTTTGGAGATTGAGTTCTACTCTTGGATATTTAAGTGTATGCCTTATTAGATCTCGGTTTTACTTTATCGTTTGTGATACCGCATGTGGCAATGACATTTGATGTTTCCCCAGAAGTACTTCTAGAACCTTTTTCGTTCTCTACTCTGATTGGTGAGTCTGTGGTAGCTAAGTAGGTACATAAGAGATGTCCTATTTCCTTATCCTATTAAGTTACCATTGTTAATTTGGTAGAGCTAGACATGTTAGACTTTGATGTGATTCTTGGTATGGATTGGTTGCATGCATTTTATGCCTCTATAGATTGTAGGACTCGGGTGGTTAGATTTTGATTCCCTAATGAGCTTATGTTAGAGTGGAAGGGGGAAAATTCTATGCCTAGAGGTCAATTTGTCTCTTGTCTTAAAGCTAGAAAGATGATCTCAAAAGGGTGTATTTACCATCTTGTTAGGGTGAGGGATATGGATTCCGAAACACCTTCTCTTGAGTCGGTTCCAGTAGTTAAGGAGTTCCCAGAAGTTTTCCCCAATGATTTACCCGGTAATCCTCTCGAGCGGGAAATAGATTTTGGTATTGAACTTTTATCGGATACGTACCCTATCTCAATCCCACCTTATAGAATGGCTCCGATAGAGTTAACACAGTTGAAAGAGCAACTAAATTATTTTTTAGACAAGGGCTACATCCAACCAAGCATCTCTCCATGGGGTGCTCTGGTGTTGTTTGTTAGAAAGAAAGACGTGTCTCTCCGAATGTGCATTAATTATCGTCAATTGAATAAAGTTACCATCAAGAATAAATATCCTCTTCCAAGGATAGATGACTTGTTTGACCAACTTCAAGGGGCTAGTCATTTCTCTAAGATTGATCTTCATTCGGGTTATGACCAATTGAGGATGAGAGGGGATGATATTCCAAAGACGGATTTTCAAACCTAGTAAGGTCATTTTTTTATGTCGCATTGGTTGACAAATTCTCTGGTAGCGTTAATGGACTTGATGAATCGGGTGTTTCGACAATACATATGTTTGTGATTGTATTTCTTGATGATATTTTGATCTATTCAAGGAGTGAAAATGAGCATGTTGACCATTTCAGAATTGTGTTGCACGTGCTTAAGGACCAACAACTTTTTGCAAAGTTTAGAAAGTGTGAATTTTTTTAAGGTCCGTAGCTTTCCTTGGTCATATTGTGTCAAGCAAGGGTATTGAGGTAGATCCTATGAAGACGGATGCGGTCAAGAGTTGGCCTATACCTCTAACTTCTTCCGACATTAGAAGTTTTTTGGGTTTGACCGGTTACTTAAGAAGCTGCCATTATCTCTATACAAAACGAAGAAATACTATGTGTCAAGAAAGACAATAAAACAAAATATCAACAAACTTTAGCCAACCAACAAAAAAGGCCAAAATGGATAATAACGTGGCCATACAACCCGACACACTAGTGTGCAAGCCTTTAAGAGTAGTAAATCTTGGTCCGGAGAGAGCCCGACATACCGAAATACTATGTGTAACAAAATCCAACAAACCTTTAAACTATGGCAGCTTCGAAGAAAAAGGGCTATCAAATCTACTAGAACTCCACTGTGCTACTAGGGAGGTCTATCGAGACCTATAAGAATAAATGTTGGGCCCCCTTAGTCAATGGAGTTTCGGTATGAAATAATGTACAGAGTATAAAAGGAGATAGACTAAATGAGCATGTATCATAATATACAAAAAGCAATCACGTAGGAAAATCAAAATTTAGATAAACATGCTAACCCACTAATGAATCTAAAAATGCAAAACTAATAAAACAATAATCTAAATAAGACCCCATTAGCTCGTAAGGTACAAAAAAAATACCACCTACCTAGGCCCCATAGGCCCAGAAGGTGCCAAATCAATCTACATACCCCTATCAGTAGCCCCTTGTCTTTGTCAGAAGTCACATAGCCCTTTTTCGCAATGATATAGCCATGTAGACAGCGCATAGCCCTCTCAGGCAACATCATAGCTCTGGAGGCTACACATGTCCTCTTTTGCATCAACATTACCCTATCGGCAACACATAGCCTACCTTGGTATCAAAATAGCCCCGTAGGCAACACATAGCCCTCTTTGGTGTCAAAATCGCCCCATAGGCAACACATAACACTATTTGGCATCAATATAGCCTTGTGGGAAACACATAGCCCTCCTAAGAAATAACATAGTCCTCTTAGACAACATTATAGCCCTCATACGCAGTTCATAGCTCAACAACTAACCAGAATTGCCCTAAGAGAGACAACAAAAGATTCAATAGGCTAAAGGCGAGCAATATAGCTATAAACAATATATATGAATAGTATCCAAGTCGTTCCTAACTATGGAAAATATAGATCTACTAAATAAAATTTTAATAAATAATATTATAACATACCAAAGAACCCAAGATATGGAATACTTAGAATATATTTCAGAAAATACAAAAGAAAAAACAAATAACAGAGGTAATAATAGAAAAAGATAAATATAAACAGATAGATTATTTGGATTATGAATTAGAAAATGAAGATAGCATATACGAAATAACAGACATTGAATTAGAAGAAGAAATAGAGTCATTTTCTGATTATGACTGAAAGTGATATAAAAATAATAAGTAAAGAAGAATATCAAGATAATGAATATACAGAACAAAAAATAATATTTGACAATAATATGTTTGAACAAATAAAAGGAAAAGAATTAGACTTAAGTATAGATAAGATATTAGAAGTACCTAGATTTAAAAAACTTATTCAAATTACAACACGATGAATATTATATAGTAAGCCAAAAAGAACATGTAATAGATTGTAAATATATTAAAGGTAAAGCTAAAATACCTATCATAAATAAAAAAAATAATTAATAAAGAAATCCAAGAATTAAAATCAAAAAATCCAATAAAATATGTACATTTAGGAGCAACAGAAATATTGATAAAGGCATGTTTTAGAGAAGGAATAGATACACCTATAGAATTATATTTAGCAGATGATAGAATAATTCAACCTATAGAAAAAAGTATTATAAGCGCAGTTAGAGGAAATTTAATATATCAAAAATTTAAATTTATTATAAGTGCAAACTATTCAGTAGCAATATAAGACAAGAACATAGATAAATCACTAGTACTATATTGGAAAATGTCAGGCATAGAATTAGCACCAGGAAGTAAAATATTTACAGCAATATGTAAAAATTTATATGTGTTAACTACAAAGCATAAAATAACAGCAAAAAATAAGATTCAAAAAATCAAAATAGAAAATCCATTTGATAAAATAATTATAGTAATAGATAATAATGATTACAGTTATAAAGAAATAGATATTGAAGAAGATTTAGAGATAGTAAAAGAAAGATTAAGTACATCTAAAAGATTAAGTTACGATATACCTTTATCATCAAGAACTAGTACATCTAGAAGATTAGATTGCGACTTAATACCTAAATCATTAGAGCAAAAGAAAGATGAAATACAACCATATCAATATTATATCACAGGAATATTAGACCAAAGAAAATATTTAATAACTATAAATACAGGACAAGTAGAAAACCAAATTATAAGAGAACTAGTCAAAGAACATGAAATAATTACAGCAGAAAATATAAACACAGAATTACCTAGAGCTTTGGTAAACATAGAAGAAACTACAGAACAAGAACTAATTATTGTAGGAATACCAATAAAAATTAAATTCAAAATACATCAAGGAAATAATAATATTACTTTAGGAATAAAATGGCTAGAAACAGTTAAACCATATAATATAGATGATAAACAATTAATAATACATTATGAAAAACAAGAAAGTACTTATTAAAAGAACAATTATATGATAAACTAAACATCTTTAAATGACAAAAATATATATTTTAGCAAAAATAATTATAAAAGGATACTATAACAGATATTATTCCGGATCATATACAGACCCACAAATAAAATGGGAAATAAATAGAAAAGAATTATTTGCCATATATAAATGTTTATTAGCTTTTGAGCCATATATTGTATATAACAAATTTATTGTTAGAACAGATAATACACAGGTAAAATGGTGGATAACCAAAAAGGTACAAGACTCAGTTACAACAAATGAAATAAGAAGACTGATAGTAAATATATTAAACTTTTCATTTACAATTGAAATTATAAAAACTAACAAGAATGTGATTGCAGATCACCTCTCAAGACAAAGATACTGGAAAAGCAAATACAATGGATCAAATACTCAACCTCCTAACTACACTTTGTAAAAAAGTTGATAGTATGGATGGTGAGATACAAAAGCTAAAAGAGCAAGCTAGCAGTCAGCAGCATGACGTTAAAAATGCGGAGCTACGTCGATCGGAAGACGTTAAAATTCCAGATCTAGAAGGAGACGTTGGGAAACTCCATAAAACCCATAATGTTTGTTTAAATACAGCTGCAGGTACATCAGGAGTTACAAAGAAAGAAAAAGCTACAGAAGAAAAAAGTTATACAAATACAAATATGAACAAACTTTTTGATAAACCATATACAACACCAAAGATACAAAAATCTGTACCTACTCCACAAACCACTACATATAAAAACAGCCTAGCCCAACAGAAAAATACATATAACCACATCACCCGTACCTATACAGAAAATATTTACAAAGTCCAAACTTACTTAAACAAAAACCCCAGAGCTATAAACATAAAAGAACCAAATACTGATTACATTACCCAACACCTACAAGGATACAACAAACTAATTGCCCTACCAGGTACAAATATAAATTTGGTTACAACTTGTTATAACTACGAACTACTCAGTACCGTATACACAGCTACTGGAGATGAAATTTCAAAGATACCAGAACTATACAAAGCTTTCTTAACCTACAAAAGAATTACCAAAGGAACGCTATTTTTTATTAAATTTTACACAGCTACTGCAGAGATACTATATGACGAAAATAAAACCGGTTATACAGGTCATAAAGATAGGTTTGACCAGAGATATGTTAATTCCAAAAAAAATAGAGAAACAAGATGAGATACCTATTGTAGATATTCCTGACTTTTATTCCAACAAAAGAGTTATAGGAATAGCTACAATATTAACGGAGTTAGCAAATAATTACCTAAACAACAATACAATATGGAGTTACTATAGCCGAGATAATACCATGATATATTATAACTGTCGAGAAACTAAAGAAGGAGATATGGAAGAAATACGACAATGGATACTAAGTCTCCTTAAGCCAGAAAATATACCAATGACAAGAGCTATCAGGAAAAATTTCATTTCATCAGCATTATTAACCAGATATTGTACAACAATCAGCAGCAAATATTCAGAACATATATGTTCCAAATGTCACGGAGAAGATAACAATGCCCCAACCGTACAGCTGGAATAAAACTATCACAAAGAAGATACAAAATAGCCGGCAGACTGATGAAGACAGCCGACAAAACAAAAGATAGGACGGAGATATTTATGTAAAAAGTCAAAAGTAGGATAGGAATCTTATCTTCCCTTTTGTAAAGTTATTTGTTTTCTTTTGTAAAGTAAAGTAAAGTAGTTTGTTTTTATTAAGAGTCACCGACAGGATACTATTAATGAATAGTAAAAGACAAAAAATACTATTCATAAATAGTAAAATGTCAATTATGTGAATAGTAAGAGTCGGTTACTGTGTAAATAGTAAAGGTCAAGTCACTGTGTAAATAGTAAGAGTCAAGTCACTATTCATGATACTGTTCATGAATAGTAGCCATGTAAATGTTTTGTATATATATATACGTTAGGAGAAGGGGATCATCATCCCTCAAAAAAAAAAAAAAATTTTATTTTATCTTTTATTTTTTAAAATTCATGGATTTCTTTATTAATTATTTTTTTATTTATAATAGGTATTTTAGCTTTAGCTTTAATATATTTACAATCTATTACATGTTCTTTTTGGCTTACTACATAATATTCATCGTGTTGTAATTTGAATAAGTTTTTTAAATCTAGGTACTTCTAATATCTTATCTATACTTAAGTCTAATTCTTTTCCTTTTATTTGTTCAAACATATTATTGTCAAATATTATTTTTTGTTCTGTATATTCATTATCTTGATATTCTTCTTTACTTATTATTTTTATATCGCTTTCAGTCATAATCAGAAAATGACTCTATTTCTTCTTCTAATTCAATGTCTGTTATTTCGTATATGCTATCTTCATTTTCTAATTCATAATCCAAATAATCTATCTGTTTATATTTATCGTTTTCTATTATTACCTCTGTTATTTGTTTTTTCTTTAAATCTTTTGGTAATTTACAGTTTCTAGCTAAATGTCCTAGTTTTCCACAATTATAACATTTACATTCTGTTATATTTTTCTTAATTCTATGTGGTCTTTTTTTTTTATAATTTTTTATATAATATCTTTTTCTTGGAATTTTGTTCTTATATTTTATTTTGAAGCGTTTATACTTCTTTATCCTTTTCTTTTTATATGGGTTTTTACATCCGAATTGGGGTGCTAATTTGCTTGTACAATATGCTAGGTTCTTTACTAATATTTTTTCTAGTTTTAATTCTTCTTTATGTTTTTCACATAGTTTCATAAAACATTGTTACAAGAATTTTATTCTAGCTCCTAGTGTATCTACTGTATTTGATTCTTCCCAATCTTTTATTATTTTTGAACTAAATGGTTCTGGTAATTTTGTGTAATATAATTTTCTTATTTCTCTACTTTCATCATTTGTATATATTCCTTTATAGTAATATTCTCTAAATGCACATGTATATTCATCTATATAACTCATTTTGCATATTGCTAATTTATTCATTAAATTTCTGTTTATTATTTTATCTTTCTGTTGTTCTTCTATTTCTGTTGTCATACTTCCAAATTCATTTCTAATTGATATTTCATATTTATTTAATATGTCGATTGCTGATGTTGCTATTTCATTATTAGATTTCGTATTATTTCTTAGTGTTGCTAAGCTTGTTGGTGTTAAATTCTGTAACCATATTTTTACTGTTCCTATAAGTGTTCTTTCTATGTATCCTGGGGCATCTATTATTGGTATCTTGTTGTCTATTAATTGCTTTGATATATAGCCTATCCATAATTGAATTGTTTTATTTGTATCTGCTACACAGTCTAAATCTAAGAAATTATTTTGATCCGTAATTTGTCTAGGTATCCAAGTCTTATTCAATCTTTTATCCCATAAAGCTTTATCTCTATTTTCTTTTTCGTAAGTATAATATGTTGGTGTTGTATCCATTCTTGTTCTAGGATTCGAAGTACTAGGTTTCTCATCTAAATTTCCTACATTTATTTCTATATTTTTATCTTTTTCTATAAGGTCAGTATATGTTTCTGAATATGATTCATAATTATTTTCTGAAATATTATCATTCTCTTCTTCATTTATTTCATTTATTCCTAACTCTTCTATTTTTAATTCAGGTAATTCTTCTGTTTCTTCTAACATTGTTTTCATTCTTTCTATTTCTTGGTTTAACTTTAATTCTTCAGTTCTTTTCTTATGCTCTTCTCTTGCTTTTAATTTTTCTTCATATAGTTGTTTAAGTCTTTCTAATTCTTTTTGTAATTCTTGTATTCTAGTATCTTTTACTTCTTCGATTTGTTTAATTTCTTTTTTAGCTTGTTCTCTAATTTTTTCAATTTCTTTTTTCCTATCGATTTCGTCATTTTCTTTATTTAATCGTACCATTGTTGTTAGACTATCTTCTAATTTTGCTGATTCTTTATCTGGCATTAGGTATAATTGGTTTCCTATTTTTTTATATCTTCTTTCTAAGTTTGAATGTATTATTTTTATTTCTAGTCCATCTTGACTTTTATATATTTTTTCTTCTACCGCATATTCTTCTTTATTCATTATAAGTTATGTTGATATTTATATTCTAAGTGTTGTAATTGTAGATCTAATAGGAATATCGTTTTTCTTTGTGCTTTTATAGATTTTTGGCATACTCCTGCCCATATATTATCTTCTAATCTATTTTGTCTAAATCTTAATTCTTGTTTTATTTCATTAATTTTTTCTAATAATTGTTCTCTATAAGTTTCATTCATTTTAAAAACATTTTTTCATAATATTCTTGTTTCTTTATCATAAGATTTTGTATTTCTTTTATATTTTCTGAAATATATTCTAAGTATTCCATATCTTGGGTTCTTTGGTATGTTATAATATTATTTATTAAAATTTTATTTAGTAGATCTATATTTTCCATAGTTTGTAGCCAATATGTTAGATATTCGTAGTTTATCATTAATCTGAATATAAATCATATAATTCATCTATATTTTGAATAGTTAGTTCTTGCCAATTTTGTTCTATAAGTTCCATTATCTGGTCTAGTTACATTATTTTTCAATAATTAAAAGGTCATAAATTTTTCTTTTTATGTCAATATTAAGTGTTTTAAGGACATATAAAATAAGTATTTTATAATTATAGTCTTCATCTAGTAAGTATGTATTCATCATTTTCATGAGTTTTAAACAAGTTTATTCCTTCTAACCTTCTTGTTTGTTATTATCAATTATCAAATTATATTAAAGTTATCCTAAATAAATTCTTTTGGTCACTACTATGATTTTCAGCCTCAATCAGTTACCCTAACAGCGCCTTCAACAAGTTCGTACTTCTCCTCAAACGGCTTCTCTTTTGCCTAACTGGGTTTCCGGTTTCGGATGGCATAGTCTGGGCTTACCTATTCTCAGCCTACCTTCGTTCATAGCAAACTACTTCAAATTTATTTAGTATAACAATACTATAACATGATAATAATCAAATAATAATCAAGAGATTATCAGGAATAATAAAGTTTAGTTATTCATATTGAAATATGGAAATACCTCAGTTTGTAGATTTTCTAGAACTGGTTCCTTCATAGTTTCCTGGTTGTTGTTAGATTTCTCCATTTATATTTTTCTTTTCTAGCTCTGATACCAATATAAGGATCTTGCGGAAGTTGAGAGAAAATATGTGGAAGTACGAACTTGTTGAAGGCGCTGTTAGGGTAACTGATTGAGGCTGAAAATCATAGTAGTGACCAAAAGAATTTATTTAGGATAACTTTAATATAATTTGATAATTGATAATAACAAACAAGAAGGTTAGAAGGAATAAACTTGTTTAGAACTCATGAAAATGATGAATACATACTTACTAGATGAAGACTATAATTATAAAATACTTATTTTATATGTCCTTAAAACACTTAATATTGACATAAAAAGAAAAATTTATGACCTTTTAATTATTGAAGAAATAACAGAACTAGACCAGATAATGAAACTTATAGAACAAAATTGGCAAGAACTAACTATTCAAAATATAGATGAATTATATGATTTATATTCAGATTAATGATAAACTACGAATATCTAACATATTGGCTACAAACTATGGAAAATATAGATCTACTAAATAAAATTTTAATAAATAATATTATAACATACCAAAGAACCCAAGATATGGAATACTTAGAATATATTTCAGAAAATACAAAAGAAATACAAAATCTTATGATAAAGAAACAAGAATATTATGAAAAAATGTTTTTATAATGGATGAAACTTATAGAGATAAATTATTAGAAAAAATTAATGAAATAAAACAAGCATTAAGATTTAGACAAAATAGACTAGAAGAAAATATATGGGCAGGAGTATGCCAAAAATCTATAAAAGCACAAAGAAAAACGATATTCCTATTAGATCTACAATTACAACACTTAGAATATAAATACCAACATAATTTATAATGAATAAAGAAGAATATGCTGTAGAAGAAAAAATATATAAAAGTCAAGATGGACTAGAAATAAAAATAATACATTCAAACTTAGAAAGAAGATATAAAAAAATAGGAACCCAATTATACCTAATGCCAGATAAAGAATCAGCAAAATTAGAAGACAGTCTAACAACAATGGTACGATTAAATAAAGAAAATGACGAAATCGATAGGAAAAAAAGAAATTGAAAAAATTAGAGAACAAGCTAAAAAAGAAATTAAACAAATAGAAGAAGTAAAAGATACTAGAATTCAAGAATTACAAAAAGAATTAGAAAGACTTAAACAATTATATGAAGAAAAATTAAAAGCAAAAGAGGAGCATAAGAAAAGAACTGAAGAATTAAAGTTAAACCAAGAAATAGAAAGAATGAAAACAATGTTAGAAGAAACAGAAGAATTACCTGAATTAAAAATAGAACAGTTAAGAATAAATGAAATAAATGAAGAAGAGAATGATAATATTTCAGAAAATAATTATGAATCATATTCAGAAACATATACTGACCTTATAGAAAAAGATAAAAATATAGAAATAAATGTAGGAAATTTAGATGAAAAACCTAGTACTTCAAATCCTAAAACACGAATGGATACAACACCAACATATTATACTTACGAAAAAGAAAATAGAGATAAAGCTTTATGGGATAAAACATTAAATAAAAATTGGATACCTAGACAAACTACAGATCAAAATAATTTCTTAGATTTAGACTGTGTAGCAGATACAAATAAAACAATCCAATTATGGATAGGCTATATATCAAAGCAATTAATAGACAACAAGATATCAATAATAGATGCCCCAGGATATATAGAAAGAACGCTTATAGGAATAGCAAAAATATGGTTACAAAATTTAACACCAACAAGCTTAGCAACCCTAAGAAATAATACGAAATCTAATAATGAAATAGCAGCATCAGCAATAGACATATTAAATAAATATGAAATATCAATTAGAAATGAATTTGGAAGTATGACAACAGAAATAGAAGAACAACAGAAAGATAAAATAATAAACAGAAATTTAATGAATAAACTAGCAATATGCAAAATGAGTTATATAGATGAATATACATGTGCATTTAGAGAATATTACTATAAAGGAATATATACAAATGATAAAAGTAGAGAAATAAGAAAATTATATTACACAAAATTACCAGAACCATTTAGTTCAAAAATAATAAAAGATTGGGAAGAATCAAATACAGTAGATACACTAGGAGCTAGAATAAAATTCTTGCAACAATGGTTTATGAAACTATGTGAAAAACATAAAGAAGAATTAAAACTAGAAAAAATATTAGTAAAAAACCTAGCATATTGTACAAGCAAATTAGCACCCCAATTCGGATGTAAAAAGCCATATAAAAAGAAAAGAATAAAGAAGTATAAACGCTTCAAAATAAAATATAAGAACAAAATTCCAAGAAAAAGATATTATATAAAAAATTATAAACAAAAAAGACCACATAGAATTAAGAAAAATATAACAGAATATAAATGTTATAATTGTGGAAAACTAGGACATTTAGCTAGAAACTGTAAATTACCAAAAGATTTAAAGAAAAAACAAATAACAAAGGTAATAATAGAAAACGATAAATATAAACAGATAGATTATTTAGATTATGAATTAGAAAATGAAGATAGCATATACGAATTCACAGATATTGAATCAGAAGATGAAGAATTAGACTTAAACATAGATAAGATATTAGAAGTATCTAGATTAAAATTTTTTTTTAGATTACAACACGATGAATATTATGTAGTAAGCCAAAAAGAACATGTAATAGATTGTAAATATATTAAAGGTAAAGCTAAAATACCTATCATAATAAAAAAATAATTAATAAAGAAATCCAAGAATTAAAATCAAAAAATCCAATAAAATATGTACATTTAGGAGCAACATAAATATTAATAAATGCATGTTTTAGAGAAGGAATAGATACACCTATAGAACTATATTTAGCAGATGATAGAATAATTCAACCTATAGAAAAAAGTATAATAAGTGCAGTTAGAGGAAATTTAATATATCAAAAATTTAAATTTATTATAAGTGCAAACTATTTAGTAGCAATAGAAGACAAGAACATAGATAAATCACTAGTACTATATTGAAAAATATCAGGCATAGAATTAGCACCAGGAAGTAAAATATTTACAGCAAGATGTACAAATTTATATGTGTTAACTACAAAGCATAAAATAACAGCAAAAAATAAGATTCAAAAAATCAAAATAGAAAATCCATTTGATAAAATAATTACAGTAATAGATAACAATGATTACAGTTATAAAGAAATAGATATTGAAGAAGATTTAGAGATAGTAAAAGAAAGATTAAGTTACGATACACCTTCATCATCAAGAACTAGTACATCTAGAAGATTAGATTGCGACTTAATACATACTACATCTAGAAGAATAAATTGCGACTTAATACCTAAATCATTAGAGCAAAAGAAAGATGAAATACAACCATATCAATATTATATTACAGGAATATTAGACCAAAGAAAATATTTAATAACTATAAATACAGGACAAGTAGAAAACCAAATTATAAAAGAACTAGTCAAAGAACATGAAATAATTACAGGAGAAAATATAAATACAGAATTACCTAGAGCTTTGGTAAACATAGAAGAAACTACAGAACAAGAACTAATTATTGGAGGAATACCAATAAAAATTAAATTCAAAATACATCAAGGAAATAATAATATTACTTTAGGAATAAAATGGCTAGAAACAGTTAAACCATATAATATAGATGATAAACAATTAATAATGCATTATGAAAACAAGAAAGTACTCATTAAAAGAACAATTATATGACAAACTAAAAGTTCAACATCTTAATATGACAAAAATATACATTTTAGCAAAAATAATTATAGAAGGATACTATAATAGATATTACACACCTATGATAGACACAGGAGCAGAAGCAAATATGTGTAAACATAATTGTCCCAGATAGTAAATGGGAAAAATTAAAAACACCACTAATAGTAACAGGATTTAATAATGAAGGAAGCATGATAACACATAAAGCTAAAAATATAAAAACACAAATATGGGATAAAATATTATTAATAGAGGAAATCTATAGTTATGAATTTACAAATAAAGATATATTATTAGGAATGCCTTTTTTAGAAAAACTATATCCACATACTATAACAAAAACGCATTGGTGGTTCACTACCATATGTAATCACAAAATAGGAGCAAAAAGAGTTAATAATAAAATCAGAAAAAATACACCATGGATAAAAGGAAGTGAAAAAATTACCCAAAAATTAGAAAATATAACAACTAATGATCATAAAATAGAAATTATAATATTCACAGTAGATAAAATACAAGCAATAAATGATAAATTAAACTCATTATATAACGAAAACCCATTACAAGGATGGGATAAACACAAAACAAAAGTAAAAATTGAACTAATAGATGAAAATAGTATAATAACACAAAAACCATTAAGATATAATTTTGAAGACCAATCAGAATTCAAAATGCATATAAATGAATTATTAGAAAATAAGTATATACAAGAAAGCAATAGTAAACATAATAGTCCAGCATTCATAGTAAATAAACATAGTGAATAGAAAAGAGGAAAAAGTAGAATGGTTATTGATTATAGGAATCTAAATGCAAAAATTAAAACATATAATTACCCTATACCTAATAAATTATTAAAAGTAAGACAAATACAAGGATATAATTACTTTAGCAAATTTGACTGTAAATCAGGATTTTACCACCTAAAACTAGAAGAAGAATCTAAACATTTAACAGCATTCACTGTACCACAAGGATTTTACGAATGGAATGTTTTACCATTTGGATATAAAAACGCACCAGGTAGATATCAACATTTTATGGATATATATTTTAACCAACTAGAAAATTGTGTAGTATATATAGACGACATATTATTATATTCAAGAACAAAAGAAGAACATCTAAATTTATTAGAAAAATTTATATATATTACAGAAATATCAGGAATTAGCTTATCAAAAAAGAAAGCTGAAATTATGAAAAATCAAATAGAATTCTTAGGAATACAAATAGATAAAAATGGAATAAAAATGCAAACACATATTGTACAAAAAATAGTTAATTCTGAAGAATTATTAGATACTAAGAAAAAATTACAATCATTTTTAGGATTAGTTAATCAAGTAAGAGAATATATACCAAAATTAGCAGAAAATTTAAAACCATTACAGAAAAAATTAAAGAAAGATATAGAACATTACTTTGATGAACAAGATAAAAAACATATCAGAAAAATAAAAATAATGTGTAAAGATTTACCAAAATTAAACTTTCCAGATGAAAATAAACAATTTACTTATATAGTGGAAACAGACTCTAGTGATCACCAACCACTCACAATTATATATACTAGATCACCAACATTAACTACCATATTATATCACTCCCAAGCTCTAAGGAAACATGCCGAACGAAGCGAATAGCCTTAACATACCTTTTCCTTTATAATTTATGCTGAAAAATACTTCTGTCGGCACCACTAAAACACTAAAAAAATGTAAACTCAATTAGTAATTAAGGACAAGAATTACTACGACAATTTGATAATTGATACGGATTCCTATTGTAAATTACTATATGAGACCTAAGGTATCCATAAACTGATAAATGATGGTTCCTACATTTCATTACACACCCAAAACACTCGAATAAAATTAAACCACTGAAAAAAACCCTGTGGCCACAACCTCCACGGAGCTACACCGCTTAATTCACCATGAAAACTATACCAAAATAGGGAGCTCGCGAAGTAGGGATATTTTTTATAAGGAGCCAAGAAGAGATCATGAAAACACAATGATGATTTGAGGAGTAAGTCTCTGATTTTAGTGGGTTTCATAAGAGCTGGAATGAAGAAAAATGAAGAAGATTCTATCGTATAAGGATCCACCGACCTAGGGAACCCACTAGCCGCCTCTATTGCATAATTGGTATGAAAAGGTAAATATCCCTCTATTATGATATTGTATGAATGAATGATTTGATGTATTGATAACTAGACTCGTAGACTTCGATTTGATATATTATAGGCTCTCTAATTCTTCTTATATTGGGAGAAAACCTCCTCTGCACTAAATTTCAAAGAAATCTTTAAAAAGGAACTTGGGATAACTTTCGCCAACTTTTATTACTAAACTCTCTTAACTTCAAAAATTAAGATGTGAGTCTTGAGAACTTAAAATATTACCCACATCATTACTTCTATATTAATCAATCTTCGTCTTGCCATGAAGGTATGAATTATGTAAGTGTTACGAAAAGTCTGGGTGTTACAGATCGCTTTGCTTGCCCATCTATTGGTGGGTGAAAAGTCGTGCTAAGCTTCACTTTGGTGCCAAGACCCTTTTGGAATGGCTTCCGAAACACAGAAGTAAACTGAGTTCCTCTATCGGAGATAATGGACAATGGCACACCATGCAATCTTACAATGTCCTTCAAATACAATTTGGTATAGTCGTCTACCACATAAGAAACTTTAACTGAAATGAAATGGGCCGATTTGGTCCTTCGGTCTACTTTAACACAAATCAAATCATATTGTCGTCGAGTAAGTGGAAACCACACTACAAATTCCATATTCACGTCTTCCCAATTCCAAGTAGGAATGATAATCTCTTGGGATAAAGCTCCCAGTTTCTGATGCTCAACCTTCACTTGTTGGAAATTTGGACATTTAGCTACAAATCTCGTAATATATTTCTTCGTCCCATTCCACCAATAATCCCGCAAATCATGTTACATCTTGGTGGCTCCCGCGTGAATAAAATATCGAGAACTATGGGCTTTTGCCAAAAAAATTTCCATTAGATCGTCAACATTTGGAACACATAATCGACCTTGGTATATAAGTACTCCATCTCCCCCTAGGGAGAAAGCCTCAACGAACTTCTTGAGTAATGCTTCCTTCAATTCCACCAAAGTCAAATCAACACATTGCTTATCTTTCACATCATTTACAAAATATGATTTGGAACCATTATGAAAATTTACACCAATCTTATCAGAGTCTACGAATTTAATACCCAATCGGGCAAATCTATGCACATATGTAACACCCTATACTCGAAAGAGGAAAAAAGTTAGAAAATTCTCAGAACCTCCAATTTTCATCCATGTGGGAAAGCCACACCCCATTGTTAGACCTAGGCAACGTGGGTGAGCTCCATTGGTGGACTTATTAGAAACTGTTGTAGGAAGTCAACCATGGCTGAGACCCACACCCTGTGGATGGATTAACGGTCTGTGTTTAGGGACTCGTGGATTGGTCCTAAACTCTATGAAAATGAACCATCCTGACCAGGATGGGCCGTGGGTCCATCCACGGTCCATGGGTCATGGTGTTGTGGGTCATGTCAGGAAATTATTTTAGGGACTTAATGGCCTTTCCGATTACAATTAGAATTAAGTGGTGTTATTTTACCATAGTTTAAAACACCTATAAAAGTATTTTTAAACCCCAAAACCCCTTATTTAAGTCATTCTCTCAAATCCTAAAAGAAAAACAAAACTCCTCTCATAAATTCTCTCTCTAGAAAGTTGAAGAAGAAGGAGAGGAATCAAGCTAGGGCAAGTTCAAGGTCTCCAATCTTCAAGATTTTGTGGGCATTCTGACTAAGGTATGATGGATTTTCATCCATGGGATCCTTCCTCTGATGGAGTCCCCTAGAATTCCCCAATTGTGAAGATGAAATCCCCAATTATAGTTAGGGTTTCTTCCAATTTTGTGGGTTATGTTGAAGGTTGATTTAATTAAGTGGATTATGATTGTTTATGATTGAATTGATAGAATTACATATTTTTAGTATGAATTTACATATAACCATGCCTATTCCATGATTTGACCTAGAATCGGTATAATTGGTTTAATGTCATGAAGGGGAACTTTGTGGATTTAGATATCTCCTTATAGGATTGATGAATTCTGATTAGAATTGTGTTAGAATGAATCTTAGGTGATGATCATGAAATCTAGGGCATTGTGAGTTAAGCTTATGATATTAATTGTTGGTAATTGATATTATAGTTGAGGAATGGATATTTCCCACATGAATTGCCTATTTATGAATGTATGAATGTGAAAGGCTTTCTCATATTAGTGATTATAGGTTGAAAGGGTTTATCACCTAAAATTAATCTAGATTAACAGACTGTATGAATGATGAGGCTAGAGGACACTACCCATGACCTCTATATTGAAGGATATGAGGTGATTTACCATATTCATTAGAATTTGACTTGAGGTGATTCCCTATGTTCCTAATATGATAAATGGACATGGAGGCAAGTACCCATGATCCTTATGAAATGATGTGGAGGTGAGTACCCATGTGATATGATTAGATTGTGGAGGCGAGTACCCGCAATCTACAAGTAATTAAGGCAAGAGGAAAATACCCGTTGGCCTTTGTAATTTAGGCAATGAGGTGAATCCCCATGTCTTTAAATGTAAGTATACTTAATGCGACTTATGACTATGAATATGAATAGCTTTGATTGTTGCTTGAGGTACCTTCCATTAAGTAGTTGACTAAGAGGTGATGACCCAAGTCTTGACATGAGATGAGTTAGGTTTCTTGAGAAGTATTCCATTCCTATTGTGATATTGATTTATGTGCATTGATTATGCTTATTGTTTATATTGACTAACCATGATGTTTATGTTGTTTATGCTAGCTATTATATTTAGTACTTAATTGTACTAACATATACCCTTGCCTACATTTTTATCAAATGTAGGGTCTGGCAACATAGATTCTCACACTCATGGCTAGCTCTCTTGTTTATCAGGGAAGTAATGATTTTGGTAAGTCCTCATTGTGTTCGAGGATATGATCACCCTTTTCTACTTTATGTATTTTTTTTTCATGTTGGAATTTTTTATGGGCTGCATTCCAAGAGTTTATTCATGTTGTTTAAATGGTTTGGGACAATGATGTTAGACTTTCGCACATTTTATAAATGACTTTGATTGTATTGAAAAGTTTTAAATTCCCTCACATTTCTATTACTTCATGTTATGATATGCTATGTTGTTTGTATAAGGCCTCTCGGGATCTTATATTCCTTGTTACATCTTGGGGGTCCCGCAGGGTCATGACAAACTTGGTATTAGAGCCATGTTTAGAATGGTTCTAGGATGTCTCAAACCACGTATCGTAGAGTCTTATTCATATATGTGAAGAGCGCCACATTTTAGAATGAGAGGATATGAGATGTTTAGGGAACTTCATTTCTTCGCTTCTCTAAGTTGTGACATGGAGTTTAACTCTATAAGTATTCCTTATAATCCTTACCTGATGGTTTTTAGGATATGACTACTAGAAGGGCTAATGCTAGAAGAATGGAGGGATACAATGAGAATCAAGAGGTTCCTCCCCAGGGTCCTCCTCAAGATCTCATTGATTCTTTGATAGAAAATGTGATGAATGCGGAATTTAGGTCTGCTTTTTAAGTGTTGGCTCAAACTGTGATGACTCAAGCCAATAGAGAGGTGGTATCCCATGTGAACACAAATATGGATACGACAACGGCAAGAGCTAGGGATTTTACAAGGATAAACCCTCTCGAATTTTACGGCTCTAAAATTGAGGAAGATCCTCAGGAGTTTATCGAAGAGGTCTATAATATACTTTCTATCATGGGACTGACTCCGGTAGAGAATGTGGAGTTAGCCGCTTACTAACTCAAAGGGGTTGCTAAGATTTGGTTCAATTATTGGAAAGAGGCAAGGCCAAAAGGAGCGGGTCCATAGAATGGGAAAGGTTTAAAAGTTCTTTTCTTGATCGATTTTTAACTCTTTAGATGAGAGAGACCAAGGTACTTGAGTTCATCAACCTTAGGCAAGGGAATATGAGTGCAAGGGAATATGCTTTAAGGTTCACTCAACTATCTAAGTATGCTCATTCTATTGTGGGGGATCGTAGAACCAAGATGAGTAAGTTTTTGTCAGTAGTGTCAAACTAGGTTGTCAAACAGTGCTGGACCACTATGCTTGTTCATGACATGGCTATTTCTTGCCTCTAAGTGCATGCCCAAAAAATTAAGGAAAAAAAGCTCAAGGAAAGATCTGGAGAGGCAAAGAGGGAAAGAGTGGATGATGGCAGCTTCTGACATTTTAGGTCCAGTGGGCAGGGTCGTTCAATGTACCGACAAAAGTTCTATGGGCAAGGCTCTTCAAGTGCTCCTCCAAGACCTAACAATTAAAGACTTTCTAACCCTAAGCCTCAAGGAGATTGTAATAATTTTGCGATGCCTATTGGTGCTTAATATGGGAGAAATCATGAGCGTAAGTGTCTAGCGGCCTCTAATTCTTACTTTGGGTGTGGTAAGATGGATCACAAGATAATTAATTTTCCGTCGGTTGCTCAGAATTAGGGAGATACTCATCGTAGGGCTCAATCCTACCCTTCATCCAATCCATGAGGTTCGGGTGCAAGTGCTCTTAAGCAAAACCTATTTTATGCTCTCCAAACAAGAGGTGATCAAGAGAAATCCTCGGATTTGGTGACTGGTATGTTAAAAGTTTTCTAATTTGATGTGTATGCTTTGCTTAATCTAGGAGCTACTTTTGTGACTCCTTATATAACTATGAGGTTTGATGTGCTCCCCGATGTGTTATTAGAGTCGTTTTATGTTTCTACCCCTGTTAATGATTCTGTGGTGGCTAAGAGGGTCTATAGAAGATGTGCCATTTTATTTTCCCATAGAGTTACTCTTGTTGATTTAGTAGAGCTTGATATGTTAGACTATGATATCATACTTGGTATGGATTGGTTGCATTCATGTTATGCCTCTATTGATTGTAGGAATCGAGTAGTCAAATTTCTGTTTCTAAATGAGCCTGTCCTAGAATACAAGGGGGGAAATTATATGTCTAAGGGTCAATTTGTTTTCTATCTTAAGGATAGAAAGATGATTTATAAGGGTTGCTTTTACCATCTAGTAAGGGTGAGGGATATAGATTCTGAAACCCCTTCTTTTTAATCGATCCACGTAGTGAATGTGTTTTCAGAAGTGTTCCCAAATGATCTACCCGATGTTCCTTTCAAGAGGAAATAGACTTCGGTATTGACCATCTTCTAGACACGCAACCTATATCTATTCCTCCTTATAGAATGGCTCTAGTGGAACTAAAGGATTTGAAAGAGCAATTGTAATATTTGTTTGATAAGGGTTTCATCCGACCAAATATATATATCCATGGGGTGCTCTGGTGTTGTTTGTTGGAAACAAAGATGGGTTCCTTCGTATGCGTATCGATTATCAACAATTGAACAAGGTGATCATCAAGTACAAGTATCATCTCCCATGGATAGATGATTTATTTGACCAACTTCATGGGAGTTATTTCTCTAAGATTGATCTTCGGTTAGGTTATCACCAATTTAGGGTGAAAGAAGAAGATATTCTGAAAATGGCTTTTAAAACCCGATATGGTCACTATAAGGTTTTAGTGATGTCTTTTGGTTTGACTAACACTCCGGCGGCGTTTATGGACCATTTGAATGGAGTGTTCCGATTGTATCTTGACATGTTTGTGATTGTGTTCATCGATGATATTTTAATCTATTCAAGAAGTGAGAATGAGCAGATTGATCATTTGAGGATCGTATTGCACATCCTTAAGGACAAACAACTTTTTGCAAAGTCTAGCAAATGTGAATTTTGGTTGAGGTCCATGGCTTTCTTAGGCCATATTGTTTCTAGAAAGGGTATTGAGGAAGATCCGATTAATTCAAACGTGGTCAAGAGTTGACATATATTAAAAGCTTCTTGGGTTTGACCAGTTATTAGAGAAGGTTTGTTTAGGGGTTTCGCTCCATTGATCCTCCTTTGATGGCCTTGACTCAAAATAAGGCTACGTTTGTATAGTCAGATGCTTGTTATAAAAGTTTCCAAGTGTTGAGGGATAAACTTACTTCTGCTCTGGTGTTGACTTTATCGAAAGGTACGAATGGTTTTGTGGTATATTGTGACGCCTCTAGAGTTGGGTTGGGATGTGTGCTTATGTAAAATGGTAAGGTGATTTCCTATGATTCAAGAAAATTTAAAGTTCATGAAAAGAATTATCCTACTCATGACCTTGAATTAGTGGCGATCGTATTTGCCTTAACTATTTAGAGGCATTATTGCATGGAGTTCATATAGATGTTTTCATTGACCACAAGAGTTTGCAATGTGTGATTAGTCAAAAAGATTCGAATCATCAGCATATAATGAGGTTGGAATTATTGAAGGACTATGATATGAGTGTTGTTTATCACTAAGTCAAAGCTAATGTGATGGCGGATGTCCTTAGTAGATTTTTTATGGGTAGTTTTTCACATTTTGATGATGAGTGAAAAGAGTTGACACTCGATGTGCATAGATTGGATCGATTGGGTGTTCCATTAGTACATTTTGACAAAGGTGCTGTTATAATACATAATGGCTGTGAATCATCTTTTATAAATGATGTTAAAGCTAAGCAATGTCTTGATCTGATTTTGGTTGAATTGAAAGAAGCGGTACTGAAGAAGTCCATTGAGGCTTTCTCCCAAGAAGGAAGATAGGGTACTTAGATACCAATGCCATTTATGTGTTCCAAATGTGGATGAGCTAAGAGAACAGATTTTGGCAGAAGCCTATAGTTGATGGTATTTTATTAACCCTGGAGCCACCAGGATGTACCCGTAATTTACGGGAAGTCTATTGGTGGAATGGGATGAAGAAGGATATTGCGGTATTTGTTGCAAAATGTTCGAATTTTCAAGTTTAGCTCAATATATTAGCATTCCCACTTGGAAGTGGGAAAATGTAAATATGCACTTTATGGTTGGTTTTCGTGGTTTTCGATCGGATGACTAAATCAACACATTTCCTTCTCGTCAAGGTTTCTTATTCCGTGGGAGAATTTGCACAAATGTATTTGATAGAAATGGTAAGAGTAAATGGTGTGCCCTTGTCTATTATCTCCGATAGCGGTACTCACTTTACTTCTTAGTTTTGGAAGTTATTGCAAAAGGGTCTTGGTACTAAGGTTAAGTTTAGCACAACTTTTCACCCACAAATTGATGAGCAAGCCAAGCGAAGAATTTAAACATTAGAGGATATGTTGATATCATGTGTCATCAATTTCGAGGAAGTTGTGATGATCACTTGTCATTGATACAATTCGCTTATAACAATAGCTACTATTCTAGTATTGGCATGGCACCCTCTAAAGTTCTCTATGGTAGGAGGTGTAGATCTCCTATAGGGTGGTTTGAAGTGGGTCAAGTTTCTTTGATTGGAACTGAGTTAGTTCATGAGGCTATTGAGAAAGTTCGGCTCATTAGAGAGAGGTTGAGAACCACCAAAGCTGACAAAATTTTATGCCGATGTTAGAAGGAGAGACTTAGAGTTTGAAATTAGTGATTGGGTCTATTTGAAAATCTCACCCATGAAGGGTGTGATGAGATTTGGGAATAAAGGGAAACTTAGTCCCCGATAGTCCCCGATACATGGGCCCGTACCAAATCTTGAGATGTATCGGCAAGGTTTCTTTTGAACTTAATTTGCCAAATGAGTTTGCAATGGTGCATCCCATTTTCCATGTCTCAATGCTTAAGAAGTGTGTTGGAGATCCAACATCTATAGTTTCTCTTTAAGGGTTGGGAGTTGATGAAAGCCTTTCTTATAAATAAGTTTCGGTTGTGCTTTTGGACCAAAAAGTTAAGAAATTGAGAAACAAGGAAATAGCTTCCATGAAGGTTTTGTGGAGAAACCACTTAGTTGAGGGTGCTACTTGGGAGGCCGAGACCGATATGAAATCCTGCTATCCTTACCTTTTTGCTTCTACTCTAGCTTAAGGTAATGAATTTCCTCTTGGTTTTCTTTACGTTTAGATGCCATGTGTGTTTTATGTTTTTACATGATTTGTTTATATGCATGTTCATAATTTGCTTAAGCTTCTAAATAAATGACTTATGTGAATTATTTTCCTCATGTTGTTGTTCATTGAGTATGAGTTTCCTATAGACTTCATGGGATGAGTGTTGAACATGCCTTGACTTGGAGTGGAGACTTCCTCCTAGAATATGTACTTTTTTAGAATGAATTACATATGCATTGTGTTGAGCATAGTTGTAAAGCATGGAGATGGTAAGTTCCTCGTTGAAGTAAGAAATGTGAAAATTTCATGCATATTGGGATATTAGATGTAGTTCCTACTTCCTTATAGTGCATTGAGTATATTTAGCTTTGAGATGAAGTTCCTCCTTAGTTATGTGCATTTAGATGTGTTGCATGCATGATGGGCTTCTAGTCGTGAGTCTTTCCATTTAGAAACTTATTTAGAATCTCATTCGAGGGTGAATGATCCCAAGGGGGAGATAATGTAACACCCCTTAACCGAAATAGGAAAAAAACCTAGCCAATTCTCAAAACCTCTAGGACTCACCCACGTGGGTGAACCATGCCCCATGGTTGGACACAAACCACCTAGGTGAGCTCCATTGGTGGACTTCCTTGAAACTTCCTGAGGTAGTGAACCACAACCGTAAACCATGCCCGGTAGATGGGTCTGTGGTTAGGGAGTTGTGGATTTTCCCTAAACTCTCTGACCATGAACCACGCCTGACCAGGACGGGCCATGGGTCATAGTCTCATTGGTCATGTCAGGAAAATTATTTTAGCGACATAATGGTCTTTTCCAATTTTAATTAGAATTTAGTCGTGTCATTTTTCCTAAGTCTAAAACACCTATATAAGTATTTTTAACCCCCAAAACCCCTCATTTAATTCATTATCTCAAATCCCAAAAGAAAACCCAAAACTCCTCTAAAAAATTCTCTTTCTAGAAAGTTGAAGAAGAAGAAAAAGATGAATCAAGCTATGGCAAGTTCAAGGTCTCCAATCTTCAAGCTTTTGTGGGCATTGTGATTAATGTATGATGGCTTTTCATCCATGGGATCCTTCCTCCCATGGAGTCCCCTAGAATTCCCTAATTGTGAAGATGAAATCCCCGATTCTAGTTAGGGTTTCTTTCAATGTTGTGGGTTCTGTTGAATATTGATCCAATTGAGTGGATTATTATTGTTTATGATCTAATTGAAAGAATTACATGTATTTAGGATGAAATTACATGTACCCATTCCTATTCCATGATTTGACCTAGAATTGATATAATTGGTTTAATGCCATAAAGGGGAACTTTGTGGATTTAGATATCTCCTTATAGGATTGATGAATTATGATTAGAATTTCTTTAGAATGAATCTTAGATGATGATCATGAGATCTAGGGCTTTGTGAGTAAAGCTTATGATAAGAATTGTTGGTAATTGATATTATTGTTAAGGAAGGGATACTTCCCACATGAATTGCCTAACTATGAATGTATGAATCTGAAAGGCGTTCTCACATTAGTGATTCTATGTTTAAAGAATTGCGCACCTAAAATGAATCTAGACTAAAAGACTATATAAATGATGAGGCTAGAGGTGACTACCCTTGACCTCTATATTGAAGGATATGAGATGATTCCCTATACTCCTTAGAATTGGACTAAAGGTGATTCCCTATGTCCCTAATATGATTAATGGACACGGAGCCGAGTAGCCATGATCCTTATGAAATGATGTGGAGGCGAGTACCCGTATCATATGATGAGACTTTGGAGTCGAGTACCCACAATCTAAAAGCAAATAAGGCAAGAGGCGAATACCCATTAGCCTTTGTAAGTGAGGCAATGAGGCGAATTCCCATGTCTTTAAAAGTAAGTATAACTAATGTGAATTATGACTATGAAGATGAATACCTTGGATTGTTTTTTGAGATACCTTCCATGAAGTAGTTGACGAAGAGGTGATGACCCAAGTCTTGACATGAGATGAGTATGGTTGCTTGAGAAGTATTCCTTTCTTATTGTGATATTGATTTATGTTCATTGATTATACTGATGGTTTATATTGACTAACCATGATGTTTATGTTGTTAATGCTAGCTATCATATTCAGTACTTAATTGTACTAATGCATACTCTTGCGTAAATTCATATCAAATGTAGGGTCTGGCGTCATAGATTCTACACTCGTGGCTAGCTCTCTTGTTGATCAAGGAAGTTATTATTTTGTGAGTCCTTATTGTCTTCGAGGATGTGATCACCCTTTTCTTGTTTATGTCTTTCTTTTCATGTTAGACTATTGTATGGGTTGCGTCCCAAGACATTATTCATCTTTTTTAGATGGTTTGAGACAATGATGTTAGACTTCCACTCATTTTTATAAATGACTTTAATTGTATTGAAAAGTTTTAAATTCCTGCTCATTTCTATTACTTTAGGTTATGATATGATAAGTGGCCTGTATGAGGCCTCTCGGGGTCTTATACGCCTTGTTACATCTATGAAGTACCCGTGGGTCATGACAACATCTCGTGCCAACTCTTTTCTTTCATATTCCATATGAGCAACACTACCCATAGACAACCTACTAAGAGCATCTACTACTACATTCACCTTTATGGGGTGATAGAGAACATTCATGTCATAATTCTTCAATAATTAAAGCCACCTTCTTTGGTAAAGATTCAAATCTTTTTTATTTAACACATATTGCAAGCTTTTGTTGTCGGTGAACTCATCTACATGCACACCATAGAAATAATGTCTCCATATCTCTAAGGCAAAAACCACCACCTCTAATTCAAGATCATGGGTCGGATGATTTTTCTCATAAACCTTAAGTTTCCTTGAAGCATAGGCAATAACCTTTCTGTTTTGCATAAGCACATATCCCACCCAAATTCATTAGGCATCACAATACACCACAAACCCATTCCTCCTTTCGGTAAAGTCAAAACCGAAGCAGAGGTAAGTCTATCTTTCAACTCTTCAAAACTCTTTACACATAATTCAAACCATACAAACATAGGCTTCTATTGAGTCAAAGTCGTCAATGGAGAGGCAATAGAAGAAAAACCCTTAACAAATCATCGATGATAGCCGGCCAAACCCAAGAATCTTTTAGAATTGGGATCAACTCAAGAGAAGGGGTTTCAGAATCTACATCCCTCACCCTCACTAAATGGTACAAAAAACCTTTAGAAATCATCTTTCTAGCTTTAAGACAAAATTTAACCCGACTCTTAGGCAAAGAATTTCCCCCCTTCCACTCTAGGATAGGCTCATTTTGGAATTGAAAATTGACTACCCGAATCCTTAAATTGATAAAAGTATAGCATGAATGCAACCAATCGATACCAAGGATTACATTGAAGTCTAACATATCAAGTTCTACCAAGTCAACAAGAGTAACTCTATGGGATAAAAAGATGGGACACCTCCTATATACCCTCTCTGCAATCACAAAATCACCAATAGGGGTAGATACATAAAAGAGTTGTAGTATCACTTCAGGAAGCACATCAAATCTCATAGCCACATAAGGAGTCACACAAAAAAAGCCGCACCGGGATCAAACAAAGCATACATATCAATTTGAACAAATTTTAACCTATCAGTCATAACATTAGGGGAACTCTTTTGATCACCTCTAGTCTAGAGACCATAGAATTAGTTTTGCTTAAGAGCATTTGCACCCGAGCCACATGGACCGGATGAAAGGTAGGGTTGAGATCTACGACAACTATCTCCCTCATTCTTAGCAACCAAAGGACAGCTCCTTATCTTGTGATCTGTCTTTGAACACCCAAAGCAAGTATTAGAGCCCGCTAGACACTTACCCTCATGATTCCTTCTACATTTAGCACAAGTGGGCATAAAAGACCTAGTACCATCTCCTTGAGGTTTAGGTTAGAAACCCTTTCATTATTAGGCTTTGGAGGAGCATTAGAAGAACCTTTCCTTGAGAACATTTGCCAAAACCTAGAACAATCTCGTCCACCGAACCTAGAATATGAAAATTTACCATCATCCTTTCTTGCCCTTTTTGTTTCCGTAGATCAATTCTTGAGATTTTTGTCTTCAATTTGTTGGGCATGAACCATATTAAGAGAAATGTCCATATCATGGGCAAGCATAATTGTACAGCATTCTTTGATAACCAAGTCGAACACACCCGACACAACCTTACTCATCTTGGTCCTATAATCCACAACAATAGAATGAGCATATTTAGATAGTTGAGTGAACCTCAAAGAATACTACCTTACACTCATATTTAGTTGCAAAAAGTTTATGAAATCAAGCACCTTGGCCTCTCACATCTCAAGAGGGAAGAACTTATCAAGAAAAGCACTTTTGAACCTTTCCCACTCTATGGGACCCGCTCCTTACGACCTTGCCTCTTTCCATTGATTGAACCAAATCTAAGCAATCCCTTTGATTTGCTAAGCGGTCAATTCCTCCTTCTCTACCAGAGTCAGATTCAATCCCATGATAGCAAATATCTTATAGACCTATCGATTAACTCTTGAGGATCTTCCTCAACTTTGGAGCCATAAAATTCTGGAGGGTTCATCCTTGTAAAGTACCTCACTCTTGCTGCAGTCGTACCATATTTGGGTTCACGGGAGCTACCACCACTCTATCAACTTGGTAAGTCATGACTTGAGCCAACACTTGGAAAGCCTATCTAAACTCTACATTGGTTACATTCTCAGCTAAAGGATCAATTAAATCTTGAAGAGAATCTTGTAGAGGAACTTCCTGCCCCACATTATCTCCCTCGGTCCTTCTAGTATTAACCTTTCTAGTAGTCATATCCTGAAAACCACCGGGTAAGGACTAGGAGAAAGACTTTACAGAGCTAAACTCCATTGCACGACTTAGATATATGAAGAGTGGAAGTTTCCTAAATATCAAGGAGCCTCTCATTCATAAATATGGTGCGCTTCACTCTTAGGAAGAAGACTCTACTTGATGTGGTGTGAGACATCCTAGAACCATTGTAAACCTTGTGCTTTGATTAGCCACTTTGTCATGACCCAGGGTATCCCCTTGATGTATCAAGGTGTATAAGACCTCGAGAGGCCTCATACAAGCCACTTAGCATATCATAACATAAAGTAATAGAAAATGTGCAGAAATTTAAAACATTTCAATACAATCGAAGTCATTATAAAATTAAGTGGAAGTCTAATAAAACTATCTCAAACCATCTAACCAACATGAACAAAGTCTTGGGACAGAACCCATACAATAGTCCAAGACATAAAATCAAAGAACATAAAAGAAAGTGGTGACCACATCCTCGAATACAATGAGGACTCACCAAATCTTCACTTCCTTGATCAACAATGAAGTGAGCAACGTGTGTGAGAATCTATGTCATCGGACCCTATATTTGATAAGAATGTAGGCAAGAGTATGCTTTAGTACATTCATGTACTAAAAATGATAGCTAGCATAAACAACACACACATAATGGTTAGTCAATACATACCATAAGCATAATCAATGCACATAAATCATCATCATAATAAGAAAGGAATACTTCTCAAAGCAACCTTACTCATCCTTAGTCAAGACTTGGGTCATCCACTTCTAGTCAAGCTTTCCTCATGAAAGGCATCTCTAGCAACAATCCAAGCTATTCATTCTTTACATCATAGTTCTCATTTTTCATACTTATTTTTAAAGACATGGGGATCGCCTCCTTGTTTAGCTTATAAATGCTAATGGGTATTCGCCTCTTTCCTTCCTTAATTTAATATTATGGGTACTCGCCTCCATAATCACATTATATGACATGAGTACTCACCTCCAAATCATTTTATAAGGATCATGGGTACTAGCCTCTATGTCCATTCATCATAATAAGAACGTGGGAACTCACCGCTTGTTTGATTCTAAGGTGTATGGGAAATCACCTCATATCTTTTCATATGGAGGCCATGGGTAGTCGCCTCTAGCCTCATCAATTACATAGTATTTTAGTCTAGAATCATTTTAGGTGAGAAAATTTTCCCTTCATTGCATCGACCCAACTTTATGAATTCTAGGTTGGAATCATGGAATAGGCACAGGCACATGTAATTTTATCCTAAAAACATGTACTCATGAATTTAATCATAAACAACCATAATCCACTCAATTGGATCAACATTTATCATAACTCACAACATTGGAAGAAACCCTAGCTACAATTAGGGATTTAGACTTCACAATTAGGAAATATAAAGGGACTCCATGGGAGGAAGGATCCCATGGATGAAAATTCATCATACCTTTATTACAAATCCCTCACAAGAATAAAGATTGGAGACTTCAACTTGACCTAGCTTCAATTTTTTCCTTCTTTTTCCAACTTCTAGATAGAGATTATTTGAGAGGAGTTTTGGGAATTCTTTTGGGGTTTCCGAGAATGAATTGAATGAGGCATTTTGGGAGTTAAAAATACCTATATAGGTGTTCCATAATTGGTCAAAACGACACCATATTAATTTAATTAAAATTGGAAAAGACCCAACTACCCCTGAAAGTAACTACCAGCCCATAACTGATGGATCCTCACTGATGGACAGTGTATGGACCTATGGTCCGTACTTGTCAGCCGCGGTTCATGGTTAGAAACATGGGTTTTTTGGACCTTGACCTATGGACCATACTGTGGTCTGACCAACGGTGTATTGGTCAGGTCGTGGTCGGGATATTGGAGTCTAGGCTGAGGGTTGCCAACCACAGACCTTCCCTATAGTCCATGGCTCAATCCATGGGCCATGGGTGGCCGGGCATGGAGGCACCTGTTGTTTCCCAAGAACTACTATTTGCCTTATCTCGAATCTGAGGTGTTACAGAAAAGGACTCAAAGTTGGCAAAAGTCATATGTCAATGAAAGAAGAAGAGATCTTAATTTTGATGTTTATGATTGGGTTCACTTGAAAACTCACCCATGAGTGTTGTAATGAGGTTTCGGAAGAAAGGCAATCTTAGTCCCTGATATGTAGGCCCATATAAGATTTTGAGACGTGTTGGTAAGGTTGGTTACAGGCTAGACTTGTCAAATGAGTTGGCATTAGTGCATCAAGTTTTCCATGTCTCTTTGTTAAAGAAATGTGTTATTGATTTGACATTCATAGTTCCCTTAGAAGGTTTTGGAGTTAAAGAGAATCTTTCTTATGAAGAAGTTCCGGTAAAGATTCTAGACCACTAAGTCAAGAAGTTTTGAAATAATGAAGTAGCTTCGTGAAAGTGTTGTGGAGGAATCAGTAAGTTCATGATATTACTTGGGAGGCCGAGGCCGATACGATGTCCTGATATCCTCTTCTCTTTCCTTCTACTCCCACTCTAGCTTGAGGTAATCAGTTCCTCATGATTTGTTGTTTGTTTGGAGTAATGTGTCTTATATATTTCCATGATTTCCTTACTATGCATGATTTATGAAAAGTTCATGTTTTAAGAAAATGAGTCAACTTGAATGATTTCTACATGTTTATGTACACATGTGTATGAATTGCATGAAGACTACATGATATGATGTTGTAAGCATGACTTTAGCTTGGAATAGATTTTTTCTCCTTGGATATATGTATTTGAGTATGTTTTTAGCTTTGAGTTGATGTTTCCTCCTTGGATGTCAGCTTGGAGTTCATATTTCCTCCTCGAGTTTGTGTATTGCATGCATGATTGGCTGTTAGATTTAGTTCCACCCCTCTTATGATGTTTTGATTATGTCATAGCATAGTGTCTATAGTTCCTCCTTGGTTATATGGATTTAGATGAAGTTGAGTTGATGTTGTGGTTGTTATTTCCTCTCCGACTCTTTTCATACTAACTTGAATCTCATTCAAGGAAGAATGATCCCAAGGGGGAGATATTGTAACACCCTGGATTCAAAAAAGGGTAATAAGGCAGGTTTTAAGGATTGCAGGTGCCAGCCACAAGGGCCAACCATGGCCCATGGATAGGACCATGAACCATGGGTATCGTCTGTGGACTAGGCACCCAATATCCTCCAGGAACCCTGAAAGCACTGCCTGACCAATAGACCGTCGGTCAAGCCATGGTTCGTTATCGAGGTCCCATAGTTCAAGGGCCTAGAATTCAGCTTCTTACATCTAACGACGGTCGTACAGGACGGCCCGTCGTCCTGACCACGGCCCATTGTCTATGGCCATGGATGGTGGACAGGAGGTTATTTTTGGGAGCAGTTAGGTGTTTTCCTAATAAGTATATTCATATACTACGTCGTTTTACTTGTCACCATGACCCGTATTTAAGTTATTTCAACCCCCAAATTAGTTCATTCACTTAATTCTCTTCAAATTCTCCAAAAAAAAAAGATCTCCCCTGTAATTCTCTCTTTAGAAAGCTTGAACAACAAGGATTCAACCTAGGGTTTCAAGTGAAGTCTCAAGAGATAGCCTTACTTATTCGACCGGACCAATGGGGAAAATTCTACGTGTCATCATGCATGGTTCACAATAAGCTCATCACACAAGGCATTGACACTAAAGTCAAACAAGACTCCACACTTTCTCTAGTGTGCAATGTTCATCACAAGGGAATCAATTTGATACTTGACTAGTCACAACGAGATGCAAAGAGTTCACATATTGTCTATGCAACTTCATTTGGTCTCATTTTAGCCACACATTTATGTTTTTTCGATTATGAGCACTATTTGAGTCATCGATATTGATCAAAATCGAGACTCAAATTTGTTAAAGAACAACCATATTCAAATGCATACAAAAGGTGGCAAAAATTTTTGGAAGGGTCAAAATCATTTAGAATCTCAAATAAAAGGAGCCACAAACTCAAACATCCACAAAAAGCAATGCAAAACACAACATTATGATTCACAACCCAATAAGAGTATAGCACACAAAGGTGGGCCACACCCCACCACAATAAAAAAATTTGTCCTCAAATGCAAATAACATTATATCCAAAATTTAAAATAAAGAAAGACAGAGAGGGGAGTAAAGAGGGGATACTGTCTACACAGTCGCTCCGTCTGTGTGGGCGTTATTACCCGATGCCTCATCTTGATCGTGGGCATTAGTGCCAGGGGTCACCTTAGGAGGAACAGCAGTACCAGATTAACCAAGTTCTGTTTAGTGTAAGTCCATCAGAAAGACATACACCGACCTGCACAAACCCCTGACCCATGAAGAAATATTAGGGTCTAGGGTAATTGTCTTCTTAGCTGAAGTGGGCCTCTTGCCCTTGCCTTTCCCAGTGGTTGTGGGTAGTTTTGTAGCTTTGCCTTTCATTGTAGCTGCATCCTTATTTATCGCAATCCCTTTGGACTTCTCTTGGGTTGGTGTTATTCTTTCAGTAGCTTTTGATTTAGTCATATCTGCAAAATCTCGAAAAGAAGTTAGAAAAAATATTAAGCAAAAGTACAACAGACAATTTCAAACAAACTTGCCAAACCAGAGAGCGAATCACTGAATTTCTTGGGCGAGCTAGATCGAGCTCACCGAAGGAATTAGCTCTAAAGATGCAGCAAGTAGGTGATGAGGGAACCACTCAGCGAGCAAAGATAGGCCCACCAAAAGTTCCAATGCATAAAGGTTTAGGGGTGCAGACAAAGGGTGAAAGGAAAGACTTTTGGCGAGTCACTGAGTGCTTTTGGTGATATCAAGCTTCTTGGAGGTTACAAAATCAATCATTACATAAAGCATGAAATCAATGGCGAGATGGGGACATTCGGCGAACAGCCGAGTGGTTTGGCGAGCTCGACCCAGCTCACCAAATGGCTCAACGTGGCTACTTTCAACCCAATTTCTCGAATTCAACCCCGCAACCCCCAAAAACAAAATTAAAGCATGCACTACTACAATTTAGATAGGGCCCATAACACCCAAACACAACCCTTTGAATTTTAATCACGTTTCAGACATACCATTACGGGAATTCAAAAGTCCCAACTACTTGAGCAAGATTGTCAAATTAAATTATGCATTTAAACAATCTAATCCTATCAAGCAGGATCAGAACACTTCAACATGATAAGGCTATTGCAAATTAGTATAATTTTTGATAAACTAAAATCGAGGCATAGAAAACCAACCTTTTGTGTCGATAAAGAGATGATTAAAATGCTAGGCGGTAATGTAATACAATTTCGAGCACAAATCAGCACAAAAAATACTCTAAAAATGATAGAATATAGGCACTAGCATGCGGGTGTGAGTTTGGGAAGATAAAAAGTGAGGGAAAATGAATGAGGTTGAAACTTTTAAACCTTTGGTCTGCAAAACTATCCAGTTTTCACCCATTCAGCGACATTAGTCGAGCTTGCCTATCCTCTTGGCGATTCATCAATTGTTCATTTACCTCGCCGAATTTTACAGAACCTCCAGTGAGTGTGCGGGTCCCAACGGAGGTCTACGTTGAGATCGCCAACATGGTCGGCGATTCGCCAATAATTTCCCTAGGCTCGCCAAGTTCTACAGTCTCCAATTTGAAGATGTCTTAAGTCAAACGACGGATTAGGTCAGCTTTGCCGACCTCTTCGGCAACTCGTCGACTGGAACTGTTACTCGCCACCCTACACTTTTTCAAACACTTTCCACACTTCAACCTATACAAACAACACACCATTATTTTACCAAAACACAAATACAAAGCAATAAGGGGTTTTAGATTGCCTCCCAAATAACGCCTAATTTGACATTGTGATACAACGCAAGTCTACTTTCAAACCTCGTCCATAAGGTTAGCCATAGTATCATTTTGACTTCACGTATCAGGACACTATTTTGATTCAAGTGCCAATGATCGTGTGTAGTTATATAACCCAACCAAGGGTTGGGATCGTTCCCATAAGGAGTGGTTTTGAGAATTAATTGAAAAATAAAATCAAGTTATAATTAGTCATAACTATAAACATTATCGAATACAAACATACTATATCTAAGGGGTGACGCAAGCGTCTATTATCAATAGGGGTTTTGTATTAATTAACAACTAAAAACAGTAAAAATATAAGGAAACGAGATATAGAGATCCAATTCTTGGGATGTGATAAGAATACGGGATAAACTAGATGATCAAGTACATGTTTTTGATAGTATATTGTTGAACATTTGTGACAAGGCTAGACTATAGTGGGGGTAAATTCTCTCTCGAGCAACTTACCCCGAATAAACTTGGTTTCTCTCAAACACTGAGTTGCCGCATTAAACACAACCTCTACCTTTACCCATTCACTCTCTCGAGCTGAATGTGTGGGAGAAGGACTAGGATTCACTCTCTCGAGCTGAATGTGTGGGAGCAGGACTTGGATTCACTCTCTCGAGTTGAACCCATGTCGACCCAATACCATCTGCTATCAATTTAGTAGTCTTAGTTTTACGACCTCTCCCTCGAGCAAGCCAAAAACACTAAGATGAAATCGTATTTGCAACTACAATCCCATTGAATTCATACACAACTACTAAACAAAATCACATTTAAACAAAAAATAAACCATCAATAAGTAAGATCCAATAGATAATTTAGCCCATTTTCACAAAATCACACCCTAAGAATTGGGGTTTTAGCTAGACATGTAAAAGAGAAAGAAATTTATACCAATATCAGTTTCCATCAACTGGGTATGAAGAATTAAGTCTTAAAACACATCAACAGTGAAGAATCTTTGATACCCACGTCCAATTTCTTAGAGTTGAAACCTTTTGAATCTTCAAGGTCTTAGAACAAAGTCTTCAAAACCCTCTAAAACTTAAACTCACTTAAAAACTGTAAAAGGTTTGAAAAATAGAAGTGATGCTAAACTAGAAATTTAAACAAGTATTTCTAGTGTTTGAAAATTGTGCGGCGAAGGACCATTCAGCGCAATTAGTTGGGATTGCCAACACACTCGACGATCCACCCTTTAGTCTGGTTCATCGCCTTCCTGCTTTTTCCTTCAGAATTATAGCAATTTGAGGCATTAGACAATAGAGTGCTGCTTCGTGGAACTGCTCGGTGACACACTGGCTGCTCCTTTTCATCACAGACTTGACCTTCTCATTCAGAGCTCAGCACACTGGAACATTCGGCTGGATTTAGGACCTTTTGGTTACTCGCCGAATAGATTAGGCGATCCTCAGGGTATCCTTTCTCCATTCTTTCAGCCATTTCTTCCTTTTTGCTTGATAGTATCCATGCATTGTCTCTCAATCCAAATACCTGAAACTTAAGGGTTTACATCAGTTATTGAGACAAAATATGCATTTGAGGACACTAAATGTATAAAAATATAGCCCTAAATAAGTTCAAATTGTCGACTCATCACGTACTAAATATGTTTGCCAGCTTAATCATATGAGCATAAGGCAAGGGTTTGTCAATACAAGACATAATCCAAAATCATATGAAATACTTCATCAAACATAAACTATAAGCATAAGAGACAATATCATAATCATAATAAGCAAAGTCTCCAACATAACCATCATATAAGCATAATTTACTCTTAGTCATCAATATTATAATAGGACAATCCTCAAGTAACCTCAAAAGCATACATGTGCAAAGCATGAATAGCATCCCATAATACCACACAAGCAAAGTATCCCTTTTTGGTCATCTTGATCATATTCTTTATATATGGTTAACTCTTAAAGCTTTTATACCATAATGGATCCATCCTCCTAAGTAAACCCAAGGCACACTTTTGCAACGCATGAAAGGCATCCCATACTATCATTCACACTAAGCATGGCCTTGAAGTCATCTTAGTCATACTCACCCTCCTTTGGTCTCATTTTTATCTTAACTCTCATAACTAAGGGAATCTCTCACCTTTAGTTATCTATAACAAGGAAGCCAACTATAGCACCATCTTATCTCAAATATCTTCTTTAACAACCTTAAGTCATACTTGTGCAATCCATGCATAGCACCTCATAATACTATTCATACTAAGTGCCACTTTTAGGTCATCATACGAATACTTCTTGGTTTGGAACCTAGTTATTGTATTTAACTTTAGAACATTATGAGGTACTCTCTTAAGCACATCTTAGTTCATTGTTAGCTTGAACCCTATGAGATACTACTTTTAGCATGTCTTGGTTCATCATTAACATGGACCCTATAAGATACTACCCTAAGCATGTCTAAGTCCATTTATACTCTGTAACACTATGAGGTACTTCATTAAGTAAGTCTTAGTTAAATTATTATTTAGAACACTATGAGATGTTTCTTCAAGCATATCTTAGTTTATTGGATATGGAGATCGCTACTACAAACCTTAACTCAACTATGTGCTGGCTTCCATCTCATAAGACCTAACTTTGGGAAAACCCACACTCTACTACGTTAGAGTTCCCCGTTTAACTTGTATAGTCCTCACATCAACTAGGTGTGGATCTCCTTTCAACTTGGAGCCCAGACCCTATCTTGTGTGACACAGCGTCTCATTATCAATATCCACTTGGGGTCTAGCATACTCCTCCAAGATTTCACTATTAAGCCTTCCTTAACATTCATGTCTCATAGAAGGACGTCCTTGACAACCAACCCATTTTAAAGTGATTCTATCACTTTCAACTTTACAGCATTCATAAGGTAGGTTAGGTTAGTATAGGCCTTTCACCACAAATCCACCTATTAGCCTTCTATTCATCACATTGACTCTACTCTCAAAGCCTTAGTGGATCAACATATATGAATACAAGCCTTACTCTCAAAGCTTTACTTCATTTTATCCTTATTTATATATAGATTACAAGGCATTCAAGTCATAAGTTTCATCCTGAGCAATTCTCATCACATTCCTCATTATCAATAGATTCTTGTCATTGGTCATCATTTAAGATCAATCGCAAGCATTACTAATCAAGACCCATCATATTAACATTATTCTGGTTCAATTCATACATGTAGGTTTCTAACCATAGACAATTACTAGTCAAAGCATTAATTCGAGAAGATTACCTGAACCTTCAATTTCACCTTCTGTGGCAATAACCCACATAAGTAAACTCCATCAATTAGACTAGGGCAATCATGGAAAGCACATGAATTTATCATAATATCACAATTAAATGGTAAATAAAAAATAATTAGATATTATCCACTAGATTGGAATCATACCAAAACCCTACCCACAATGTAAGAAGAACCCTAGCTAGAATTGGGTTTTTGACTTCACAATTGGGGATTTCTAGGGGACTCTATGGGTGGAAGAACCCATAGATGAATAAGCTAACATACATTTAATCAAAGTCCTAATACAAGCTTTCAACTATGGGAGATTGTTCTTGGTCCAAGCTTCAAGCTCTATCTTCTTCTGCAAGTCATAGGTTTTCTAGAGAGGTAAATATTTGAGAGGAGAATGTTTTGGTGTTTTCATTCTAAATGAATTAGTTGGGGAGGTTAATGACTTAAAATAGTCTATCTAGGTGTATAAAGTTCATATAAAATGACCCTATTTAACGCTAACTTAAAAAGAATTTACTAAAAGGCCCCTCACTAGGCAGCCACTCCAAGGCACTACAAGAGGACCTCACAAGCTGTGGTCAAGACCACGAGTAGTGGCTAAGGCTTGTGTCTTGGCCACAAAAAAAAAAAACCCAAGGGATGACCATGAGAACTCCCATGATCCATGGTCAAGACCACGAGTTGTAGTTATGGTCGTGATCCCTAAGCAGTGGATTAGCCTCAAGGCCTTGCCACCCACAAACCTAAGGGGACTTCAAGAGACCCCTCACAAATCATGTTCAAGACCTCTGGTCGTAAAGGTTGTCGTCAACATGGGTAGTACTTGTCTTAAGAATGTCTTGGCTTCCCTCATCCAAAGGTATCTTCACGAGCCTTCCCACCAATCGAGGTCATGACAACTGGTCATGAAGTGGCTTGTGAACGTAACAACCTTGAGGCTGCCATTAGGGAGCTACTGCCTTGGCCTCATGAACCACACCACGAGTCGTGGTCCACACCACTTGTCTTGGTAGTGGTCATGGTCTTGAGGCAGTCTGCTCCAAGCTTTGGGGCAGCCTTGGCCTTTGGCTTAGGCTATGCCCCTTTGCCTTGGCACTTGCCCTTGCAACCCTCAATAGAATCTTAAATGGTCTTTTAAATCATGGGGTGTAACACATGCCTTCATGGTTAACCCCTAAACCCCTCATTCTAAGTGCGGGAGGTCTCATCTACGACTCTAATCCACATACATCAAACTCTAGAACCCTAGCTTGAGGATCGAGTTAGGTCTACTAGTTTTTGGGGTATTATAATATCTCCCCTTTGGGAACATTCATCCTTGAATGACATTTCTAAACACTTCTTAAGGGAAATGACTCTAGACTAGCAGCCCATACTGCATGCAACATATCTAATGCACATAATAAGGGGGAAAACTTTGACTCCCACTAATCATACTCAATACAACCAAAGGAAGTAGGAACTTCACCTAACAACCTATTCATGCATGAAATACTCATAACTAGTCATGTTCAAGGAGGGACTATTATCTCCTTGTCATAACATGCTCAACATACTCTCATTGAGCTCATATGCAATTTATTCTCAGAAAGCATTCATTTATGGAGGAATCTTTCAACTCTAACTAAGGCATGCTCATTAATTCATCTTATGAGGTCTATATGCAACTCTACTCAAAGGCACTACATCATGAGGCAAAATAATGCATATAAGTCATCTCTAAAGGGACCTAGTCATTTTCATGAACATGCATGTTAGGAAATCATGGCAACATATAAACACACAATAACCTTGCTAAATAGGCACACTATCTCCCCCTTTGAGAGTAAGCCTATACCAAATTTTCTAAACATCCTCTATCCCATGAAAGCAACAATAAGGCTCATTCATACTAAAGACAACATCAAGGTCCAATATAATAAGTCACAAAAGACAAGAAATCTGGAAAATTACTAAAGAATAAAACACATACCTAAAGGTACATGAGGAGATCACTCTTGATCTTCTCTAGATTGGAGAGCATAAAACCTATTCTTCTTTTGAGCACTATCAACCGGACCACTAGAGGCAACTTTCTTATCCTCCCTTCCCTTAGCCTTGAGAATCGGGCAATCTATTATTTTGTGCCCATCCTTACCACACCCATAGTAACCATCCATGCCGGTAAGGCACTTACCATAATGACTCCTCCCACGTTCGGTGCAAGTAGGCTTAGGAAATGGAGACCCACTACCCTTTTCTTTCTCAAACCTAGGGGTGTTGGAAGAATCTTGGCCGGAATACCTTTGTTTAGACTTAGGCATACCTTGTCCATCAGACTTAACATTAGGAATGTTCACATCATTGGTTCTAACTCTCTTTACCTCCCTATTCATTTTCTTGAGCTTTTGTTCCTAAATTTGTTCGGCATGAACCATACGACTTGAAATATTCATACCAGGGATAAACATTACTGAACGACACTCATTTTCAACCAAGTTGTACACTCCCATCACAAATTTATTCATTTTAACCCTAAAGTCCGCCACTAGAGTTGGAGCATACTTGGATTGTTGGGTGAACTTAAGAGCATGTTTCTTCACACTAATACCTCCTAGCCGAAGGTTACTAAATTCTTGCATCTTTCGTTCCCTCAACTCTAGGGGAAAGAATCTATCAAGGAATGCTTCCTTGAACCCTTCCCACTTTATTGGGCCCGCTTCTACCGGCCTATTTTCTTTCCATTGTTCATAACAAATTTGTGTTGTATCCCTCAATTGATAAGTGGCTAATTCCGCTTTCTCTACTAAAGTCAATCCCATGATGGCAAGCACCTTATACAGTTCATCTATATAACCTTGAGGATCTTCCTCCACTTTGGAGCCATAAAACTCCGAAGGTTCATCATCAAGAACTCTCTCACCCTCTAACCAGTGGAATTCACATTATTAGCCGGAGAAACTACTTCATTATTGAATTTGGCCATCATGGCTTGAGTCAATATTTGGAGAGCTGACCTTATCTCCACATCTGTCATAGCCCCCGCATTAAAAGGAACCTCAGGATAACTTTGAGAGGAACCTCTTGCTCCTCATCACCTTCATCATCATTCCTAGCATTAGCACTTGTATTATCCGTACCCTGAAAAAACCATAGGGCACGAATTAGAAAAAGGGCCTACTAAAGCCAAACTATATGGCATGACTTAGAGAATGAAAAAGTGAGATTTCCTAAGCATCCAATAACCTCCTATTCATAAATATGGCGCGCTTCACATTTATGAACAAGACTCTACTAGATGTGGTTTGAGACAATCCTAGAACCATTCTAAACCTTTTGCTCTGATTACCATGTCTGTCACGACCCAGAGGTACCCCTTAGATGTAACATGACTTACTTGACGTCGAAAGGTTCTTATACAAGCCCTTAGAAGATCATAACATAAGATAATAGAAAAGTAAGGAGAATTTAAAACTTCTTCTGAATCATACAAACGAAAACATTTTGATAAGCAAGCAAAAGTCTTTACTACACTTTTGTCTCAAACCATCTATTAAACTATTTAATAAAACTCTTGGGATGCAGCCCATGCAAAGTCTAAAATGCAAAGAAATGACATAAAGGAAATAATGGGTTTGTCCTTGAAGCTATGAGGACTCACTAAATCTTCAATTCTTCTTGCTTCTTAGAAACATATCCTCCAAAGAAACTCAATCTCTAAAATCCTATATCTGATTGAAATGTAGGCAAAGTATGCGATTGTACAGAACGTACTAAATATGCTAGCTAGCATAATCATAAGAGCATATGGCAATGGTTAGTAAACATAAGACATAATCCAAAATCATATGAAATACTTCATGAAACAAAAACTGTAAGCATAAGAAACAATATCATAATTATAATAAGCAAAGTCTCCAATATAAGCATCATATAAGCATAATTGACTCTAAGTCATCTATATCATAATAGGACCATCCTCAAGTAATCTCAAAAGTATACATGTGCAAAGAATGAATACCATCCCATAATACCACACAAGACAAGCACCACTTTTTGGTCATCTTGATCATAGTCTATATATATGGTTAACTCTTAAAGCTTTTCTACCATAAGGGATCCATGCTGCTAAGTAACCCCAAGGCACACTTATGCAAAGAATGAAAGGCATCCAATACTACACTTCACACTAAGCATGGCCTTGAAGTCATCTTAGTCATACTCACCCTCCTTCTGTCTCATTATTATCTTAACTCTCATAACTAAGGGAATCTCTCATCTTTAGTCATCTATAGCAAGGAAGCCAACTATAGCACAATCTTATCTAAAATCTCTTCTTTAACAACCCTAAGTCATAATTGTGCAATGCATGCGTAGTACCTCATAATCCTTTTCATGATAAGTACCACTTTTAGGTCCTCATACGCATACTTCTTGGTTTGGAACCTAGTTATTCTCTTTAACATTAGAACACTATGAGGTACTCTCTTAAGAACATCCTATTTCATTGTTATCTTTAACTCTATGAGATACTACTTTTATCATGTCTTGGTTCATCATCAACATGGACCCTATGAGATACTACCCTAAGCACGTCTAAGTCCATCTATACTCTTCAACACTATTAGTTACTTCATTAAGTAAGTCTTAGTTCAATTATGCTTTAGAACACTATGAGATACTTCTTCAAGCATGTCTTAGTTCATTGGATATGGAAATTACTACTAGAAACCTGAACTTAGCTACGTGAAGGCTTCCATTTCATAAGACCTAACTTTGGGAAAACCCACACTCTACTACATAAGAGTTCCCACTTTAACTTGGATAGTCCTCACATCAACTAGGTGTGGATCTCTTTTCAACTTGGAGACCGGACCCTATCTTGTGTGACACTCAATCTAATTGTCAATATCCACTTGGGGTCTAGCATACTCCCACTAGATTTCACTATTGCTTAACATTCATGTCTCATAGAAGGATGTCCTTGACAACCAACCCATGTTCAACTGATTCTATCACTTTATACTTTCAAGCATTCATAAGGTAGGTTAGGTGAGTGTATGCCTTTCACCACAAATCCACCTATTAGACTTCTATTCATCATATTGAATCTACTCTCAAGTCCTAGTGAATCAACATACATGACCACAAGCCTTACTCTAAAAGATTTACTTCATTCTATCCTTATTCATATCTAGATTACAAGACATTCAAGTCACAAGCTTCATCTTAAGCAATTCTCATCACATTCCTCATTATCAATAGATTCTAGTCATAGTTCATCATGTAAGATCAATCTCAAACATTACTAATCAACACCCGTCATGTTAACATCATTATAGTTCAATTCATACATATAGGTTTCTAACCTTAGACAATTACTACTCAAAGCATTAATTCTAGAACATCACCTTGACCTTCAATTTCACCTTCCATGGCAATAATCCACATAATTCAACTTCATCAATTAGAATAGGGCAATCATGGAAAGCACATGAATTCATCATAATATCACAATTAAATTCTAAATTAAACATAATTAGGTATTATCCACCAGATTGGAATCATACCCAAACCCTACCCACAATGTAAGAACAACTCTAACTAGAATTGGGTTATTGTCTTCACAATTAGGGAATTTCTACGGTGCTCTATGGATGGAAGAACCCATAGATGAATAAACAAACATGCCTTTAATCAAATCCCTAACAAAAACATTCAACAATGGGGGTTTTTTCTTGGTCCAAGCTTCAAGCTCTATCTTCTTCTTCATATCTTGGGTTTTCTAGAGGGATAAATATTTGAGAGGAGAGTGTTTTGGGGTTGTTACTAAATGACTTAGTTGGGGAGGTTAATGACTTCAAATAGTCTATCTAGGTGTATAAACTAACTAAAAATGAATTTACTAAAAGGCCCCTTCCTAGGCACCACAAGAGGACCTCACGAGCAGTGGTCATGACCATGAGCAGTGGTCAAGACCACGAGCCGTGGTCAAGACCACGAGCCGTGGTCCTGCCCGTGGTCCTTGGGCAGTGGCTAAGGCTTGTGTCTTGGCCTCCAAAACAACCATGGGATTATCACAAGAACTCCCACCATCTATGGTCAGGACCACGAGTCCTGATGATGGTCGTGGTCCTTAGGCAGTGGCTTGGCGTCAAGGTCTTGCCTCCCACCAACCTAAAGGGACTTCACGAGACCCCTCACGAACCTTGGTCCAGACCACTGGTCATGAAGGTTGTCATGAACATAGTCAGTACTTGGCTTCAGAATGTCTTGGCTTCCCTCATCCTAAGGCATCTTCACATGCATTCCCATGAACCATGGTCAAGACCACTGGTCGTGAAGTGGCTCGTGAAGGTAAGACACCTTGAGGCAGCCGTTAGAGAGCTACAACCTTGGCCTCAAGAGCCACACCACGAGTCGTAATCCACACCAGTAGCCGTGGTGGTAGTCGTGGTCTTGAGGCATTGTGCTTCAAGCTTTTGGGAAGCTTTGGCCTTTGGGTTTGGCTTTGCCATTTTGCCTTGGAACTTGCCCTTGCAACCCTCAATAGAATCTTAAATGGTCTTTTAAACTGTGGGGTGTCACACATGCCTTGACGTTTAACCCCTAAAACCCTCATTCTAAGTATGGGAAGTGTCATCTACGACTATAATCCACATACATCAAACTCTAGAATCCTAGCTTGAGGCTCTAGTAAGGTCTACTAGTTTCCGGTGTATTACATCATAGCACTCAATATCATAATAATCTCACATGCTTTAATCTTAGAGCAATTCTAATATATCTCATCAATCCTAAAAGGATACATCTAAACCCACAAAGTCTCCTTTCATGGCATCAAATTCAATTATATCAATTCTAACTTAGAAACATAGGTTAAACATTGGTACATGTAAATTCATCCTAAAAATATGTAATCTTATAAATTCAATCATAAACAATCATAATCGAGTCAATTGGATAAATATTAATTGGGACCCACAACATTAGATGAAAACCCATACTCAATTTGGGCAATTTCTACTTTCAATTGGGGAATCTTGGGGACTCCATGGAAGAAAGGATTCCATGGATGAAAAGCCATCATACCTTACTAACAAAGCCCATAAATGCTTGAGGAATGGAAACTTGACCTTCATCCTAGCTTGAATTCCTCCTTCTTCTTCACGTTTTATAGAAAGAAATATTTAAGAGAAGAATTTTGGGATTTCTTTTGGGTTTTTGAAATAATGACTTGAATGGGTGAGTCTTGGGGTTAAAATCAATTATATGTGGGTCCTAGGCTTGGGTAAAACGACATTGTATTAATTTAATTAAAACCGAAAAAGACCCCAGAACCCATAAACTAAAACTACTGAGCCACCACCATGTGAGGCACCACTGCCTGTAGTTGGTCCCGTTGTCCCTTGACCAATGGCTTGGTTGGTCACCCCTCTTCCCCAAAAACCTAACTCTAGACCACGAGTCCTCCCACTCCCCATCGTGGCCTTCACAAGCCATTTGTGGCTCGTGGGAGCGTCTCCATTTCGAAATACACTGAGGAGCATACTACCTAGCCTCCACACCCCTGACCACGAACCATGGTCCCTACCACGAGGCATCATGGTGGTTATGGGAGGTTAGGGCAGTTTTGTTAGCTACTGCGTAGGCTTTACGGGCACCACCATGACTCGTGGTGCCCTTCACGATCTATGTGACCTCCAAGAAGGGTGCAAAGGCTAAATCCTAGGTCTGTAACCTCTCCTTTTGACCCTTGCTTAACTAGGTTCTGAGGTGTTACATTATCCCCCCCCCCCACCTTAAGAACATTCGTCCTTGAATGAAGTTCTAGACACCTTTCAAAAGAAAAGACTTAATACTAGCAAACCATCATGCATGCAATCTCATTTAAATGCACAAATCAAGAAAGAACATCGACTCCAAGCTAATAATTCTCAATGCAAAATAAGGAAGGTAAGGAACTACATCTAGCAACCTAGTATGCACGAAATTTCAAAATTTTTCATCTTCAAGGAGGAACTACCGTCTCCAAGCTAAAACTGTGCTCCACACAATCTCATAGAGCCTATATACAACTCATTCTCAGAAAACATAGCTAAAGCATGTTCAACGACACATCTCACGAAGGCTATGGCTACTAATACTCCATGTACAACAACATGAGGAGAATCAATCATGTAAATTCATTTTCTTTGAAAACACAAGTTTTTCATGAACATGCATAACATAAGGAAATCAGGGGAATATCTAAAACACACATGATATCCAAAACAAAGAACAAACCAAGAGGAACTCATTACCTCAATCTAGAGTAGGAGTAGAAGGAAAAACATGAGGATATCAAGATATCATATCGCCTCGGCCTCCGAAGTATCACCCTCAACTAAATGTTTCCTCCACAATACTTTCACAGAAGCAATTTCCTTGTTTCTCAATTTCTTAACTTGTCGATCTAGAATCTCAACCGGAACATCCTCATCTGAAAGATTTTCATCCAACTCCCAAACCTTGTATGGGAATTATAGATGTCGGATCTCCAACACACTTTTTAAACATAGACACATGGAAAACTGGACTAACGGATGCCAAATCATTAGGCAAATCAAGCTCATAACACCCTTCATGGGTGAGATTTTCAAGTAAACCCAATCATTAAAATCAAACTCAAGGTCTTTCCTTCTAATATCGGCATAGGACTTTTGTCTACTTTGGGTGGTTGTCAACCTCTCTCTAATAAGTCGGACATTCTCCATAGTCTCATGAACTAACTCGGATCGTATCAAGCAAATTTCACCCACCTCAAACAAAGATATAGGAGATATACACCTTCTACCATAAAGAACCTCAAATGGAGCCACACAATTACTTAAATAATAATTACTATTATAAGTAAACTCAATCAATGGCATGTGATCATCCCATTTCCCCTTGAAATCGATGACACATGCTCTAAAAATATATTACAAATTTTTGATAGTTCGCTCCACTTGCCCATAGGTTGTGGGAGAAAGTCGTGCTAAGCTTATATTTAGTGCCAAGACCCTTTTGGAAAGGCTTCTAAAACTGAGAAGTAAACTAAGTACCTCTATCGGAGATAATGGACAAGCCTACTCCATGAAACCTTACAATTTCCCTCAAATACAATTAGCATAGTCTTCCGTAGAATAAGAAACTTTGACGGAAATGAAATGGGCCGATTTTGTCATTCGGTCTACTTGAACCCAAATTGAATCATGTTGTCATGGCGTTCGAGACAACCAAACTATAAAGTCCATATTCATATCTCCCCACTTCCAAGTAGGAATACTAATGTCTTGGGATAAACCTCTCGATTTTTTATGCTTAATTTTTACTTGTTGGTAATTCGGACACTAAACCACAAATTTTGCAATGTCCTTCTTGGTGGCTCATGGGTGAATAGAATACCTAGAACAATGGGATTCTGACAATATATATTCCATCAAGTCATCAACATTCGGAACACACAAACGACCTTGATATCTAAGTACACCATCTCCCCCTTGGGAGAAAGCCTTTACAGACTTCTTGAGCACCGTTTCTTTCAATTCTACTAAGGTCAGATCAAGACATTGCTTAGCTTTCACCTCTGTCTCAAAAGACGATGTTGAACCATTATGAACCATAACACCATCCTTGGTAGAGTCCATCCACCGAACACCCAATCAAGCCAATCTATGTTCATCTCGTTCCAATTATTTCTTATCTTCTTCTACATGGGCACCACTTCCCTTTAATAATTGGCTAAGAGCATCCGCTACTACATTCCCCTTACTGGAGTGATAAAGAACACTCATATCATAATCCTTAAGTAACTCAAGCCACCTTCTTTGGTGAAGATTGATAAATGCTCAACTACACCTCATCCAATAATAAGTGTAGGTGATCGAAATATAGTATAAAATCCAATGAACAGTTGGGGTCTAACCGATAAAGAGCTGTACAAGTTCATATTCTGGTACGAAGTTATATACTTGGTCTAATCGGTTATAGGAATAGAAATTATCAAAAACATTTAGATAAATCGACGGGGTTTACAACAAATATCAGATGGGGGGTTTAAGTTGGTCAATTAACAACTACAACAATTAAAAGAGGGGAAACAATAAGTAGAGAGGAATTCTCAGGGATGTGATCGATTATAGGCTGATTTCACTATATGGGTTATAGTAATTCACTAATAATTGTTGAATATCAATAGGTAGGCAAGACTATAGATGCAATAGCTTTCTCTCTAACAACAATTATGATTCAAGTGAGTTATCTCGAACTTCGACAAGCTTAACACTATAAATAGTACAATACCTCAACTTATCTACTCTTTCTAGCTAGATAGGTAGAATCGAGTTTAGAATTCATTCTCTTGAGCTAAACCCACAAAACCCAATCACTATAATAATCAATTGAGAACCTTAGTTCTAACCTTCTTTCTCAAGCAAGCCTAGAACACTAAGTTAGAATTGCAACTATAATTCATAGATAAATACATGGCTATCAATTAAATCCACTTCAAATAAGCATTTAAATTAGTAAACAACGAAACCAATAAGTTAATTAAAGGAAATAATCACATGATCACACCCTAAGAGTTGGGGTTTTAGCCATACATCATAAAAATGAAGAAATGATTACCAATTATGTTGTCCATGAACTGGGTAATGACTCCCAAATCTCTACAATGCTTCAAATAAACTTAATTCAAAAACCCAATTGAAAATTCCTCAAAACCAAGTAAAACAATGTCTCAAAACCAAAGCTCTAAGTTCAACGATAGAGAAATTACTCAGGAAAATAACTCTCCTCAAAATAGCATTTTAAAATTCAATTGATAGTCTCCTAAATTTTGGCCTTTAAGACGACTAGGCGAAGTAAGTCGAGCATCGCCGACCAAGTCGACGATGCGCTAATGGTACCATTCCATTGTCGGTATGCCTTTGATCAATAACCTTAGGGTTCTGTTACTTTAGGCGATCATGATCGAGGTGGCTGATCAGTTCAGCGGTCCGCCGACTGCCCATATCAATCAAGTTGGTTATTCCACAAAGGTGGCACACTGGAATTTTTGGCGAGCTGAAGAGCCAATCGGAGGTTCGTCGAGTGGTCTTGGCAATCACCAGGATTGCATTTCTTCAACATTTTTAGATTTCTTCGCTCCTTTTTGCCTGGTAATATCATTGCCTTGCTTTTAAGCCTTCATTGTTGCAAATAAATATTTTAACAATAGTTTAGAGCATAAATTAGGCATTTCAGGACAACAAAACTATGAAAAAAAAGCCCTAAATAATTTGAAATCTCAGACTTACCAACACCCCCAACTTAAACTTTTGTTTGTCCTCAAGTAAAACTCAAGATCAATCACTTCAACAAGGATGTCTACAAACACTACTAATGCTCAAGACACAATACAAATGCAAAGAAGAAGTTTAAATTTCGTAAGCAATAATCAATTGTGCACTTTAAGTTTCAAATTGTGACTAACCATCATCAAATAGACTCAATATCACAATGCTTGCTTCAATTGCAAGTTCAAGATCAACAAAGGCATTCAAATGCCATCACACCAAGAATGACTCTACGCTCACACAAAGTTCATCAACAATTTATGATTTTGGAATCAAATACAACTCTCACAGTCCCAAAGATGATCACATGCATGAATCTACCAATAGGCTTGCCCTTATTTTCCATTCAACATTATTTTTAGCTCACTCAAGATCACAAAGGTCTTTCAAGGCTTGTAACGGGGATGAGTGTAAAGGTATGATCATTTCGGTTTAGTGACTTCTACCTTCATGAACTATGGCCTGCAAATCAATTTTTCTCCTTCTATTTCACATTCTATGATGTTCCCAATCCACCCTATTATTAATTTAAGCATGACTCATTGGATACCCCATTTCTTTTGATCCTTTCACACACTTTATTTCACAAACTCTTCTCTTTTTTAAACATTTTTCATTTCTTTTTTTCTTTTTTTTTATATGGAAGGGGTTCCATATTTTTGGCCTAAGTTGGCTATTCAAACGAACCAATACTTCATTAAGGTTATAAGTGATGGGACAAAGAGGTCAAAATTGTTCAAGTTTCTTTTAAAGAAAAGGATAGGCTCAAAAGGTGCAAAGCAAGGTTCACACTTCTCACAAGGTTCCACAAATAGGTATAATGTCAAGTTTCAGTTGACTCTTATCAAATTGTGCTTAAGATCATTTCAATCTTTTGTTTCAATCAATCAATTGGACTAACAGCGCAAGTTCTAGGTGTTATCAACTAGAATATTCAGAACAACCTCACCACAGATGGCTTTCAACACAATTATCAAACAAGACTCAACAATACAAAGCTAGTGTGTGATGATCATCACAAGAGATAGACTCAATCAATCGACTAGTCACAACGAGATGCTAACAGTTCACATATGACCTATGTAACTCAAATTGCCTCATCATAGCCACACACTCATATCGTTCATTTGAAAGCACTATTATAGTCATCGGTATGGATCAAAACCAACACTTAAATTTGCAAGAGAACAACCACAACCAAACACATCAAGAGGTGCCAGATTTTAAAAATTAGTTCAGAGCCATTTACAATTCAAAACAACGTACAAACACAATAGATCAACATCGTATATGTATAAAATACAAAATAATATCCAATATTCATAAAACAACAATGGAAAACATCCAAAAAACAACCCAAAAGAGGTACGTAGAGAAATACCTCACCCTGCCAAACTAATCTAGCAGTTGTCTTCAACTGAAAAGAAATAATAAAAACAAAACAGTCTAAAAGTTGAAATGGAGTAAAGAGAGTCATCCTTCTAGGCTAAGCCTAGGGTGAAGGCACCATCGCCGTGACTCCGTCTGTATGGGTATCATTGCCCGGCTCAACAACATCCTTGGCTCCACTAGAGCCCACCATCGACGTCTCTCTGAGTGATACTTGCACACCTGTCTCAACCATGGAACCCTCCTAATCTACTAGATAATTATATGCGATTATGTCTCTAACACCGAGCTCCTCTTCATCCGTCTCAGCCTCAGACTCCACACTTGTGTCCTCTCTATCAACATCTCCGATTGTAGTAGCCGAAGGAATCTTTGAGCTAGTAGGGACATCTGCACTCAGGATATTGGGGATCTCAATTGTGCTGAAAAACATTGACAAATATGTGGGCTTCATCAAGTCCAAATCATTCCTCAACCAACAACATCGGCCTTTTAGGCTGTCAAAGCAGCAAAATCACATTGGCCCTACTCACAAACCTCAATCATCAAATTAAGGGCATCTACTGCAAGTTGGTGATCATTAATCAACTACCGATGCTCTCTCATCTCAGCCCTAATCGAGGCCGAAGCAATAGCAATAGCCTATTCTATCATTCAAGGCACAACAGCCTCTACTCAGGAGGCACGCACATCGGTAGAATGAGCCAGATGGCCTATTTTACACAACATAGCCTGGGTAATAGGGGGTCATGAGGTAGCAACAGTAGCAGAAGTAGTTGAAGGGGGTACAATAATCCAACTAGGAGTAGCAGAAGAAAAGAAAGGCCAGATGTACCTGTAGGCTGACTTGCCTAAGGAGGAAGTATTACCTCCACCGGTAATATGTCAACATCAACAAATGGAGACGTATCTACTGATAAAGCTCTCCTCCTATCGGCCTCATCCCATGTGTACTTACCCTCTATCCGTCCGATGTCAGTAGAGAAAGTGGGGGTCACTTCCAAATACATCTTCTCAACCATAGGGACATATGCCCATCTGTACAATTCGGTGATCAAGACCGAAAATGAAAGAGGGGCAGACTCTCCTTGGACCTCATGGCCATCTCTTTCTCAATGAGCAGACCAAAATTCAACCTTTGTTGATCTATAATAGAACCTAGACAAGAAGCCTTTAGATGTCGGAGGATCGACATATATGAAGGCATGATGGTATTGCTAATGAACCAAAACCAGTATCGGGCAACCACATTGAGGTTCTTCGTCTCAATCTGTGCACCTACCTCGATCAACCTCAGAGACATATTAGAAATGAGGGGTTCCAACCAACTCTTTAGATCATCTAGGGTCTTCTTCTTAATGAGTTCAATGTTGTCATGTATGAAGTCCCATGAACACCCGAGTACCTCATTAATCTATGTGCTGCTACACTTCACCTTCTTCCCCCGAACAACCGCATAGTTAACTAGCCTCAATGTGCTGGCCTTCTTTTTCCCTTTCTGCACCAGCTCCTCAAAAGCCTAACAGAACTCTCGGACCCAAGTAGGGATGTAGAGGCCTAAGGGTTTAGTGAAAATCTCAAACCGATGGAACATCAGGGTGTTCCATACTCTGGGATACCGTTCTACCACACAATTAGTACACAATCGCTTCTCCTACAGAATTATCCTTAAACCCTTGGCCTTTAGTCAGTTTAGTGACGGGGGAGGAGGACCCTGAACTAGTGGAGCATGCACTACTGCTTGAGCTGGAGGTAGAGGAGGAGGAGAGTAGGAGGCAGTTGGATCTTAAACAGAACATACATTCATAGTTCTGGAGAGTAGCTCTGTTCTCCTACCCTGTAGGAACTGGTCGTCCTCCAGTTGAGATACGGAGGCTGGGGAATTGTCCTCTGAATGGCCCTCACTGTCAGAGGACATGACGTACATGGTGTAAATACCCTTAGTGTCAAAGCTCTCCTCCCCTGGTGTGGATTGCACAGAGCCCTTTCCCTTTCCCCTTTTTGGAGGAATTTTGGTAGCTGGGGCCCAAGAGGTGACAACCTCCTCATTAATAACTATTCCTTATGCCCGCTTTCGGGGCAGTTGATTCCTTCCTAGAATTGTAGGTTTAGACATTTCTGTAACACAAAACAACACACGTTAGATTTAATTTGGAAAAGAAATCAAAGTAGGTAAAACTGTACAGAAAGACCCACCTAACCCGACTTGGCTCGCCGAAAGTTCCAGAACAACACTATTCAAAAATAATAACAAGTTGGCAATATCTAGAGCCATTTGGCGGATCGCCAACACCATTTGATGAACTAAAAGTAGGTCACCGAATGTTACAGAACAATTTCTAAAATTAGGGGTGCAGAAGGGCGATCAGAAATGACTTTTGGCAAGTTGCCGAGTGAATTTGGCAAGTTCAGGGATATCACAAAAAGTTAAATAACTCAAACCAACAAAATTGAGAATTAAAAGGCTATCTAGGGGACTTTAGGTGAAATGTCAAACCACTCAGTGAGCTCAACCCAGCTCGCCAAGTGGTCCAACCTGCCAAATTTGTATCCCAACCTTCAAAATCTAACTCGTAGCCCACGCAAAAAAAATTAACCTATTGTTCCATGCAATTAAACTTAGACCCATAATACCCATGCCCACGGGGTACTCAATCTTCCCCCAATTTGGCCAAAATTGGCTAATTGACTTCTTTTGCCCTTAAGAATGACGTTAACCACTCTATTATTGGGGAAAATGCAACAATTAGCACAATTCAGGGTTACTCAGACTTCACCCCCACTAGACCCCAAACAAATTCAACATAACCCAACAATTTTAACATGCTTAAACACGGGAAATCACGATTTAAGGCCAATTAACAACAATTTAAACTAAATACGGGCAAAAAAAAACCACACAATCAACAAATCAACATTCAACACAGAGAACAACCACAAAATGATTATGCATTCCAATTCCACAAAAAAGTAAAGCAGGGTTTGGAAAACCTACCTTATATGCCAAAAATTTGTAAAGCTAGGCTAGAAAAGAATCTAAGAATAATCCCCGAGTTGTAAATCCCACAGAAAAAGTAAGAAAACTAGTACGAAAGTAATAAACTATGCGGGTGTGAAAGTTTGGAAGTCGAAATGTATGAAAATGAGATAGATGTTGAATTTAACATGGTTTGGCTTTAATGACTCTTCACTTCGCACACTAGTCGACAACCATGACTTGCGTCTCCGACCTACTCGGCGATGCACCGAGTAGCACTTTGGCTTACTAAGTTTTACTGAAGCTCCAACAAATTGGGCGGGCTTATGGACTAGACCATTGGCTCGCCTAGCTGCTAGTGTCCCAAAATTTAAACATTTCAACCTGCACATTCAACACCCATTATTCAAACATCAATATTAAGAACTTAAACACTTGGGTTGCTTCCCAATTAGTGCCTTATTTAATGTCATGACATGACGTGGATACACTTTCAAGGTTTATTTTTCTGGTTAGCCAAGGTATCACTTGTTAGACCCCCTTTAGTCATTAGGTTCAAATGAGATGATATTTGACCCATCTCTATTTCCAATTGTTTGATTGACACTAAGTGAGAGGTGACCGTTTGATTGACCGTGGTGACACTCTGTTTCATTTTTTAGTACCATGTCCGACCCTTCCACATCATTGAGAATGTGTGCAAGCATTGTTCAGTGCGAAAGTTCTCTGGGTCAACCCTTTGCTATTTTTGATTTTGACGCTCATAGGGTGGAACGTATCTTTCTTTGTCAGCATCCGTTCCTTCCAATTAGTCCCACGGTCACGCCATTCTCTATCACGGTCTGTCTATCCATCATCTCTCTCTATTCCAACATTGATTCTCGCCCAGCCTTGGCTAGCTCAGACTGAAACCTCCTTCTTGATTTTCAAGAAAATTTACTTCTTCATTATATAAAGTCTCAAAGTGTGCATCCTTGAGGATTGCTCTACTAACAACACCAACAACATTCACAGCACAAGACCCACTACCCATCACATCTTTTGATAGAAGATCAAATTGGGTCATCATTTTGGCCATATTTTGGTCTCGCTTTGTGTCTTTCTCTATCTTCTCCTTCGTCATCCTAAAGGTTAGAGGAAACACTTTGTCCTCCCGAGTGTACCATGCTCCATTAATCTTAGTCATCCTGTCAAGGAGAGTTAATGCTACCTTTAATTGTTGGTGCATAATAGCCCATAGGACAAGTTTATCAGCCACACCTTTGTTCATAAAGTCTAGACTCTGGTAGAATTTTTGTCACAACACATTGTTTGGAAGCCCGTGAGTATGACATTAAAGTAACAACTTCTCAAATATCAGCCACGTCTCATCAATTGGCTCAACCTCTAGATGTTTGAAGGCCTAGATATTATCTCTTAATGCCATCATCTTTGAAGAAGGAAAGAACCTTATGTAGAACGCCTCAGTAAGTTCATCCCAAGTGGTAGTTAGGTAAGCTAACCAATTTCTAGCTTGCCCCATCAAAAAAAAAAAAGGGAACAATCGGAGACGGACTGATTCTTATGAGATATTCTTGAATGAGAATGGACCACATACGTCCACAAAGTTCTGAATATGATTATGGGGATCCTCATGAGCTAGCCCTCCAAATAATCCTTTCATTTGCAAGAGTTGCAACATTGTGCTAATCACGTGGATGACAACATTTCCTTCAACATGAGGTAAACGTATAGCACCAATGCCACCCAATTGAATCAGGTCATTGACATCATTTAGATTTCTGATGTCATCTTTATGGCAAAGTTGGCTACCATTACTTCTGTTCAAACTCATCTCGTCCTCTGTTTACACACTGCCAACAATAAACACAAAACAAGGTAATTGATTCAATTATAACACAAAAATATCACAATTTAAACTTCGATAATAGAATTCTAAACATCACTACCCAGCAGCGGCATAATTTTTGATTAACGGTCAACTACACCTCATTTAATACTAGGTGTAGGCGATCTTTATCTAGTATAAAATCGAACAAAGAGTTGGGGTCGAACTCACAGGGAGAAGTACAAGTTCAAATTCAGTGACGAAGTTATTAACATAGTCTAATATGTTAAAGATATAAAAATTATCGATAACATTTAGATAAATCGAAGGATTTGACAACGAATGTCAGATGGGAGGTTTGAGTTGGTCAATTAACAACTACAACAATTACGAAAAGAGGGAAAACAATATGTAGAGAGGAATTCTCACAGATGTGATCGATTATAGGCTAATTCGCTATATGGGTAATTGTAATTCACTAACAATTGTTGAATCTCAGTGGGTAGGCTAGACTATAGATGCAATAGCTTTCTCTCAAAAAACTATTATGATTCAAGTGAGTTCTCTCAAACCTCGATAAGCTTAACACTATAAACAACCTAATACATCAAGTTATCTATACTCTCGAGCTAGATAGGTAGAATTTAGTTTACAATTTACTCTCTCGTGCTGAACCTACAACAATCCAATCACTACAATCATTAATTGAAAACCTTAGTCCAAACCTCTTTCTCAAGCAAATCAAGAACACTAAGTTAGAATTGCATTTGCACCTACAATCCATAGATTCATACATAACTATCAAATAATCTCACTTTAAATAAGAATTTAAATCTGGAAACAACAACACAAATAACCTAATTAAAGCAAATAATCACATGATCACACCACAAGAATTGGGGTTATAGCGACACATCATAAAATGGAACAAACGACTACCAAATATGTTGTCCATGAACTAGGTAATGGTTCCCAAATCTCTGTAATGCTTCAAATCAAATAATTCAAAAACCCAATTGAAAATTCCTCAAGGAAAAGTCAAACAAAGTCTGAAAACCAAAGCTCTAAGTTCTCCAATGGAGAAATTACATAGGAAAAACAACTCTCCTCAAGAAAGCATTTTACAATTAAATTAATAGTTTCCCAAATTTTGGCCTTCAGGACCACTAGGCGAAGTAAGTCGAGCATCACCGACCAAGTCAGTGATGTGCCAATAGTATAATTCCATTACCGGTCTACCTAGGCTTAATAACCTCAGGGTTCTGTGAATTTAGACGATCTGGATTGAGGTCGCCGATCCGTTCGGCGGTTCGCCGACCGTCCATGTCTGTCGCCAAGTTTTTTCTTCCCTAGGGCTGGCACACTAGAACTTTTGGCGAGCAGAAGAGCCACTTGGTGGCTCGCCAAGTGGTCTTGGCGATCACTAGGAGTACTTTTCTTAACCTTCTTCACCTTTCTTCCCTCTTTTTTTCCTGTCCTTGCCTTTCATCTTAGTCTTCATTGTTGTGAATCAAAACTTTAACATCATCTTAGAGAATAAATTATGCATTTGAGGACAATAAAACTATGAAAATAAGCCCTAAATTAGTCGAAATCTCAGACCCATCAAAATTAAGAGCCTTTCCATAAAATACAAATTGTAAGCTATTGTGATTGCTGAACATATCTACATGAACACCATACAAATAATTCCTCCAAATATATAAGGCAAAAGCCACAACAGCTATTTCAAGATCATGGGTAGGACAATTCATCTCGTGAAACTTAACTTGCATTGAATCATAAGCTACAACTTTCCATTTCTTCATAAGCACACATCCTAACCAAATTCGTGATGCATCACAATAAACAACAAAGCCATCTATCTATCATGACCCGAGTCTAGACCCCGGATGCAACATGGTGTACTCATCCCTGAAGGGGTCTCATACAAGCCTCTTAGCATTCATGACATTCGATATATAGAAATAGTGCGGAATTTAAAACATTCTTTATAAATCCAACATCAAAATACTCATTTAAAAGAAAGCAGAAGTATATATCTCACATGGCCATCTTAGAAAAAACTTTAAATAAGAGTAGGGGAATGGCCCTTTACAATAGAAATCTAAAATAGTCTATTACATGAAAAGAAAAGAACTTCTAAACATTTGTCGTCGGTCTATGAGGACATAATGTCTTGGAGGACTCTAATCCAAGCTTCACTATAGAATGCAAGCACTTGCTAGAACCTACACTTGTAGTAAAAACATGAAGAAAATATAGGTTAGCACAATTAAGTACTAAGTATGATAGCAATGCAAAAACATGCTTAAAATGGACATTTTTGTTTGAAACTCATGCTTTTATGACTTTTGGTAAAATTCATGAACATTGATAAAAGAGGCTTAATATAAGTCGCAACCATCATTAAAATCATATCTTTAACATTTGAACATAAATCAACACATAAACATTTACCTTCATATTAAACCTTCACCTTAAGTAACCCTCAAGCTATACCTTGTGCAATGTATAGGTAGCGTCCCATACCACAACCCATACTAAGGCTCTGCCTTAAGGTCACCAAAAGTGAACATACCATTCATCCTTTCCACTTTTAGACAATAGAGCATATTAGAGACATAAACATTACATAAGTCACATCATCACATTAAGGCCAACATCTAAGACAACTCTAAGTCATACTTGTGCAACGTGCAAGCAGCATCCCATATTACCACTCACACTAAATACTTCTTTGAAGTCACCATAGACAAGGCACATTAATACTCAACAAGTCATAACAAGGAAGTAACTCATAATACAATCCAAGTATAGCATGCATCTTCACATTAAACAAATAAGTCAACCTTCTCCATTAACTACAATACATTAAGAGGACCTTCATTCTTTAGACATTAGATCAACATTGTCATAAATTTCATCATAAGAGTCCATTCATTTCATTTAAACATTATAAAGGAATACACCATGAACCCTCTTAAAGCCTACTTGTGCATTGCATAGATGGCGGACCCATACCACCACCTATACTAAGTAGTGCATCCTTGAGAAGCCGTAGTTCATTAACATTATTGTTGAGGTAAGCCTTAACCAACATAGACCATGTGAGCTTGACATGGAATTCCAGTGTCACCCTCACCGGATAAAGGGATTCCTACTTGCCTAAGGTAGCACAATCATTTTTATAGCTTAAGTGCATCCACTAGCTAGACCTATGTGGGCACATAGTTTATGGGATAGGGAGATTTCTACTAGATACGCCACCTCAACTAACATATGAGTATCCATCTCAAGAGATTGCTACTAAGTGCCCCACCTCAACTCACGTGTGAGCACCCATCTCAATCCATATCCACTTGGTGCTTATAATATTCCCCACAGAGTATTTGACATTCATTACATTCATTCATTATTATGGGATAAGAGATTGCTACTAGATACCCCGCCTCAACTAACATATGGGCATCCATCTCAAACCCAATATTCATTCATTGGAAAGCTCATAGATTTAAATATCAGAATAGCTTTTCACCTAGGAATCCCATATTGTGAGAAAGTCCTTTCACAACATGTCATTTCATTCATCAAAGTACAATTGAGAATAGCCTTTCAAAGAGTACTTCATCATTAACATAATCATAGAACTTTATTCATTATTCATTCATGAGTGTGTTTGAACATGTGGGAATAACATTTCACATAATCCTCATCATTCATACAATTGCCTTCTAAACATGATCATAATGCATAAATAGTAATCACACATGTATACTTCACTTCATAATCATACATAGTAATTTAACACCTCCACCTTTCAAGTGGATCAATAGTTCAAGCACAATTCTACTTCAACATGTAATTAGGTCATAGCTTGCCCTTTCAAGGCCATAACCACAAATCATCAACTCACCAAAAATTCACCATGATTAAGGCATAGATAATGATACAATTCAATAACCCAAAGCAATTAGACAAATTCCATTCATAAGCTTTCATAATCATCAAACCCACTTCATAAAGACACAATTTAGGAATTGAGAGAATGCATGGGTTCATAGAGTATTTTCATCATAAATCATCAATTAAACAAAAATACAATCATAATTGTCATTAGAAACCATTTGAAAACATTTGATGAAAGAACCCATGACATTGAGTAAAACCTTAGAATTTTTCCTTAAGTTGAAATCACATTGAATTGGCCCCTTAAATGAAAAGTTAGGCAAGGATCAAGACTTCCATACCTTGATATTGAATCCCCACAAAAATTGAAGAAGAAACACCTTGTAATCAACCAAACCTAGCTTCAATGGCTTCCTTCTTCTTCCTTGAGTTTAGAGAGAGAAATTTTAAAAGGAAGAACTTCTTTTGGGTTTTAGACAAATAAGTAGTTAATGACTTATTTTAGGACTTAAAACAATATATAATAGTGATATAAACCATTTAAAATCAATCCCACTCAATAATTAATGAAAGGGAAGTTACTTAAAACAACTTATTTTAGGCAGCCCCATCAGGGACCTCGCCCAATTTTACGGTTCCTGAGGGGAACCATGGGTCATGGTGGTGCCAGTGGTCCCTTTACCAGTGCACTCCTCCAACTTTCCAAGACCTTAAAGACCTAAGGCAAGTCCATGAGAACTCCCACGATCCGTGGCCAAGACCACGAGTCGTGGTGATGCTTGTGCTCATAGAAAAAGTAGCTAGGCAAAATTACCTTGGCTCCCATGAGCCTAAGTGAACATCATGCCCACTTTGATGGACCGTGTATGGCTCTACGGTTTGTGGTGGTGCCCGTGGTCTTTGAGGCAGTTGCCTCCTCAACTTTGCACCACTCCAATAAAGCTAAGGCAACCCCACGAGCCTTCCCACGGCCTGTGGTCATAACCACGAGTCGTGAAATGGCTCGTCAAGGGGTACGTTGGCTAGGCACCTTCTTGGATACACTGTCTTGTCAACCACGGGTGGCACCACGACTCGTGATGGCTACCATGAGTCGTGATGACCCTCGTGGTGATGGTAGGTAGCGTCTTGATGGCGTTTCATGCACCCTAGGCACCCATAATGCTAAGGAAAAACCACAGCACCTCCCATGATTCATGGTAAAGACCACGAGCTGTGGTTCCTAGGTAGTTGCTAGGCCTCAATACCATGCCTCACACATGCCGAAGAGACTTTCATGAGTCCTTTCATAGACCTTGGTCAAGACCACTGGTCGTGAAAATGGTCGTGGTCCTTGGGCATTGTCTAGCCAAACTTGGGGCAGCCTTGGCCTTTGGCTTAGGCTTGCCCCTTTTCGGCTTGGGTCTTGGCCTTGCATCCTAAAACCAAACCTAATAAGGTATAGTACATACCTTAATGTTGAAAAACTAAACTCCTTAACTCTTTACATTAACCCTCACATTTAGGCTCTAATTTAACCTATCATTTTGCGAGTCGTTACACTATCTCTTCCAGTAATGTCAAAACCAGAGCGGAAGTAAGTCTATATTTCCATTCATGGTAGTCGTGGGAGGTGAGAGTAGCTTAGTTAGCTACTACCTAGGGTCTACGAGCACCACCACAACTCATGGTGCCCTTCACGACCCGTGTGACCTCCAATGAGGGTGCCAAGGCTAAATCCTAGGTTTGTAACCTTTCCCTTAGACCCTTTCTTAGGCTACTAGATTTCTAGTTGTTACAAAAAAGGTTATACATAGATGGTGTGGTGTATAGATATCTGGTTATGTGCGAGACGCTTCGCTTCCACGAGTTTTAGCTGTTTACTTAGCCCGAGGCCCATATGTTCCTTTATGGGTTTAGAAGTTTCATCCAAGTTACATATAGTTCCTCTAGAAAGGGAAGAAGAAAGTGGGGTCAATGGGACCGGTAGATTATGTAGAGGTGCGAGGCAAAAAGGTGTTGGTCAGTGAAATCAGCATCAATGATATATTCGCCTACACAATACACACCATCCATATGCTGATGGAAGACCATGACTATTGATGATTTGAAGGGGTGGTTTGCCCCATTATTGAGTAACATCACACCTCCCTGGATAAAGAAGGGAGTTGTGATTGAAAAGTAAAAATTTGAATGTTAGAGCCTGATACTGGTTTGGATTCATTTCCAACACCTTCATGCCTTCATAGAACGAGTCAATAGTCTAACATCCAAAGGCTACATTGTTGGGGTGTATTATTGATAAGGAGTGATTAAATCTCAGGGATATAATTTCACAAGAAATGATTATGAGGGCCAAGCAGAACCAAACCTCTTTACCATTTCTAGTTCTTATCAGAAATTTGAGTCAATGAGCCGGTGTGTCATTTGTGGTGAAGACTGATCTTGAGGTTACTCCTACCTCATCTACTAACATCCGGAGGATTGAGGTTGAGTACCCTAAGGATGAGGATTAGTGGAGGAAGGTAGTAAAGGTAAACACCTCTCTGATGATTGATGTTGAGGCCATGAAGGCCGATGCCCCTCAATCTATGTCGGTACTTGAGCCGACAGGTATGCATGTTTCTTCTTAATCTAATACTCCTACTGCTACTAGTGCATCCCGTCCCCTATTGAGCCAAGGACATGTTGTATAAGATGGGCAACCTTTCTTATACGACATATGTCTGAGCTGCTAGGGTCGAGGGTGCTGGTCCAAGTATGATAGAGAGAGCCATTACTTCTACTTTAGCTCCAATTTGAGATAAACATAGGGGACAATGGGAGGTGATTACGGCCCATGGCTTAGCATTGGAATCTCATACTATTTGGGTTGATGCTTGTGAACAGGGTGGTTGCCATTCAGATGATTTGACGGCCTGAAGGCTGATATCATTGGATTGCAACATAATGTGGACGAGCTGAAGTCCACCGAGATCTCGATGATATGGGAAAGTGTGGAGATTCCTAAGGGCCCAAGTTCAGATATGCCAGCTACTTCTGAGATCCCTCCGGCTACTTTGACTAGAGATACTGTTGTAGCTGATGATGGAGATGTGTCGGATATGCCCGAGACCGATAAGGAGGAATTACCAGTGCCTGAGTAAGTAGTGTACAAGGACGTAAAGGACCTTGAGGGTTAGATGGTCCGGATTGATACTGAGATTTCCTTGAGTGACATATCTATGATGGGTTCCAGTAGATCTCAACCTACGAAGGAGGTCCCTGCGCAACTATCTAGTGTTGGAGGAGAGTCGAGCACTAATGCCCGGATTGAGGCTACCTAGACATATAGAGTTCACCTCAGTCTGAGCCTGATAGGGGATCTTTACTCTCCTGCATTTCTATCTACTTTTGATATATTTGTTTTCTTGTTCACACTGAGGAAACTTTTTAGTTATTTTGGTGGGGCGAAGGTGTTTTGAAAACTAGCCACTTGATTGTATTTTTTTATTATTTTTGATATGTTATCATTTTGTTATGTTTTTGCTTATGTTGTGTTTTTTTAAAAACTTCTCTCCTTGGACTGTGAATGAATGTGGTTTTATCTCATTAATATCTCTCTTGATTGCTTGATTTTTTATTATTGTTGATGTTCTCTTGTACATTCGAGTGTCGTTTGTGACCAATATTGATAACTTGAATAGTTCTTTTGATGAACAATATATTGTGCAAGTCCAACTAGGAAATTTGAGTTTCATAAGTCTTGTGTAAACTCTTAGCATCTCATTCTGACTAGCTGAATTGGAAAATATGGGCATGAGCTGAGTGAAGTGTTGGTTGGGAAATACAGGCAAGCCTATGGGTAAAATTGTGCATGTTTTTCTCTTTGAGAGTGTGAGATTTGATTTGGATTCATTAAATTGTTCTCCTTTGTTGGGTTTGTGAAGATCATGGAATCATTCATGATGTGAGGGCATTTGAATACTCTTGTTGGCCATGAATATGCATTTGAAGTGAGCATTGTGAGCTTGAACTCTAATTGATGATAGCTAGTCATAAGTTGAAACTTTTACTGCAAAATTGAACATTGCATGTGGAGATATAACCTTGTATGCATTCATGTTAAGACTCACAGAGGACTATTTGTAGACATCCTTCTTGACCTGATTGGTCTAGTGGTTTACTTGACGACCAGCAAAAGATTAAGTTGGTGGTGTTGATGAGTCAGGAATTTTGACTCATTGAGGGCTTATTATTAAATGATTAAGTGTCCTTAATACCTATTTTGTTCTCATAACTAATGATAATGAGTTAATATGCAGCAATGAAGGCATAAGAGCGAGGCAAGGATATTACAATGCAGAAAGGAGTGAAAAGAGGCAAAAAGATGAAGAAAAGTAAAGTTGGAGCTCGCAAAAGCCACTTGGCGACTCGCCCAGTGAGCCTCCAGCTCACCTAAAGTTCCAGCGAAGTGGCCCATATTCCAAACCAACATGGCGAGCAAAAAGATGACTTGACAACTCACCGAATGGATCGGCGATCGCGATCCAACTTGCCTAAACTTCCAAAACAATTTGCTGCAGGTTTCAGGTGAAAGGCTAGAAGAAGCACAACTTTACGGTTCACCTAGGTTGTCGGCGAGCTCGATTAACCTCGCCAACTGAACTCTGTGTTGAGTTTTTGGGAACGTACAGCTTCATTTTTTGAAAGAAGAAAAGGAGTTCCCACACAATGTATTACTGAGTCTTTGAGGGCTTTTACATTTTCACACATTTTTAAACATTCTTGGAGAAGTTTGGAATCTAGAATTAGAGATGGTAGATTTTAGCTTTGGGTATTGCAGATCTTTAGCAATTCAGATAGAAAATCTTGTTAGTTATGATTTCTTCCACTATGTTTGGCTAAAACCCCTTACCTTAGGGGTGTGATCATGTAGTCGAATGCATTAATTAGCTAATCGGTGTTATTAATTGTTCATTTTAATGTTTTATTGAAATGGGATAAATTATTTGTTCGTTATTTAATTGATGAACTAAAGTTGCAAATTTTGTTCTAGCTTAGCTCTTTATGCTTGCTTGAGAAAGAGGTATTAGAGTAGAATGATTGACGCATAGTTGTATTGATTGCATCTTCAAAATCTAGCTTGAGAAAGAAGGTTTGATTGCTTCTTTACAAACCCAGCTTGATAAAGTGGGTTAATAAAGGAATTGGGGTTTCTGGTAGAGTTAATCTTATTGAGGTTCGAGAGAAGTCACTGGAAACATGATAGTTGATCGAGAGATAGCTGTTGTAATCAAAACCTAGCCTATTTTTTGAGATTCAACAACTCTAAGAAATTAGTAATTACCCATTACGCGAAACTAGCATTCGATTGATCACATTCCTAATGTGTGATGTCTAATTGTTTAATTCCCATATTTGTTGTTCTTTGTCACAAATTGGTTACTAAATTCCCCCCATTTGATATTAATCATTGAAACTTCGTGATTTAATTTTATGCTGTGAAACCTTTACTTCTACAAATGATTAGAACACATTTTTACTTCCTAATTAAACTTTTTACCGTAGTGGGATCAATCCCAACTCTTAGTTGGGTATATACTTGTTAGCTACTGCCTACTCTTTGAATTGGATGAAGTGTAGTTGAGCGCTATTAGTGTCTTATTCCTTAAGCTCTTTCCTTGTCGGAATTACATATAGTTGGCTCTATCCACCTCTAATGTTATCATCTAACCTACCTCCTCACCTACCTCTTTAAGTCCTTCACAAGTCACCTGACGACATAAATGTCGATCCTAACCTTAAGTACCGTGTCTAGCTGGAGGTGTTATTGATGCAACTAGCCAAGCTGAATATGAAGCAGATGCAATAATCTCACAACGAGGACACTCTCTAAACGAATGGTAAATTTCACCATAATCATAGAAACTATGTGAAGATTGGCATACAAAATAACAACCATCAAAACATAAAGAACTTGACAACGATCCCTTCGATTTATGACCCACACCAAAGCAACTCTGACTGTACTGCTCACCTTTTGAGGCCTCAATTGGCTCCTTAGCAAGCTTGTTAAACATACCCTACTGATGACAACCCTAGCAAGGCTTCTCATTGACCACCTACCCCTAGAATGAGGATTACTATAGTTATACTACTGATGAGCCCTAATGTTGTTGCCCTCATAGGTCTTGCGATGAAGCTCCTCCATAGTACGAGCATAATCAACCACATCTAAGAATGAACTGTACGTTGATGCTATCTACTCAGACTCAATCCTCAGTGGCAATGTTAACTCATGGACAAAGAAACAAACTCTATCTAGGTTAGTAGGTAGAATCATTGTAGCATGCTTGGAGAGCTCGTAAATTCTGGTGTCATACTCCACAATGGTCGTCGAGCCCTTCTTAAATCTAAAAAATTGATCACAGGGTCGATTTCTAACACTACACAGTACAAAGCAAGCCATAAATTCATTTGAAAACTCAAACCAGGACATTGAAGGCGACCAAACTAGTCTACACACAATAAACGTGCGCCAGCATTAACAAACTGGCATGTCAAGATGATAAGCAGTGAAGTTGGTTCCTCTGGACTCCACCAAACCCAACATTTTTGCCGCTCGTGGAAGCTAGTCAAGAACTCCTGTACATCTTCTACCATAGCCCTAGAAAACCTTAGAGGAAATAGTCTAAAGAATACTCTGACAATCTTTTCCTCAACTAATGACATAGCACCTGCTAGAATAACTTGTTGGGTGGCAGTGAGGTCTTGTGGCACCTCTACCTATGGAGCCACTTCTACCGACTGAACCTGTGGTGATGGCATAGCTAGAGTTGGGGCATGTTGCATCCCCTAGCACAACTAGTAGTGAAGTGATAACCCCTTATAGATATAGAGCCTTAGCTTACCTAGGTGGTAGATGGGCTTACCCTGACCCTACCATCTATGGGTAATAAAGCTGCCTTATTCTACCTCTCTGGCTTGGGAGTCATTTCTCTCCCTCAATCTTAAGCTGGTTAATCAGCTCTTACACAACGTCAAGGTCATCATATGCCCCTATCTTGATCTCTACCTGCGGTCTAAGGTGAATTGGGCCTTGTCTATTGAACCGCACGTGCAAGCCATACATTGAAAGAGTAAAACAAAAGAGTTTTGAAAACCAAATAAGGCAACCAACGTATGATAACAAACTAAAAGAAAGAATCTTCCTACAGATGTCATGTATCCTCTCGATGATAGGATACACACGTTTCCATACATAGCAGCAAGACTCTACAAGACATGAATTTCTAACCAAAGACACCGGTTCACCTAGGGTTCTGATGACATCTTTTTTGTAATCCAAAATTTCATGTTTGGATGGCACCTGCTATAACCCACGAGTAGCTATCTCAAAACGATAATAATGGACATATAAGGCCAAATCAATCATCAACAAGAAAGTTGGAGAACAATTTCAAGAAAACACAGTGGAAAAGAGAATAATATCAATATATACAATACAGAAAAAAGATCCAATCCCACGACTTGATAGGCTCTAGTATAAAGTTACTTAATGGGAGAACAAGTCCCAAAAGTGGACCAAAAATATAGACTTGTCTCCTATAGTAAGTACTAGCCAAAAACTATATACATAAGGTGATAGGTTGAACTAGGATGCCATTAGATCACCCTCAACTCTTAACTCCTCTGGTGCTAGCCCGAATCAATGGTTTTGGCTGACACTAGATCTGCATCAAGAAAAAAGATGCATAGTGTATTAGGATTAACAAAACTACATGTACCATGTAGGCATTACAGCTAAGTTTAGAAACTAAAGATAATATGAAACATGAGAAAGTAAAAACAACTAGAGGTTAAACCAATGAAACAATAATAGAATACTAACTACAAATCATAAGAGTACAAAAGCAAAGCAAAAGAACAGTAAAGTAAGTATTTTTAACTTAACTGGACCCATAAGCTTAAAAGGTACGCTCATACAGAATTAGGAGTAAATAACCCAAACAAACCTTAATAACCCCTACGAGCAAATAGAAGAGCTACACCTATTGAAGAATGAGAGCTAGAGAAATCTAGAATAGGGGAGTGTAGAACCTTGACCTTGAACCACGCGTACCTAAAAACCAAATAGAACCATATCACTAGATCTCAACCTGAGATTATTAATGCCAATAACTCAGACTACTATTGATGATGGTTTGCTTGGACTCCTTAAACCACAACTATAAGAACAATGTACTCGGAACATGAACCACGACTACAAGAACAGTCGGGGAAGGGTAATATGGCATAATTCATCATCATAAGGGCTACCATGAATCAGGGACCAGCTCTAGAATTGCCACAAGTCACTCCAAGTGCAAATACAAGACAAATCTGAAAGCAATGGAAAGAAGCTTGGTTCCACATCCGAATAACACTAGGGCCATAGAGTGAAGGAAGTTATGAATGAAAGGTTAAGAGAGCAGAGTTTCCATCTAGCTAAGGCTCATACTATTAGATCTGAGTCGATTATATTAGTCTACAGGGAGTAAAGCCATCTAAAGTAGCATGACAAAATTTCTCTAACCTATCGCTCCCAACACAAATCTAAGGAAATCACTAGCCTACGACTAAGATAAGGCCAAGAATAAGCTATAAATACTAATATAAACAATAATACAAATACTATAAGGCATTAAAGGATGAATAAATCAAGGCAAACCTGCTCGAATTCCCTTAATCTACCCGAAAATATGTCTAAGGCATGAATTCAAATAAGTAAACATGTTTCAAACTACAAACCCATCTCAATTTTATCTAATCAGCATGAATTCACAATAACAAGATCAATCTAATATCTAGTAAGTCGTAACCTACCTCAAAGTTCACCCTGTGCATTCCAAAATCACAATTATTGAGCTTTCTGCTTCTGAATGGCCTCAGATTTTTGTCACGCTATCAGGCATTCAATCACAACTTCAACAAAAAGTTTACACACAAAAACAAACATCATTTAAGATGGACCCCAGTTCGAGTTGAAAATAGAATTTTAGGACCCACACCAAAAAACTCCAAATTAACTCGGTCAATTGGTCCTAATTAGCTCAAGGAACTCATGCCCAAAAATTTGCACATTTATGAGCTTGGAAAAAAGACAATTAAGATCATGTAAAGAAATAATTCACCTTTATAACTCACTACAAGAAGAAGGTAGGGGAACCTACAAGTCAATTTGTCTGATTATTGAGCCTATAATTGCCCCACAAGAGGCCCCAACAATTAATAACAATAAGCCAGTTCTCTTAAAAGAATGACCTACCACCAATTAAAATTAAATCTCAAAGATTGGAAAAATGAAATTTAAAAGATGTATAAACTACCTACAGACACCTCAAAAGAGGTCTCTTTAGCTACTTAAGGGGAATCACAAAATAGATAGTTTGACCACTAAAGCGGTCTAGCCGCATAGATAGGCAACCGCTAAAGTGGGCCCCTAGCCAATTAAGCAACCATCGCTTAAGCAAAGCATGGCAGGTAAAAAGAATGTCCCAAAGCTTGCAAGACACGTTTAAGCCACACCTTGGCTGCTAAAGTAGCTTCTACCTATGCAGTGCCAGGGCTGCTTGAACGGCTACAATAATACAATGCACTACAAATTTTAGCTACATTCCAACAATATATGCTCGGCTGCTTAAGATTGATTCAGAACCCCGTGCATGGAAACAAACAACCCTACTCTACCAAGTTTTGCATTTCGGACTTAATAGAGATGTCAAAACTTCCTACCAAGGTAATTACGACAAAAGTGGTTCTGTCATGACCCGAGAGCACCCCCTATTCGTAACACGGTGTACTCGACCCCAAAGGGGTCTAATACAAGCCTTTTAGCTCATTCGTTGCATAGACCAAAGAAATAGTGCAAAATTAAAACTTTTTATTCAAAACCATACTATTCAAAACATTCAAATACTCATTAAAATATTTGAAAAGACATAGAGGAAGTATATGTCTCACATGGCCATCTTAGGCAAAACTTTAACAAGATAGGGTCACGACCCTTTACAATCGAATTCTTAACAAAGTCTTAAAACATAAAATAACTAGAAACATGAAAAGTTCTTGTCCTCGGTCTAAGAGGACATACCAAGTCTTGGAGGAAAAACTCTATCAAAGCACTTCAATCCTAGCTAGAATCAATCACTTGCTGGAACCTACACTTGTAGTAAAAATAAGAGAAATATGGGTTAGCACACAAAAATGTACTAAGTATGATGACCATGCAAAAACATGCTTAAAAAGGGTCATTTTGTTTAAAGTCATGCTTTTATGCCATGTAGTAAAACTTCATGAACATTGAATAAAAGAGGCATAATATAAGTCACAACCAACATTCAAGTCACCAGTTCACATTAGAACAAGATCACATATAACCCTTTATCATTACCTTGAGCCTCCACCTCAAGTAACCCTCAAGCTATACCTTGTGCAATGTATGGGTACCGTCCCATACCACCATCCACACTAAGGTACCACCTTAAGGTCACCAAAAGTGAACTTACCTTTCATCCTTTCCACCTTTACATAATAAAGAATATAAGAGATAAACATTGCATCAATCACATCATCACATTAAGACCAACCTCTAAGATAACTCTAAGTTATACTTGTGCAATGTGCAAGTAGCATCCCATACTACTACTCACACTAATTACTCCTTTAAAGTCACCATAGACATGGCACATTCATACTCAATAAGTCATGACAAGGAAATAACTCATAATACACTCCAAGTATAGCATGCATCTTTACATTTAAGCATTTAAGCCAACATTCTTCATTAGGTTCATTTAGGACACATTCATGGATTTAGAGGATTTTCATACATTTAGTCATTAAGACTTAGAGAACTCACTATAGCCCCTTCATAGCCTACTCGTGCAATGTATAGATAACATCCCATACTACTACCTACACTTTGTAGTACCTATCAAGTAACTAGAGTGCACATCTCAAATGTGGGAATACGTGTTTAACCGACATAGACCATGCAATCTAGACGTGGAATCTGGTGTCATGTAACCCCACACCGTAAGGGATGTTCCACTTGCCTAAGGTAGAACAATAACATTAGATTGGATGTAATCCACTAGCCAATATCCTATGTGGGCACATAGTTATGGGATAGAAAGATGTTCATTGGAACCCTAACCTAACATTGCGAGAGTTTCCAGCTAACCATATCCACTCGGTGCTTAGCTTACATTCCCATATATTATTTCATTCATATTACATTAGTGTATTATCGACCCATGATACATCATTACACAAGGAAGGAATGCTATAAGCCTATCGATCCAAGGTACATTCAAGGGTAGCTCTAAAGTCCTCATGAAAAGAATGCCATAAGCATATCGATTCATGGTCCCTCATTACATTCTTATACTCATGAAAGGAATACTGCTAGCCTATCGATTCATGGTACATTGACTCATTATAAAGGAATGACACTAGCCTATCAATTCTAGAGTCTTCATTTCATTATATCATTTATGAAAGAATGACTAAAGCCTATCAATTCATATCCATCAAGTCAAGGCACATTCATCACTCATGTATGAAAGGAATGCCATAGCCTATCGTTTCATATTCATCAAGTCAAGATACATTCATTATTCAAGGAAAGGATGCATAAGCCTACCAATTCTAGACTCAACATTCACATTATAGAAACTCTTTACATTCATCATTATCATTCATGAGTGTCATATTGAGAAATAGCCTTTCAATACTAACACAAATACATTGAATACATGATTATCATTCTATCATTGAAATCACATGTAAATCCTTCAAATTATACATTCACATAAACAATATCATGAAACTACTTGAATTCCTCACACTAAGCCTTCAAGGCCATGATAACAATGTACATAGAAAGTAAACACCTCCACCTTTCAAGTGGATCAACAATTCAAGCACAATTCTACTTTAACATGAAATTAGGTCATCAATTTCCCTTTCAAGGACATAATCACAAATCCTCAATTCACCAACAATTCACCCCAATTAAGCATAGATGATAACACAATTCAACAATCTAAATCAATCTAGGCATATATCCATCAACATTCATTCATAATCAACAAACCCACTTCATAAGGCACAATTTATGAATTGAGAGAAATCATGGGTTCATAGAGTATTTTCATCTTAAATCATCAGTTAAACATTAATATAATCATAATTTATTATTTGAAAACGTTTGATGCAAGAACCCATGAGATTGAGAAAAACCTAGGGTTTTTGTGAAACTTGAAAACTTTGAAACATCTTCGAAATTGACTCTAGGGTGAAAGCTAACCCTAGATGAAGGATCATCATACCTTAATCTTGAATAATCCCACAAAAATCTACCCAATTATCCATCCTCTTCAAGCCCTAAGATTTCTTCTTCTCTTGGTTTTCAATGGAGCTCCAGAGAGAAGATATTTTGAGAGGGAGGGGTTTGAATTTGGGGAATTTTGAAGAATGAAATTTAAAATAGTATTTTAATGTTTTAATACTCTCAAAATACCTAAATAAGCCCAAAATAACCATCCAAGCACTTAAGAATACTTTGGGGTGAATTTACTAACTCACCCCTAGCTTGGTCCTGTCCTTGACAGCAAAATAGCTCCAATTGATAGACCCCCATCCACGGACCGTGGATGGGTTGATGGACTATACTGGTCATCCATAATTTGGGTATGTGGCTTGTTTTGGAGCCCCTTGACCTATGGAGGCCATCCACAGGGTGTGGATGGACCTACGGGGTGTGGACCCCTTCCGCAGGTCACCAAACATTGGCCAACTTTCATCATTTGGGGCCGCCTTTGGGGTTAAGCTTAGGGTCCTCCTCAAGGACCCCTAGGGTGGTCCATTGGGAGTCCTACCTTGACGTTTAATCCCTAAACCCCTCAACCATTACTCGGGACAAGATAAAATACCATAAAATCTCACACCAAACTTTAACACACACACATGAGGCTTTAGTTTCACTAGTTCATTTTTAGGGTCATTACATTATCCCCCACTAAGGAACATTCATCCTTGAATGATACTTTAAACACATTAAGGTGTTAACGACTCAAAACTAGCAGCCCACAATCATGCAACAACATCGATAAAAATGCATAAACATAGAAGGAAACACCAACTCCACATCAAAATGGCTCAATGAAAACAAGAAGGTAGGAACCACATCTACAAAATCATTATGCATCTAAACATCACATTTCTCATTTCATTAGAGGAACTTCCTTCTCCAAATAACATCATACTCATTAAAACATCATTATGCAATTTTCTCATAAAAGCACATTATGCAACACTTTTAAGAACACATTTAAGCATGCTCAACAAGTCCACTCATGAAATATTTGGGCAACTCATCATAGATGCATATCAACATGAGGAACACAATTTTGAAGACTCGTTTTCTCATATAAACAAAAATTCAAATAGAACATGCACAACAGAAGGAGACCATGCAAACTCAATATCACACATGACTCCAAAACATGAAACAAGCTACTAGGAACTCTTGGTCTCAAGCATGAACAAGAATATAAGGAAAGAGATAAGGACATCAACACTCTCAACAACCTTGCTATTATACGTACCATCCCCCACTTAGGAGAAAACCCAACTAAGGCTATCATGAAACAACATAAGGATATAATCACCACAAAAGGAACTATAACTTACCGGTACCTTCATCTGGATTAGCTTCTTTGTCCTTGTTAACTTGAAGACATAGAAATGGTTCTTCTTTGGAGCATTGTGATCCAGGCTATCATAAGGAGCTTGTTTGGCCTCCCATCCTCTAGCCATAAGATTAGGATAACTTCTCACTTGATGATCACTTTTTCCACACCCACAACACCAACTAGTACCGGCTAGGAACTTTCCATGATGCCTCTTTCCAAAAGTGGGATCAAGATGTTTAGAAAATTGAGATCCACCACCTTTCTCCTTAGTAGCCTTAGGACCACTTGAAGAATCTTAAGCATAGTCAATGTACATGGTCTAATTCTATAGGCTCCTCTACCATAAGGGCACCATACTTTTAGGCAACCTCAATGCACACGTGTGCAATACACGAAAAGCATCCCATAATACCCTTCACACTAATCATAACTTTGAAGCAATCCTAGTCATATTCACCCTACTTGGGTCTCATTATTAACTTAACTTCTCATAACTAAGGGAATCTCTCACCTTTAGTCAACTAAAGTAAGGAAGGCAACTATGGCACAATTCTCTCTCAATTCATTCTCTTTAGTAACCCTAAGTCATACTTGTGCAATGCAATCATAGCATCCCATAAGTAAATCATGCAAAGTATTACTTCTAGGTCCTCTTATTAAAACTTCTTGGTTTGGAACCTAGTTTCTTTCTTCATCTTTAGAACACTATGATGTACCCTCTTAAGCACATCTTAGTTTATTTGACATGAACCCTATGAGATACCACTTTTAGTCTGTCTATGTTCATTACTACCACGGATACTAGGAGATTCTTACTTAAGTATGTCTAACTCCATTATAATTGGAAACTCTATGAGATACTCTCTAAAGTATGTCTATGTTCCTTCACTTCATGGACCCTATGAGATGCTAGCTTAACTAAGTCTAAGTCCATCTACACTCTAGAACACTATGAGTTACTTCATTAAGTAAGTCTTAGTTTGTTATGCTTTGAATACTATGAGATGCTTCTCAAGCATGTCTTAGTTCATTGGATATAGTGATTGCTACTAGGAACCTTGACTCAACTATGTGAAGGATCCCATCTCATAAGACCTAAGTATGGGAAAACTGACACTCTACTACCTAAGAGTCCCTACCTTTTACTTGGATAGTCCTCACATCAATTACGTGTGGTTCTCCTTTCTACTTGGAGTCCGGACCCTTTCTTGTGTAACACTCCATCTCATTGTCAATATCCACTTGGATCCAAGCATACACCCTAAGGTTTACTTGCTAAGCCTTGCTTAACACTCATCTCTCATGGAAGGCATTAAAATATCTCCCCCTTGGGAACACTTATCCTCGAATGACCTTCCTAAACACTTCTTAGAGAAAATGCCTCTAGACTAGCAGCCCATCATGCATGCACTACATCTACATGCACACAACCAACCAACGAAACTCAAATTCCTAGCTAAACATACCTAATGCAACTCAAGGAAGTTAGAACTACATCTACCAACTCAAAATGCGTGAAAGAGACATACTTACTCATTTACAAGGAGGAAATAACATCTCCTTGCTACAACATGCTCAACATAAAACTCATGGAGCCTAAAATGCACATTGACTCAAAGATGATACAACAAGGGGCAACACAAAGCAATTAGATCAATTCTAACAAGGCCTACACACCTTCATAAGCATACATACAAAGAAATCATGGCAACACATAATCATGTAAAGACATTATGGAATAGGCACACTATCTCCCCCTTGGGAATAAGCCCACACATTGCTTTTTTAAGCATCAATCATAGCAAGGACAACATCAAGTCCAAGATAACAAATCACAAAAGACAAAAAATCTGGAAATTTTCTAAAACATGAAAGAAGCACATACTAGAAGGGACATGATGAGATCACTCTTGATCTTCTCTAGATTGGAGAGCATAAAACCTAATCTTCCTTTGAGTACCCTCATCCGGATCACTAGAGGTAGCTTTCTTATCCTCCCTTCCCTTAGCCTTAAAAATCGGGCAATCCCTCACTTTATGCCCATCCTTTCCACACCCATAGCAACCATCCATGCTAGCTAGGCACTTACCATAATGACTCCTCCCACACATGGAGCAAGCAGGCGTGGAAGAATCTTGGCCGGAATCCTTGGTTTAATCCTAGGCCTATCTTGTCCATCATACTTAGCATTAGAAAAGCTTGCATCATTGGTTCTAGCCCTCTTTACCTCCTTATTCACTTTCTTGAGGTTTTGCTCCTCAATTTGTTCAGCATGATTCATGAGACTTGAAATGTTCATACTAGGGATAAGCATTGCTGAACGACACTCATTCTTTACTAATTCGGACACTCCCATCACAAACTTATTCATTCTAGCCCTTGAGTCCGCCACTAGAGTTGGGGCATACTTGGATAGTTGGGTGAACCTAAGAGCATACTCTTTTACACTCATACCTCATTGAAGGAGGTTGATGAATTCATGCATCTTCCGTTTCCTCAATTCTAGGGGAAAGAGCCTATCTAAAAATGCTTCTTTGAACCCTTCCCACTCTATTGGGCCCATTCCTAATAGCATATTATATTTCCATTGTTCGTACCAAATTTAAGCTATATCCCTCAATTGATAGGCGGCTAACTCTGCCTTCTCTAGCCTAGTCAAACCCATGATGGCAAGCACCTTATATACCTCATCTATGAAACCTTGAGGTCTTCCTCCACCTTGGAGCCATAAAACTCCAGAGGATTCATCCTCAAAAACTCTCTCACCCTCGAAGCAACTATGGTACTATTATTAGCCGGGGCAACTAAGTCGCTATTGACTTGGGTCGTAACGGCTTGAGTCAATATTTGGAGAGTCGCCCTTATCTTCACGTTAGTCATAGCTCCTGCATCAATAGGGACTTGAGGAGGAGCTTGTGGAGGGACTTGATTTGGAACTTGAAGAGGAACCTCTTGTCCATCATCATCTTCCTCAACCCTCCTAGCATTAGCCCTAGTATTAGCTATACCCTGAAACAACCAAATGCAGAGATTAGAAGAAGGGCCTACTGAAGGTAAACTCTATGGCACTACTAAGAGAATGAAGAAATGAGACTTTTCCTAAGCATCCCATAGCCTCCTATTCATAGATGTGTCGCGACTCACACCAATGAATAAGACTCTACTAGACTTGGTTTAAGACATCCTAAAACTTATCCCAAAACCTTATGCTATGATACCAAGTTTGTCACGAACCGGGAGCAACCCCTAGTCTTAACATGGCGTACTTGACCCCGAAGGGGTCGCATACAATCCCTTAGCATTATCATATCATAAGATCGTAGAAAAGTAGGGATAATTTAAAACTTTCATTAAAGCATAATACCAAAAACATTTGATAAAAGCGCAAGTCTTTTTAACATCTTTGTCTCAAAGAATCTATGAATAACATGAATAAAAGTCTTGGGATGCAGCCCACATAAAGTCCAAAACATAATAAAAGACATAAATGAAACATAAGGGGTTTGTCCTCGAAGCTATGAGGACTCACCAATCTTCAATATTCTTGCACTTAGGAACCTAGCATCCAAGAAACTCAATCTCCCAACACCCTACATTTGATTAGAATGTAGGCAATATGCGTTAGTACAAAATGTACCAAGTATGAAAGCTAACATACCAACATAAACATCTCAAAGTGGATAGTCAACATAAGACATAATCATAAGAGATAATAACATAAACTCCAATAAGATATCATAACATCATAAGTCAACATAATACAAGATATATGAACATAAGAGCTAAATCATACTTAAAGCATAGTCTTACTTAACCTTCATAATTACAATAAACCAACTCTAACAACATAAGTATCATATAAGCATTATTGAATCTTAGTCATCTATACCATAATATGTCATTCTCAAGTAACCGCAAAAGCATACAAGTGCAAAGCAAGAATAGCATCCCATAATACTACCCAAGCCATGTATCCCTTCTTTGTCATCTTAAGCAAAGTCTATATACATGGTCTAATTCTCTAGGCTCCTCTACCATAAGGTCAACATACTTCTAGGCAACCTCAAAGCACACTTGTGCAATGCATGAAAAGCATCCCATAATACCCTTCACACTAAGCATAACTTTGAAGCAATCCTAGTCATATTCACCCTTCTTGGGTCTCATTATTAACTTAACTTCTCATAACTAAGGGAATCTCTCACCTTTAGTCAACTAAAGTTAGGAAGACAACTATGACACAATCCTATCTCAATTCATTCTCTTTACTAACCCTAAGTCATACTTGTGCAATATAATCATAGCATCCCATAATACTAATCATGCTAAGTATTACTTCTAGGTCCTCTTACTAAAACTTATTGGTTTGGAACCTAGTTCCTCTCTTCATCTTTAGAACACTATGGGTACCCTCTTAAGCACATCTTAGTTCATTTAACTAGAATCCTATGAGATACCACTTTTAGTATGTCTAAGTTCATTACTAGCATGGATACTAGGAGATTCTTACTTAAGTATGTCTACCTCCATTATACTTGGAAACTCTATGAGATACTCTCTAATGTATGTCTAAGTTCCTTCACACACTACTAGAATTTTGGACTATAGCAACAGTTTCATATGCGTTGCAATATGACGTAAAACTATTTCCATAGAGCTACAACAATGGTTTGTCAACCGTCTTATCTGCTCGCGTTACTATAGCTCTATTGTAACAGATAATGCAACAGTTCTCGAAAGTGTTGCTATAGGGACCTCTATTGCAACGGGTTTCCTTCCATCTATAGGCCCTATAATGTTACAAAAATTGTAACGGTTAACAACTGTCGCATTAGGGGTTGTGGTAACTGTTAGAAAGCGTTGCAATAGAGTCTGTTGCAATAGGATGTTCTTATCGCAACACTTTTTTAAATATTATGGCAACGATTTTTATTGATACTACAACAATTTTATTTTCTATTGCAACCAATCTATATGAATTTACAGTTTTTCCCAACCTGTTGCAATAGTTCATGTTTCTTGAGAATTATATATATTTAAAAATTAACAATTTTAAAAAAAATTCTCTAAATCAAATCACAAAAGAAAACAACTAATTATATAGCTGAATCATACATATAATTCGAAATATCCTAGTCACAATATCCATAAAGGTAAAATATACATACAAAAACACATGTTTTCAATAGTTTGCACAAGTTCCATACTAATAGTTATTAAAACAAAAGATTGTAGCTTAACAAAAGTTTCAAAATGTCATAAAACAAAAGAGTCAAGCTAAAGCAATAGGTTTCTACAACTTTCAATCAAATATATCAAGTAAGGTCTTCATCACTATTGCTTTCATCATCCTCTTGGTTATCTTCTCCACCTACCAAAAACCATAAATAAAAGTTTATTGAGAGCAAATGTGGAAGAAAGATAGTTTAGATTTAAGTAATTAAATCATTTGTGTCGATCTACTCCACATCTGTGTCAGCGAAATAAGCAAACATTTCCTTTGCTCAATCAACTTGGCATAACAAATTCTTTTTTTGTCTACTGTAAAATGCAAGTTGTATCCAGCAACCTGAAATGGATCTCAATTGAATTTTGAAGATGATCATTCCCACATATTAAACAGGAAACACGAAAATTATTGCAAAATATACCTAGAAGAAAAAGATACATCAATGCAGAATATCAATGGGCACAAATTAGACAAGTTAATTTATTTACTCTTATTGTCCTTTACAACCAATCAAACATTTGCAAGTGAAGATATCACTTGTTATAAGTAGGAGTTTTTATCCTAGTGCATTCAATGTAACAAGATTCACTAGATAAGTTTTGTATAAAGCAAAAAGGCATGGAAGTATACTTAGTTTTGTACACAATAAGCTCAGATTAGAACTGTTTTTCTTTTAGTGGGTGCAGGGCTGGTTGGACAATACAAATGGCTTAAACATTGGTAATCCAGCATTGTATTGAACGAAAGACACATTAACAAAACACATGCAAGGGGAATATGTAATAAAATAAACATGACACTGAAATATAGCAACACTATTAGTGTACCAAAGTATACCACAACATCTGGAAAAAATAATTTTCAAGGGAAAGAATTTTAACAACCAATCAAGAAGGGACAGAACCTTCAGATTTTTTTCAAACACTTCTCAGTCACCATGTACTAGTCAAATTCAAGCAATGGAAGTTATCAAGGTCGACCAAAACCAACAAATGACTAATCCAAAATAGGCCTTCACTGACAGGAAGAACATATATTCCTCAATAGAAGAAATCCAAGATAACATTGTATGATGATGCTCATCCAATATTTTGTAAGCAAACAAACTAAACATTACTCCCTATGCCAATTCTAATAGCCAAGCATGAAAAATTATTCAAAAAGGCATCATAAATCACATGCACAAACAAATCACACAAGTTTTAAGTTTCCAAAACATCATCCAAACTCCATGCAGGTTTGAGATTCATAGTTTTTCAGATCTGCCAAGTCAAGCGAGGAGGATTCTTAATTTGAAAGAAGCTCACAAAATCAATCCTCTATCAACACATGAGGACAGAATCACGGAGTCACCAATTAGAAAAAGAGAAGGAGTTATTTCTCAAGTAACATACAATAATAGAAGATTGGAGACATCATGCTCAAGCATCATCGAAGGATACAGATTACACAGTCGAAGAAACATCCCTACCAAAATTAGTTCTTCTCCTTAGTTCAAAAGAATGAACTCACTAGACTCATGGTGGAATGGAATTTCAGTGTTCACATTGAAGAACAAACACAATATAAGCTCGAGAGAGAGGTGAAATCAATGACTTGCGTACCAACCCTTAACAATTTGTTCATTATATTCAGATGTTTGAAAGTGTATTATTTTGGTCCTATTTTGTTTCCTTTTTCTATTAGGATCCAATATTGGTTAAGTTGGTGCATGGTGTGTATGGTTAAACTGTTGGTAGAAGCAGCTGGTTATGGAGGAAAATCAACTTCATATAAGTAAAAATGTAAAGCTGATATACGTAAAATAGGTATAGAATCAACAGAAGGTTGGAAATAATGCTGAAAACTAAAAGAAAGAAACAGAATTAGTTTCAGAAACAAGTAGTAGCTGCAACCTGCGGGCAATGATCTGCCATACTTAAAGAGTCGAGAATTGAAATTTTTTCAAAAGAGTACATGTACAAGTAGCTTAGATAAACACACAAATTGTCTACAAACTTGCAGTTACAACAACCGTTCATCTGTGTCAGCTATAGGCCAACCCTTTAGTGCTAAAGATTTATCGTTTCCAACTGTCCAACAATTTCACAAACAAATAAGAGCCATAATAATTTCACAATTTAAGATAGTACACTAATGAGAGAGCTACGATTCAAAGACTAACATCTTCACAACCAAAACAATTAGAAAAGGAAAAGAAGTGTCCAAGGTTCTCTTCCTACTTTACCCTAAATATTCAAAACAAGGGCCTGATCGAGATAAACCTATACTCAAAAAGTGAGCAGAAAACTCAACAGTCGCATTGAGTCAACTGCACATTGTTAATGGCTCTTTAAAACTAAAGTCTCTCTAAACTCACACATATAGAGATATCTAGATATACAACACCAGAACTAACATGAGAAGCTGAATTGTAGTCTCCCTTTTAGCAACAAAATTCAGCAGCACATTCATACTAAGCTAGCATTTAAGTGAAGAAGAAGAAGAAGAAGAATAAATGTCATACCTTGATTGTTTTTTCTAGAAGATGGACGATTCAAAGGTTCCATAACTTCTTGTGGTGACTGAGCACCCAATGATGCCAACATGGCAGAATTCAATTGAAGTCCAAGGTACATGCGATTAAGTCGTCCAAGAATATCATCAGTAACTTCTTGGTGTATGGTTACTTTTTGTTGTTCTAATTTTTCCACCATCCTTTGATGCAACCTTTCTTCCAATTCCTCCATTTTTTTCCATCCTCTCATCATTAGCAATTAAATAAGGTTTAGAAAGCACTTTCCTTTTCAAAGTAATTTTTGTAACTCCTCGTCCATACAATCTCAGGCTCCCTGGGTGTTCATGTCCCATGACTGTTGTAAAAGCATCAAATGATTGATCGTCATCTTCCCTCTATTGACTTTGCAGTTTCTCCATTTCAGCCTACAAATCAAATTCAAATAAATAAAATCAAGTATTTAAGAACAAATAAAAGATCTTAACAACCTTATAACCAAATAAAAGTCATACAATTTTACTAATTGTATCTTCGATGGAGTCCTTGTATACTCGACCAGGTTTTCTTGATTTTGTAGCCACAAAGAGTTTTTTAGGTGACAGCTCATCAGGGCTTTCCTTCTCTTTTTCCAACTTCTATCTGAATTATCCATTGATATCTATGCGACCCAAAAAAAGATAAAAAGAATCAAATTTATGGCAAACTATGAAATAAAAAAGAAAACAATGTTTTACACATGAACAAACATATCTCAAAATGTACATGGAGAATATGTCGTTTAAAACTCATAGCAATCACAATGCAATTTACAACAAGCATTTCATAGTTTTGCTTAATATATCAAATAAATATCAAAGTTCCCTTGATCATTGGAAATGTATACAAAACACTGATCCACATGACCTGTCAAGAAAAAGTTTTAACAATGTTGATTGAGCCTGCTTTTCTTTATTTTTGATCCTAAAGTAATGGCAAAATACATAGATAGTCCATCAAAGTTAGCTTCGTTTTCATTTTGACACTTCAATAAAGGTTAGTACTATTAAATTCTCCAACCTTAAAAGGTCACATGATAGATAAATTGGAGTGTTCAATAGTTTTTGACCTTAGTTGTAGTGTTAAAATGAAAATTGAAGCCAACTTTGACTGGTTATCTATATAGGTATCTAGAAGTAATCTTACTTCTTTGGTTTTGGGAGTTCAACTACTACCTGCTTTAGTGATTTTTCAAAAGCAATATTTACCTGGGTAATAATACCAAACTGGTCTAATCCTACTAGTACACCATGGAACAAGTCTACATTTTGTTCTATTGAACAAATAATCAACACTTCTTACCCATATGAAGATAGATTATTTACCAAAATATATGTTCATCACACAAATTTAGAAAAAAAAATGTCATACCAATTCGAAATACTTTCAAAAATATCTAATACTCAATAACAATTTACTTTATATTATCCTAAAGAACAACAAGATTAATGATTACCAATTAATTTCAAAGATACTTTTAACTACTAAAAGGAAAAGTAGAAAAATCATAACGAGCTTATCATTCTTTCAAATTTATGCTATTAATGACTTATAAACATTCAAGAAATGGAAAATGGTTGTTGGATTCATATGAAGTTCGGATCATATTCTAACACACAAAAAAATCACCTTGAGGAATCAATTCTTTTCAAAAAAGTATCCCTACTAATTTTTTTTTTGATAAGAAATCAAGGCAAAACAGTCTTTAAAAGTTATAAATAGATTTTTAATGAAAATAATATTGATCTAGAATTATAAGAAGTTTCAGATTTTCAAGTCAAAAGCTCTAATACCAACAAACAATGAATTTCATTTTTTTCCTTTCTCATGCTAATGTATCTCTTGTTTCCTATTGCTCTAACGTAACTCTTCAACAATAATGAAAGAGAAATTTCTCACGTCCTAGCTACTCAAGCAAGAGGTGAAATCAAGGAAGACATCATCAATGCAAGGGTATTCAAATCTGATTGAATAACTCATGGAACAACAAATCCAACATCAATATCAAGAGAAATATGGTCTAGAGTAATCAATTGCACTATAACTACCAACAAAACTTTAAACCCACAGTAGCTATAATTGAATGGGAAAAACCCACAATTAGAAAAAAAAATACATCAAATACACACTAACTACACCTCAACAATTAAACTAAAAAGAAGAGATTCAAGAAGAAAACCTCAACAGCTCAAACTTGAAATTTCTTCCGCTATAACCTCAAAAATATAAGAACAGAACCTCCAGTAGTTGAAGAAGAAAACATCAAGATTTCTCAGATTTCACAAGCAAACCTTCAGCCTTCCATTTCCTTTGATTTCACAATAGTTTAGAGAGAAATGGGTTTACATTTGAAGAAAAAAAAGGGTTTAAGTTTACCCTAAAATTACAGACAAGAATAACGTACCATAAGAATCAAATCCCTGCAAACCGCTACAAGCTTGCCCTGAAATGGTGTTCTGGAACAACAAATCCATCATCAATTTCACCATAACTACCAACAAAACATTAAACCCACAGTAGCTAAAATTGAATGGGAAAAACCCACAATGAGAAAAAAAATACATCAAATACACACTAACAACACCTGAATGATTAAAGGCAAAAAAAGAGATTAAAGAAGAAAACCTCAACAACTCAAACATGAAATTTCTTTAGCTATAACCACAAAGATGTAAGAACAGAACCTCCAGCAGTTGAAGAAGAAAACATAAGGATTTATTAGATTTCACAAGCAAACCTTCAGCCTTCCATTTCCTTCAGTTTCACAAGAGTTTAGAGAGAAATGGGTTTACATTTGAAGAAAAAAGGGGTTTAAGTTTGCCCTAAAATTACAGACAAGAAGAACTTACCATAAGTATAATCAAATCCCTGCAAAACTCTACAAGCTTGCCTTTAAATGGTGTTCTACTTGTTCAAAAATAGGTCAAAGAGAAGAGGAGTGATAGCGTATGATGTTCTATTTGTTGAAGAGATGAAGAATGGCTTTAAAAAATGTTTGTATATATCTGGTAGAGAGAAAAATAAATTAGATTTAATAACTTAATTAAAAATAAAATAGAGTGAAATGTTTTTAGCGGCTTTAGCCAAAATAAAAGAGGGAAATTATGGAGGAATTTAATAACCATTCCAATAGAAATTTTTTTGCATTAAATGTTGCCATAGATGACTATATGGCAATAGTTCTAGTAACTGTTGCAGTATGTAAGTCTATTGCAACAGTTTTCACACAGTGGCAACTAATTTATTACAAACTCATATAAAAAACACCCAATCCTTTTGACAACGGTTCATATAGTTGCAATAGACCCTCTATCGTAACAGTATCTTAAGTGTTACTAAAAATTCTGTTGTTGTAGGCCTAATTTCTAGTAGTGACTTCACGGACCCTATGAGATGCTAGCTTAAGCAAGTCTAAGTCCATCTAAACTCTAGAACTCTATGAGTTACTTCATTAAGTAAGTCTTAGTTCATTATGCTTTGAACACTATGAGATGCTTTTCAAGCATGTCTTAGTTCATTGGATATGGAGATTGCTACTAGGAACCTTGACTCAACTATGTGAATGATCCCATCTCATGAGACCTAACTATGAGAAAACCCACACTCTACTACATAAGATTCCCCCCTTTTACTTGGATAGTCCTCACATCAATTAGGTGTTTTTCTCCTTTCTACTTGGAGTCCGGACCCTTTCTTGTATGACACTCCATCTCATTGTCAATATCCACTTGGAGTCAAGAATCGACCCCAAGGTTTACTTGTTAAGCCTTGCTTAACAATCATCTCTCATGGAAGGATGTCCTTGACAATCCAGCCATGCTCAAGTAATTCTATCACTCCATACTTTCAAGCATTCATAAAAATAGATTAGGTGAGTATAAGCTTTTCACCATAAATCCACCCGTTAGGAGAAGGGGATCATCATCCCTCATCTCCCACTTCAGAATATTTTCTCTCAACTTCTGCTACCCCCTAAATTGGTATCAGAGCTAGATAAGAAAAATATAAATGGAGAAATCTAAAAACAACCAGGAAACTATGAAGGAACCAGTTCCAGAAAATCTACAAACAGAGGTATTTTCATATTTCAATATGAATAACTAAACTTTATTATTCCTGATAATCTCTTGATTATTATTTGATTATTATCATGTTATAGTATTGTTATACTGAATAAATTCAAAGTAGTTTGCTATGAACGAAGGTAGGCTGAGAATAGGTAAGCCCAGACTATGCCATCCGAAACTGGAAACCCAGTTAGGCAAAAGAGAAGTCGTTTGAGGGGAAGTACGAACTTGTTGAAAGGCGTTATTAGGAGTATCGATTGAAATGAAAATCATAGTAGTGACCAAAAGAATTTATTTAGGATAACTTTAATATAATTTGATAATTGATAATAACAAACAAGAAGGTTAGAAGGAATAAACTTGTTTAGAAATCATGAAAATGATGAACACATACTTACTAGATGAAGATTATAATTATAAAATACTTATTTTATATGTCCTTAAAACACTTAATATTGACATAAAAAGAAAAATTTATGACCTTTTAATTATTGAAGAAATGACAGAACTAGACCAGATAATGGAATTAATAGAACAAGATTGGCAAGAACTAACTATTCAAAATATAGATGAATTATATGATTTATATTCAGATTAATGATAAACTACGAATATCTAACATATTGGCTACAAACTATGGAAAATTTAGATCTATTAAATAAACTTTTAATAAATAATATTAAAACGTACCAAAGAACCCAAGATATGGAATACTTAGAATATAATTCAGAAAATACAAAAGAAATACAAAATCTTATGATAAAGAAACAAGAATACTATGAAAAAATATTTTTATAATGGATGAAACTTATAGAGAACAATTATTAGAAAAAATTAATGAAATAAAACAAGAATTAAGATTTAGACAAAATAGATTAGAAGATAATATATGGGCAGGAGTATGCCAAAAATCTATAAAAACACAAAGAAAAACGATATTCCTATTAGATCTACAATTACAACACTTAGAATATAAATATCAACATAACTTATAATGAATAAAGAAGAATATGCGGTAGAAGAAAAAATATATAAAAGTCAAGATGGATTAGAAATAAAAATAATACATTCAAACTTAGAAAGAAGATATAAAAAAAATAGGAAACCAATTATACCTAATGCCAGATAAAGAATCAGCAAAATTAGAAGATAGTCTAACAACAATGGTACGATTAAATAAAGAAAATGACGAAATCGATAGGAAAAAAGAAATTGAAAAAATTAGAAAACAAGCTAAAAAAGAAATTAAACAAATAGAAGAAGTAAAAGATACTAGAATTCAAGAATTACAAAAAGAATTAGAAAGACTTAAACAATTATATGAAGAAAAATTAAAAGCAAAAGAGGAGCATAAGAAAAGAACTAAGGAATTAAAGTTAAACCAAGAAATAGAAAGAATGAAAACAATGTTAGAAGAAACAGAAGAATTACCTGAATTAAAAATAGAAGAGTTAAGAATAAATGAAATAAATGAAGAAGAGAATGAGAATGTTTCAGAAAATAATTATGAATCATATTCAGAAACATATACTGACCTTATAGAAAAAGATAAAGATATAGAAATAAATGTAGGAAATTTAGATGAGAAACCTAGTACTTCGAATCCTAGAACACGAATGGATACAACTCCAACATATTATACTTACGAAAAAGAAAAGAGATAAAGCTTTATGGGATAAAAGATTGAATAAGACTTGGACACCTAGACAAATTACGGATCAAAATAATTTCTTAGATTTAGACTGTGTAGCAGATACAAATAAAACAATTCAATTATGGATAGGCTATATATCAAAGCAATTAATAGACAACAAGATATCAATAATAGATGCCCCAGGATACATAGAAAGAACACTTATAGGAACAGTAAAAATATGGTTACAAAATTTAACACCAACAAGCTTAGCAACCCTAAGAAATAATATGAAATCTAATAATGAAATAGCAACATCAGCAATAGACATATTAAATAAATATAAAATATCAATTAGAAATGAATTTGGAAGTATGACAACAGAAATAGAAGAACAACAGAAAGATAAAATAATAAACAGAAATTTAATGAATAAATTAGCAATATGCAAAATGAGTTATATAGATGAATATACATGTGCATTTAGAGAATACTACTATAAAGGAATATATACAAATGATGAAAGTAGAGAAATAAGAAAATTATATTACACAAAATTACCAGAACCATTTAGTTCAAAAATAACAAAAGATTGGGAAGAATCAAATACAGTAGATACACTAGGAGCTAGAATAAAATTCTTACAACAATGGTTTATGAAACTATGTGAAAAACATAAAGAAGAATTAAAACTAGAAAAAATATTAGTGAAAAACTTAGCATATTGTACAAGCAAGTTAGCACCCCAATTCGGATGTAAAAACCCATATAAAAAGAAAAGGATAAAGAAGTATAAACGCTTCAAAATAAAATATAAGAACAAAATTCCAAGAAAAAGATATTATATAAAAAATTATAAACAAAAAAGACCACATAGAGTTAAGAAAAATATAACAGAATGTAAATGTTATAATTGTGGAAAACTAGGACATTTAGCTAGAGACTGTAAATTACCAAAAGATTTAAAGAAAAAATAAATAACAGAGGTAATAATAGAAAACGATAAATATAGACAGATAGATTATTTAGATTATGAATTAGAAAATGAAGATAGCATATACGAAATAACAGACATTGAATTAGAAGAAGAAATAGAGTCATTTTCTGATTATGACTGAAAGCGATATAAAAATAATAAGTAAAGAAGAATATCAAGATAATGAATATACAGAACAAAAAATAATATTTGACAATAATATGTTTGAACAAATAAAAGGAAAAGAATTAGACTTAAGCATAGATAAGATATTAGAAGTACCTAGATTAAAAAACTTATTCAAATTACAACACGATGAATATTATGTAGTAAGCCAAAAAGAACATGTAATAGATTGTAAATATATTAAAGGTAAAGCTAAAAATAAAAAAATAATTAATAAAGAAATCCAAGATTTGAAATCAAAAAATCCAATAAAATATGTGCATTTAGGAGCAACAGAAATATTGATAAAGGCATGTTTTAGAGAAGGAATAGATACACCTATAGAATTATATTTAGCAGATGATAGAATAATTTCAACCTATAGAAAAACGTATAATAAGTGCAGTTAGAGGAAATTTAATATATCAAAAATTTAAATTTATTATAAGTGCAAACTATTCAGTAGCAATAGAAGACAAGAACATAGATAAATCACTAGTACTATATTGGAAAATGTCAGGCATAGAATTAGCATCAGGAAGTAAAATATTTACAGCAAGATGTAAAAATTTATATGTATTAACTACAAAGCATAAAATAACAGCAAGAAATAAGATTCAAAAAATCAAGATAGAAAATCCATTTGACAAAATAATTACAGTAATAGATAATAATGATTACAGCTATAAAGAAATAGATATTGAAGAAGATTTAGAGATAGTAAAAGAAAGATTAAGTACATCTAAAAGATTAAGCTACGATACACCTTCATCATCAAGAACTAGTACATCTAGAAGATTAGATTGCGACTTAATACCTAAATTATTAGAACAAAAGAAAGATGAAATACAACCATATCAATATTATATCACAGGAATATTAGACCAAAGAAAATATTTAATAACTATAAATACAGGACAAGTAGAAAACCAAATTATAAGAGAACTAGTCAAAGAACATGAAATAATTACAGGAGAAAATATAAATACAGAATTACCTAGAGCTTTGGTAAATATAGAAGAAACTACTGAACAAGAACTAATTATTGGAGGAATACCAATAAAAATTAAATTTAAAATACATCAAGGAAATAATAATATTACTTTAGGAATAAAATGGCTAGAAAGCTTGATTAAACCATATAATATAGATGATAAACAATTAACAATAACTTATGAAAACAAGAAGGTACTCATTAAAAGAACAATTATATGACAAACTAAAAGTTCAACATCTTAATGACAAAAATATACATTTTAGCAAAAATAATTATAGAAGGATACTATAATAGATATTATACACCTATGATAGACATAGGAGCAGAAGCAAATATGTGTAAACATAATTGTCTACCAGATAGTAAATGGAAAAAATTAAAAACACCATTAATAGTAACAGGATTTAATAATGAAGGAAGCATGATAACACATAAAGCTAAAAATATAAAAACACAAATATGGGATAAAATATTATTAATAGATGAAATCTATAGTTATGAATTTACAAATAAAGATATATTATTAGGAATGCCTTTTTTAGAAAAACTATATCCACATACTATAACAAAAACGCATTGGTGGTTTACTACTATATGTAATCACAAAATAGGAGCAAAAAGAGTTAATAATAAAATCAGAAAAAATACACCATGGATAAAAGGAAGTGAAAAAATTACCCAAAAGTTAGAAAATATAACAACTAATGATCATAAAATAGAAATTATAATATTCACATTAGATAAAATACAAGCAATAAATGATAAATTAAACTCATTATATAACGAAAACCCATTACAAGGATGGGATAAACACAAAACAAAAGTAAAGATTGAACTAATAGATGAAAATAGTATAATAACACAAAAACCATTAAGATATAATTTCGAAAACCAATCAGAATTTAAAATGCATATAAATGAATTATTAGAAAATAAGTATATACAAGAAAGCAATAGTAAACATAATAGTCCAGCATTCATAGTAAATAAACATAGTGAACAGAAAAGAGGAAAAAGTAGAATGGTTATTGATTATAGGAACCTAAACGCAAAAACTAAAACATATAATTACCCTATACCTAATAAAATATTAAAAGTAAGACAAATACAAGGATATAATTACTTTAGCAAATTTGACTGTAAATCAGGATTTTACCACCTAAAACTAGAAGAAGAATCTAAACACTTAACAGCATTTACCGTACCACAAGGATTTTACGAATGGAATGTTTTACCATTTGGATATAAAAACGCACCAAGTAGATATCAACACTTTATGGATATATAGTTTAACCAACTAGAAAATTGTGTAGTATATATAGACGACATATTATTATATTCAAGAACAAAAGAAGAACATCTAAAGCTATTGGAAAAATTTATACATATTATAGAAGTATCAGGAATTAGCTTATCAAAAAAGAAAGCTGAAATTATGAAAAATCAAATAGAATTTCTAGGAATACAAATAGATAAAAATGGAATAAAAATGCAAACACATATTGTACAAAAAATAGTTAATTCTGAAGAATTATTAGATACTAAGAAAAAATTATAATCATTTTTAGGATTGGTTAATCAAGTAAGAGAATATATACCAAAATTAGCAGAAAATTTAAAACCATTACAGAGAAAATTAAAGAAAGATATAGAATATTACTTTGATGAACAAGATAAAAAATATATCAGAAAAATAAAAATCATGTGTAAAGATTTACCAAAATTAAACTTTTCATATGAAAATAAACAATTTACTTATATAGTGGAAACAGACTCTAGTGACCATAGTTATGGAGGAGTATTAAAATATAAATATATAAATGAAAAAATAGAACATCACTGTAGATATTATTCCGGATCATATACAGACCCACAAATAAAATGGAAAATAAATAGAAAAGAATTATTTGCCTTATATAAATGTTTATTAGCTTTTGAGCCATATATTGTATATAACAAATTTATTGTTAGAACAGATAATACACAGGTAAAATGGTGGATAACCAAAAAGGTACAAGACTCAGTTACAACAAAAGAAATAAGAAGACTGGTAGTAAATATATTAAACTTTTCATTTACAATTGAGATTATAAAAACTGACAAGAATGTGATTGCAGATCACCTCTCAAGGAAAAGATACTGAAAAAACAAATACAATGGATCAAATACTCAACCTCCTAACTACACTTTGTAAAAAAGTGGATAGTATGGATGGTGAGATACAGAAGCTAAAAGAGCAAGCTAGCAGTCAGCAGCATGACGTTAAAGATGCGGAGCTACGTCGATCGGAAGACGTTAAAATTCCAGATCTAGAAGGAGACGTTGGGAAACTCCATAAAACCAATAATGTTTGTTTAAATACAGCTGCAGGTACATCAGGAGTTACAAAGAAAGAAAAAGCTACAGAAGAAAAAAGTTATACAAATACAAATATGAACAAACTTTTTGATAAACCATATACAGCACCAAAGATACAAAAATCAGACTACTCCACAAACCACTACATATAAAAACAGCTTAGCCCAACAGAAAATACATATAACCACATCACCCGCATTTATACGTAAAATATTTACAAAGTCCAAACTTACTTAAACAAAAACCCCGTGAGCTATAAACATAAAAGAACCAAATATCGATTACATTACCCAACACCTACAAGGATACAACAAACTAATTGCCCTACTGGTACAAATATAAATTTGGTTACAACTTGTTATAACTACGACTACTCAAGATCAGTATACACACATCGGATATGAAATTTCAAAGATACCAGAACTATACAAAGCTTTCTTAACCTACAAAAGAATTACCAAAGGAACGCTATTTTTTATTAAATTTTACACAGCTACTGCAGAGATACTATATGACGAAATAAAACCGGTTATACAGGTCATAAAGATAGGTTTGACCAGAGATATGTTAATTCCAGAAAAAATAGAGAAACAAGATGAGATACCTATTGTAGATATTCCTAACTTTTATGCCAACAAAAGAGTTATAGGAATAGCTACAATATTAACGGAGTTAGCAAATAATTATCTAAACAACAATACAATATGGAGTTACTATAGCCGAGATAATACGATGATATATTCTAACTGTCGAGAACCTAGAGAAGGAGATATGGAGGAAATATGACAATGGATACTAAGCCTCCTAAAACCAGAAAATATACCAACGACAAGAGCTATCAGGAAAAATTTCATTTCATCAGCATTATTAACCAGATATTGTACAACAATCAAGAAGAAATATTCGTAATATATATGTTCCAAATGTCACGGAGAAGATAACAATGTCCCAACCGACATACTGGAATAAAACTATCACAAAGAAGATACAAAATAGTAGCAGTGATGAAGACAAATAAACAAAACAAAAGATAGGACGGAGACATTTATGTAAAAAGTCAAAAGTAGGATAGGAATCTTATCTTCCCTTTTGTAAAGTTATTTGTTTTCTTTTGTAAAGTAAAGTAAAGTAGTTTGTTTTTATTAAGAGTCACCAACAGGATACTATTAATGAATAGTAAAAGACAAAAAATACTATTCATAAATAGTAAAATGTTAATTATGTGAATAGTAAGAGTCGGTTACTATGTAAATAGTAAAGGTCAAGTCACTGTGTAAATAGTAAGAGTCAAGTCACTATTCATGATACTGTTCATGAATAGTAGTCCTATCTTTTGTTTTGTCGGCTGTCTTCATCAGTCTGCCTGTTATTTTGTATCTTCTTTATGGTAGTTTTATTCCAACTGTACGGTTGGGACATTGTTATCTTCTCCGTGACATTTGGAACATATATGTTCTGAATATTTGCTGCTGATTGTTGTACAATATCTAGTTAAAAGTGCTGGTGAAATAAAGTTTTTTCTATTTTTTCTGGTATTAGCATATCTCTCGTTAATCCTATCTTTATGACTTGTATGACAGGTTTTATCTCGTCATATAATATTTCTGCAGTAGCTGTATAGAATTTAATAAAAAATAGCGTTCATTTGGTAATTCTTTTGTAGGTTAAGAAAGCTTTGTATAGTTCTGGTATCTTTGAAATTTCATATCCAGTAGCTGTGTATACGGTACTAAGTAGTCCGTAGTTATAACAAGTTGTAACCAAATTTATATTTGTACCTGGTAGGGCAATTAGTTTGTTGTATCCTTGTAGGTATTGGGTAATGTAATCAGTATTTGGTTCTTTTATGTTTATAGCTTTGGGGTTTTTGTTTAAGTAAGTTTGGACTTTGTAAATATTTTCTGTATAGGTACGGGTGATGTGGTTATATGTATTTTTCTGTTGGGCTAGGCTGTTTTTATATGTAGTGGTTTGTGGAGTAGGTACAGATTTTTGTATCTTTGGTGTTGTATATGATTTATCAAAAAGTTTGCTCATATTTGTATTTGTATAACTTTTTTCTTCTGTAGCTTTTTCTTTCTTTGTAACTCCTGATGTACCTGCAGTTGTATTTAAACAAACATTATGGGTTTTATGGAGTTTCCCAACGTCTCCTTCTAGATCTGGAATTTTAACGTCTTCCGATCGACGTAGCTCCGCATTTTTAACGTCATGCTGCTGACTGCTAGCTTGCTCTTTTAGCTTTTGTATCTCATCATCCATACTATCCACTTTTTTACATAGTGTAGTTAGGAGGTTGAGTATTTGATCCATTGTATTTGTTTTTTCAGTATCTTTGTCTTGAGAGGTGATCTGCAATCACATTCTTGTTAGTTTTTATAATTTTAATTGTAAATGAAAAGTTTAATATATTTACTACCAGTCTTCTTATTTCTTTTGTTGTAACTGAGTCTTGTACTTTTTTGGTTATCCACCATTTTACCTGTGTATTATTTGTTCTAACAATAAATTTGTTATATACAATATATGGCTCAAAAGCTAATAAACATTTATATAAGGCAAATAATTCTTTTCTATTTATTTCCCATTTTATTTGTGGGTCTGTATATGATCCGAAATAATATCTGTTATAGTATCCTTTTATAATTATTTTTGCTAAAATATATATTTTTGTCATTTAAAGATGTTTAGTTTATCATATAATTGTTCTTTTAATGAATACTTTCTTGTTTTCATAATGTATTATTAATTGTTTATCATCTATATTATATGGTTTAACTGTTTCTAGCCATTTTATTCTAAAGTAATATTATTATTTCCTTGATGTATTTTGAATTTAATTTTTATTGGTATTCCTCCAATAATTAGTTCTTGTTCTGTAGTTTCTTATATGTTTACCAAAGCTCTAGGTAATTCTGTGTTTATATTTTCTGCTGTAATTATTTCATGTTCTTTGACTAGTTCTCTTATAATTTGGTTTTCTACTTGTCCTGTATTTATAGTTATTAAATATTTTCTTTGGTCTAATATTCCTGTAATATAATATTGATATGGTTGTATTTCATCTTTCTTTTGCTCTAATGATTTAGGTATTAAGTCGTAATCTAATCTTCTAGATGTACTAGTTCTTGATGATGAAGGTGTATCGTAGCTTAATTTTTTAGATGTACTTAATCTTTCTTTTACTATCTCTAAATCTTCTTCAATATCTATTTCTTTATAGCTGTAATCATTATTATCTATTACTGTAATTATTTTGTCAAATGGATTTTCTATTTTGATTTTTTGAATCTTATTTTTTGCAGTTATTTTGTTCTTTGTAGTTAATACATATAAATTTTTACATCTTGCTGTAAATATCTTACTTCCTGGTGCTAATTCTTCTTGTCTTCTATTGCTACTGAATAGTTTGCACTTATAATAAATTTAAATTTTTGATATATTAAATTTCCTCTAACTGCACTTATTATACTTTTTTCTATAGGTTGAATTATTCTATCATCTGCTAAATATAATTCTATAGGTGTATCTATTCCTTCTCTAAAACATGCCTTTATTAATATTTCTGTTGCTCCTAAATGTACATATTTTATTGGATAGGTATTTTAGCTTTTCCTTTAATATATTTACAATCTATTACATGTTCTTTTTGGCTTACTACATAATATTCATCGTGTTGTAATTTGAATAAGTTTTTTAATCTAGGTACTTCTAATATCTTATCTATGCTTAAGTCTAATTCTTTTCCTTTTATTTGTTCAAACATATTATTGTCAAATATTATTTTTTGTTCTGTATATTCATTATCTTGATATTCTTCTTTACTTATTATTTTTATATCGCTTTCAGTCATAATCAGAAGTTGTCTCTATTTCATCTTCTAATTCAATATCTTTGAATTCGTATATGCTATCTTCATTTTCTAATTCATAATCTAATCAGTCATAATCAGAAGCTGTCTCTATTTCATCTTCTAATTCAATATCTGTGAATTCGTATATGCTATCTTCATTTTCTAATTCATAATCTAAATAATCTATCTGTTTATATTTATCGTTTTCTATTATTACCTCTGTTATTTGTTTTTTCTTTAAATCTTTTGGTAATTTACAGTCTCTAGCTAAATGTCCTAGTTTTCCACAATTATAACATTTACATTTTGTTATATTTTTCTTAATTCTATGTGGTCTTTTTTGTTTATAATTTTTTATATAATATCTTTTTCTTGGAATTTTGTTCTTATATTTTATTTTGAAGCGTTTATACTTCTTTATCCTTTTCTTTTTATATGGATTTTTACATCCGAATTGAGGTGCTAGCTTGCTTGTACAATATGCTAGGTTTTTCACTAATATTTTTTCTAGTTTTAATTCTTCTTTATGTTTTTCACATAGTTTCATAAACCATTGTTGCAAGAATTTTATTCTAGCTCCTAGTGTATCTACTGTATTTGATTCTTCCCAATCTTTTATTATTTTTGAACTAAATGGTTCTGGTAATTTTGTGTAATATAATTTTCTTATTTCTCTACTTTCATCATTTGTATATATTCCTTTATAGTAATATTCTCTAAATGCACATATATATTCATCTATATAACTCATTTTGCATATTGCTAATTTATTCATTAAATTTCTGTTTATTATTTTATCTTTCTGTTGTTCTTCTATTTCTGTTGTCATACTTCCAAATTCATTTCTAATTGATATTTCATATTTATTTAATATGTCTATTGCTGATGTTGCTATTTCATTATTAGATTTCGTATTATTTCTTAGGGTTGCTAAGCTTGTTGGTGTTAAATTTTGTAACCATATTTTTCTTATTCTATAAGTGTTCTTTCTATATATCCCGGGCATCTATTATTGCTATCTTGTTGTCTATTAATTGCTTTGATATATAGCCTATCCATAATTGAATTGTTTTATTTGTATCTGCTACACAGTCTAAATCTAAGAAATTATTTTGATCTGTAGTTTGTCTAGGTATCCAATTTTTATTTAATCTTTTATCCCATAAAGCTTTATCTCTATTTTCTTTTTCGTAAGTATAATATGTTGGTGTTGTATCCATTCTTGTTCTAGGATTCGAAGTACTAGGTTTCTCATCTAAATTTTCTACATTTATTTCTATATTTTTATCTTTTTCAATAAGGTCAGTATATATTTCTGAATATGATTCATAATTATTTTCTGAAATATTATCATTCTCTTCTTCATTTATTTCATTTATTCTTAATTCTTCTATTTTTAATTCAGGTAATTCTTCTGTTTCTTCTAACATTGTTTTCATTCTTTCTATTTCTTGGTTTAACTTTAATTCTTCAGTTCTTTTCTTATGCTCCTCTTTTGCTTTTAATTTTTCTTCATATAATTGTTTAAGTCTTTCTAATTCTTTTTGTAATTCTTGAATTCTAGTATCTTTTACTTCTTCTATTTGTTTAATTTCTTTTTTAGCTTGTTCTCTAATTTTTTCAATTTCTTTTTTCCTATCGATTTCGTCATTTTCTTTATTTAATCGTACCATTGTTGTTAGACTATCTTCTAATTTCTTGATTCTTTATCCGCATTAGGTATAATTGGTTTCCTATTTTTTTATATCTTCTTTCTAAGTTTGAATGTATTATTTTTATTTCTAGTCCATCTTGACTTTTATATATTTTTTCTTCTACAGCATATTCTTCTTTATTCATTATAAGTTATGTTGATATTTATATTCTAATTGTTGTAATTGTAGGTCTAATAAGAATATTGTTTTTCTTTGTGCTTTTATAGATTTTTGGCATACTCCTGCCCATATATTATCTTCTAATTTATTTTGCCTAAATCTCAATTCTTGTTTTATTTCATTAATTTTTTCTAATAATTGTTCTCTATAAGTTTCATCCATTATAAAAACATTTTTTCATAATATTCTTGTTTCTTTATTATAAGATTTTGTATTTCTTTTTTATTTTCTGAAATATATTCTAAGTACTCCATATCTTAGGTTCTTTGGTACATTTTAATATTATTTATTAAAAGTTTATTTAGTAGATCTAAATTTTCCATAGTTTGAAGCCAATATGTTAGATATTCGTAGTTTATCATTAATCTGAATATAAATCATATAATTCATCTATATTTTGAATAGTTAGTTCTTGCCAATCTTGTTCTATTAATTCCATTATCTGGTCTAGTTCTGTCATTTCTTCAATAATTAAAAGGTCATAAATTTTTCTTTTTATGTCAATATTAAGTGTTTTAAGGGCATATAAAATAAGCATTTTATAATTATAATCTTCATCTAGTAAGTATGTGTTCATCATTTTCATGATTTCTAAACAAGTTTATTCCTTCTAACCTTCTTGTTTGTTATTATCAATTATCAAATTATATTAAAGTTATCCTAAATAAATTCTTTTGGTCACTACTATGATTTTCATTTCAATCGCTACTCCTAATACTTTCAACAAGTTCAGATTTCCTCAAACGGCTTCTCCTTTGCCTAACTGGGTTTCCGATTTCGGATGGCATAGTCTGGGCTTACCTATTCTCAGCCTACCTTCGTTCATAGCAAACTACTTCAAATTTATTCAGTATAACAATACTATAACATGATAATAATCAAATAATAATCAAGAGATTATCAGGAATAATAAAGTTTAGTTATTCATATTGAAATATGGAAATACCTCTGTTTGTAGATTTTCTGGAACTGGTTCCTTCATAGTTTCCTGGTTGTTGTTAGATTTCTCCATTTATATTTTTCTTTATCTAGCTCTGATACCAATTTAGGGGGTAGCGAAAGTTGAGAGAAAATATTCTGAAGTGGGAGATGAGGGATGATGATCCCCTTCTCCTAACGTATATATATATACAAAACATTTACATGGCTACTATTCATGAACAGTATCATGAATAGTAACTTGACTCTTACTATTTACACAGTGACTTGACCTTTACTATTTACACAGTAACCGACTCTTATTATTCACATAATTGACATTTTACTATTTATGAATAGTATTTTTTGTCTTTTACTATTCATTAATAGTATCCTGTCGGTGACTCCTATATTCTATTCATCACATTGAATGTACTCTCAAGCCCTAGTTATTCAACATTCATGATTACAAGCCTTCATCTCAAAGTTTTACTTTATTATATCCTTATTCATATCTAAATTACAAGACATTCAAGTAATAGGCCTCTTCTTAAGCAATTCTTATCGCATTCTTCATTACTAGTTGATTCTAGCCATAATTCATCTGAAAGGTTCAATTCCAACTTTACATGTCAAGATCAATCATATTCAATTAAGCTAAATTCAATTCATAATTATGTGTTCCTAACTTTGAACAATTACTACTCATGACATTGATACAAGAAGATAACTCATGAACCCTCAAATTGCCCTCTAATGGCATCAACCCACAAATCATGCAACTCATCAAAAAAACTATGGTTTACCATTGAAACTACATATTTAATCATAATATCACAATTAAATGCCAAATTAGCCACAAACAAGTATTATCCAATACTTTGGAATCATACCCAACTATGCCCACACATTAGGAAGAACCCTAGTTTTGATTGGGGTTCTTCTTCACAAATTAGGGGAAATCTTAGGGAACTCTATGGGTGGAAGAACCCATAGATGAAAAGCTAAACATACCTTAATTCAAAGCCCTACAAAGCTTTCTTCAATGGGAGATTTGACCTAGCCTCCTTCTCTCTTCTACATTTTCTTCTTCTTCTTCTTCTTAGGTTTTCTAGAGAGAGGATTATTTGAGAGAGAAGGGATTTAGGGTTTTGATTCTGAATGAATTAAAAATGGTGCTAAAAGACTCCAAAAATATATTAATCAGTGTATAAGACCCATATAAAACGACCCCATAATTTATCTACATGTTTGGGAATTTACGACTTTGGCCCTCACTAGGCAGCCTTGGTGCCAGGCACCACAACCCTCTCTACGAAGCGTCAAGGACACCACGGCCCATGAAGGTGCCTGTGGTCCCTTGACCAGTGTACCACCTCACCTCCCCAAGCTCACAATGCACTAAGGAAAGGCTACAGGACTTTTCACGAGCCGTGGTCATGACCACAGTTCGTGAAGTGGTCCGTGGTTCCTTAGGCAATAGCTAGGATTCTTGGACCATGCCTAGATGAGTCTAAGGGAACTTCACGGACCCTTTCATGGTCCGTGGTCATCACCACTAGCCGTGAAAATGGTCGTGGTCCCTGGGCAGTGTGTTGCCAAGGTTGGGCTACCTTCGCCCTTTGGCTTAGGCTTGCCTATTTTTCCTTGGCACATGCCCTTCCAAAACTGAACCAATACTCCAAAAGGTCTACTATGCTACGACGTCTAACATGTACCCTAACGTTCAACCACTAACCCCTCATTCTAAACATGAAAAGCCTCATCTATGACTCTTATCTTCAATAAAACACTCTAGAACCCTAACTCTAGGCTCTAGTTTAGTCTACTAATTTTTGGGGCATTACACCTAATATCTTCATTAGTCATGTCCAGGGGAACCACCGAAACTTCATTCTCTTGAGGCACTTGGTCACCTTGAAGACCTTGGTCACCTTGGGGAGGAACTCCCTCATTCACTCTCCTTGCAGGCATCCTTCTTGTATTCATCTCCTATAAACACAAAAGAAGGATTAGGAAAAAGATATCGATAGAGCTAAACTCTACGACACGACTTCAAGAATATTGAAAGAAGTGTAACTTTCTAACGTCCTATAGCCTCTCACTCATAGATGTGTCATGACTCACACCGATGAATAAGAATCTACTAGACATGGCTTGTGAGACCTCAACCCTAAAACCTTTTCCAAAATCTTATGAACTGATACAAAGTTTGTAACGACCCGAGAGCACCCCCTAGTCATAACACGCCGTACTCGACTCCGAATGGGTCTAATACAAGCCTCTTAGCTCAGTCATTGCATATACAAGAGAAATAGTGCAGAATTAAAACTTTTAATCAAAACGATACAATTCAAAACATTCAAATACTCATTAAAATCTTCCAAAAGACATAGCGGAAGTCTAAGTCTCACATGGCCATCTTAGACAAAATTTTAACAAGATACGGGCACGGCCCTTTACAATCGATGTCTTAAAAAAGTCTTAAAAAATAAAAGAATTAGAAACATGAAAAGTCCTTGTCCTCGATCTAGGAGGACATACTAAGTCTTGGAGGAAAAACTCTATCTAAGAACTTCAATCCTAGCTAGAATTAATCACTTGCTGGAACCTACACTTGTAGTAAAAATAAGAGAAATATAGGTTAGCACACAAAAATGTACTCAGTATGATGACCACGCAAAAATAAGCTTAATAAGGGGACATTTTGTTGAAAGTCATGCTTTTATGCCATTTGGTAAAACTTCATGAACCTTGAATAAAAGAGGCATAATATAAGTCACAACCAACATACAAGTCACCATTTAACATTAGAACAAGATCACATATAACCCTTTACCTTTACCTTGAGCCTCCACCTCAAGTAACCCTCAAGCTATACCTTGTGCAATGTATCGGTAGCATCCCATACCACCACCCACACTAAGGTACCACCTTAAGGTCACCAAAAGTGAACTTACCATTCATCCTTTCCACCTTTACACAATAAAGAATATAAGAGATAAATATTACATGAATCACATCATCACATTAAGACCAGCCTCTAAGATAACTCTAAGTCATACTTCTGCAATGTGCAAGTAGCATCCCATACTACTACTCATACTAGGTACTCATTTGAAGTCACCATAGACATGTCACATTCGTACTCAATAAGTCATGACTAGGAAGTAACTCAAAATACACTCAAACTATAGCATGCATCTTTACATTTAAGCATTTAAGCCAACATTCTTCATTAGGTTCATTTAGAACACATTAATGCATTTAGAGGACTTTCATACATTTAGTCATTAAGACTTAGAGAACTCACTATAGCTCCTTCAAAGCGTAATAGTGCAATGTATAGCTAGCATCCCATACTACGAACTACTGTAGTACCTAGCAAGTAACTAGAGTGCACATCTCATATGAGGGGAATAAGTGTTTAACCGACATACACCATGCAAGCTAGACATGGAATCCGGTGTCATGTAACCCAACACCATAAGAGGTGTTCCACTTGCCTAAGGTAGACCGATAACATTAGATAGAATTGAATTTGCTAGCCAATATCCTATGTGGGAACATAGTAATGGGATAGGAAAATGTTCATTGCAACCCTAACCTAACATTGGCAGAGTTTACATCTAACCATATCCACTCGGTGCTTAGCCTACATTCAGATTACATTAGTGTATTAGTGAGGAATGCAATAGGTCTATCGACCCATGATACATCATAACACAAGAAAGGAATGTTGTAAGACTATCGATCCAAGGTACAATCAAGGATTGCTCTAGAGTCCTCATGAAAAGAATTCCATAAGCCTATTGATTCATGGTCCCTCATTACATTCTTATACTCATGAAAGGAATGCCACTAGCCTATCGATTCATGGTACAATGACTCATTAAGAAAGAAATGTCACTGGCCTATCGATTCTAGAGTCTTCATTTCATTATATCATTTATGAAAGAATGCATAATGCCTATCAATTCGTATCCATCAAGTCAAGACACATTCATCACTCATATATCAAAGGAATGCCATATCCTATCGGTTCATATTCATCAAATCAAGACACATTCATTATTCAAGAAAATGATGCATAAGCCTACCAATTCTAGACTCAACATTCACAATATAGAAACTCTTCACATTCATCATTATCATTCATGAGTGTCAAATTGAGAAATAGCCTTTCAATACTAACACAAATACATTGAATACATGATTATCATTATATCATTGAAATCACATGTAAATCCTTCACATTATACATTCACATAAACAATATTATGATACTACTTCAATTCTTAACACTAAGCCTTCAAGGCCATGATAACAATGTACATAGAAAGTAAACACCTCCACCTTTCAAGTGGATCAATAATTCAAGAACAATTATACTTTAACATGAAATTAGGTCATCAATTACCCTTTCAACGCCATAATCACAAATCCTCAATTCACCAACAATTCACCACAATTAGGCATAGATGATGACACAATTCAACAATTTAGATCAATCTAGGCATAAATCCATCAACATTCATTCATAATCAACAAACCACTTCATAAGGCACAATTTTTGGAATTGAGAGAATCATGGGTTCATAGAGTATTTTCATCTTTAATCATCAATTAAAGATCAATATAATCATAATTTATCATTTGAAAATGTTTGATGCAAGAACCCATGAGATTGAGAAAAACCTAGGGTTTTTCTGAAACTTGAAAACTTTGAAAGGTCTTTGATATTGACTCTAGTGTGAAAGCTAACCCTAGATGAAGGATCACCATACCTTAATATCGAAGAATCCCACGAAAATCTACCCAATTAGCCTTCCTCTTCAGGCCCTAAGCCTTCTTCTTCTCTTGGTCTTCAATGGAGTTCCAGAGAGAAGATATTTGGAGAGGGAGGGGTTTTGATTTGGGGAATTTTGAAGAATGAAAGTTAAAATTGTATTTTATTGTTTTAATACTCTACCTAAATAAACCCAAAATAACCGTCCAAGCACTTAAAAAGACTTGGGGTGAATTAATCAACCTACCCCTAGCTTGGCAGTGTCCTTGATAGGAAACCCGGTCCAATTGATAGACCCCCATCCACAAACCATGGATGGGTTGACGGACCGTACTGGTCACCCGTCAATTCGGGTTGTGGCTTGGTTTGGGACCCCTTGACCTACGGAGGGCAACCACGGGGCGTGGATGGATCTACGGGGCATGGAGCCCTTCCGTAGGTCACCAAACTTTGGCCAACTTTCATCAGTTAGGGCAGCCTTGGGGGTTAAGCTTAGGGTCCTCCTCAACGACCCCTAGGGTCCATGGGGAGTCGTACCTTTACGTTTAACCCCTAAACCCCTCAACCATGACTTGGGACAACATAAAACACTCTCAAACCTCACACTAAACTTTAACACACACACATGAGGATCTAGTTTCACTAGTTCATTTTAGTGTCGTTACAGGATCCCTACTCAAACTCTATTATAAACCAAAATCTGTTAGGTGGTTTGGAATGAGTTGGAAAGCATTGGGATTTCCTTGTAGACCAAACTCAATGTTTCGAAGCTAATAGAACTATGAAAATTGCATTTTGAGTCTATCTACATAAATATTTTTACTTAAATCAACCATTCATGTTTTAAAAGCTCTAAAAACTCATATAAAAACAAAATAAACTATCATGTGACAAAATTGGTAGTCTGTAAAAGTCATAAATTAGTTGGGGTTGTTATGGGAACACTGTGGATGCCGAAAAGAATGCAATAAAGAAGAAATCATCTAGAGGGTCATTGCAGTGCATTGGAAACTCGACTCACATACCCTCAATTTGATAGGTTGTGGTCCTCTAACACATTATGTATTGCAAGAGATTCGCACTCCAAGTCTTCCATTAAATAAGAATATATGAAAACTTTTCATCAATTGATCGGGCAATTAAGATTTTCGTTCCAAGTCTCACTTTGGCCTATATATTTGGCAAAATAAACTCCAAATGGCTTAATAAGAAAATTTATTGTTAAAATTACTCATTTTCAACTTAACTCTCTCTATTTCAAAAATTACTCATTTTCAACTTAACTCTCTCTATTTCTTTTAAACTCATTGATCTCATCTAAACAAACAATATAAAACCGTAGCACTAGAATTACAAGCCTTTGAAGGGATAATTTAACATTCAAAACATGTAAGGTGTTACAAGTTAGTTAAACCTTTTATTTTTAAATTCAGTATAAGAACAATTTAACGTAATTCCTAACTATGGTGGTTGTGATACCAATTATAAAATATCATTCAACTAAAGAGAAAATTGAGAAACAATTATTTTCAGTTCAATACTTTATTTCATCCATCATTTGGGCAGCAATACTATTCTTTCAACCAATAATTTATCGTCTTAACTCCAAATTCCATTATAATTCATAAACAATTATAAAGATGAATGGCTCTCTAATGATTTTTGATCCATTACTGAAATTTGTAGAAATGTGTGTTACATGTTGAGATCATTAACAAAAATTATGTATATGTGAGGAAGTAGGTTCAAAGGCATTAACCCTTAAATATCCCTCTAAACTGTTTTAATTCTTTCAATAGTTTTCTAAAAAGATTTTTTTTTTACATTAATAAACTCTATCTATTATTAGATTTGTTAGCCAAAATAATTTGGCCATAGTGGCCCAATACATGTTCACACTGGATTTTTTTTTTACAATTATACCCTTCTTTATCAAATTTCTATTTTTTAAAATTTATTTATTAATTATGCTTCAATAAATGAGAAAGCTTTCCATTACATGGTAAAAAAATAATCACCTATGAGAAAAATAAAATATATTACTGAACTTTGTGAGATGGATCATATATTCTATATGAATTTTATTTTAATAAAACAAATAAAAATTAATACTTTCACATCCATCGAGCGAAAAAGTTATCTGAAATATTTATTTAACATTAGGTATATGTGAACAACTTTATTTAACAAAAGTATATCAAATTTAGATCACAAAGTTATAATAATGATAATTGTCACACCCAAAACTCAAGGAGCACAACTTACACGTAATGCCAAAACTTGGGCCTGAGTTGACCCTGCTTAGCTGTTTTCTAATGGCACAGAGAAGCCACACATAGTTAAGAAAATGAACAAGTATATCTCGACTTTAAAATATGCACTTGGCTGGCAAGGCCCCTATTAACAACCCTATAATGAATATAACTACTCCCACTATTCATATAAAAAACCAGCTAGCCGATAAATACTGTTTGGGCCGTCGAGGCCACCATGATATCTATATAGAAACGAAGAAATACTATGTATCAATAACAATAAACCAAACCATCATCAAACTTCGGCGATCAAACAAACAAGGCTAACATGGATAATTACGTGGCTATACAGCCCGACACACTAATCTGCAAGCCTCTAATAGTAGTAAAACTTGGTCCTAAGCACTGACCTACCCAAAAACTATACATTACAAAATCCAACAAACCTTTAAACTCTAGCAGCTCTGGAGGAAGGGGCTAGCCAACCTACTGGAACTCAACCAGGCTGCTGGGAGGTCTATCGAGTTGTCTATTGGGACCTACAAACATAAATGCAGCGTCCCCCAGGCAATAGAGTGTCAGTAAGAAATAATGTACCGAGTATGAAAGGCGATAGACTAAATGAGCAAGTATCATAATACACCTAAAGCAATCAAGGAAATCAAAATTAAGATAAGCATGCAAACCCACTACTGAATCTAAGCATACAAAAATAATCAAACATATAAGTAACCAAGCCCCCATAAGCTCGGCAGGTACAAACAACATACCACCTACCTAGGCCCCCAAGGTGCCAAATTAGTCTACATACCCCTATCGGTAGCCCCTTGTCTTTGTAAGAACTCATATAGCCCTTTTAGGAAACGATATAGCCCCGTAGGCAGTGCATAACCTTCTTAGGCAACAACATAGCTCTGTAGGCTGTACATAGTCCTCTTTTGCCTCAATATACCCCCATCGGCAACACATAGCCCTTTTTGACATCAAATTAGCCCTGTAGGCAACACGTGACACTCTTTGGCATCAATATAGCCCTATAGGCAACAAATAGCCCTCTTAGGCAATATGACAATCCTCTTAGAGAACATCATAGCCCCATAGGCAGTTCATTACCCAGTAGCTAACCACAATATCCCCAAGGGCTATAACAAACAATTCAATAAGCTAAAGGGGAGCAATTTAGTTATAAAAAAATATATGAATAGTCTCCACGTCGTTCCTAATGTAGGGTCGTTGTTAACAGATTGAGTTCCCAAAATGAGGATTTATAACCACTTAATCAGCCAACCACTCACAATTATATCTACGAGATCACCAACAATAAAAACTGTATTATATCATTCCCAAGCTTTAAGGAAACACGTCGAACGAAGGGAATAGCCTTAATATACTTTTTTTTATAGTTTATGATGAAGAATACCTCTATTCACACCACTACAATACTAAAAAAAGGTTAAAGTCAATGAATAATTAAGAACAAGAATTACTATGGCAATTTGACAATAGATACGGATTTTTGTTGTAAATTACTATCCAAGACTGAAGGTATCCATAAACGGATAAAATATGGTTCCTAACTTTCTTTACATGCCCATAAAACCTGAAAAAACTCAAACAACTGAAAAGAACTCTGCTTCCACAACCTCCATGGAGCTACACCGCACAATTCACCATGAAAACTATGCCATAACAACGAGCTCGCGACGTAGGGAAATTTTTCTTAATGAGCCAGAAGTGATCATGAACATACACCGATGATTTGAGGAGCGATTCTCTGATTTTTCTGGGTTTCTTGCGAGCTGGAATGAAAAAAATGAAGAAAATGCTCTTTTATTAAGTTCCACCGATGTAGGGGACCCACTAGCTGCCTCTGTTGCGTAGTCGGTACAAAAAAGTGTATATCTATATAGTCCGATGTTGTATGAATGAATGGTTTGATACATTGGAAACTAGACTCGTAGACCTTCAATTTGATATATTGTGGGCCCTCTAACTCTTCTTATATTGGGAGAAAACCTTTGAGACATTTGCACTAAATTTCAAAGAAATCTTTAAAAAGGAACTTGCGATAACTTTCACCAACTTTTATTAGTAAACTCGCTTAACTTCAAAAATTAAGATCTGACCCTTGAGAACTTAAAATATGACACCACATCATTACTTATATATTAATCACTTTTCGTCTTGCCATGAAGATATGAGTTAAGTTAGAGTTTTGAAAAGTCGGGGTGTTCCAATAATGATGATGATGATGATAATAATGATGACGATGACGATGATGTTGTTGATGATGATGATGATGATGACGACGACGACGATGATTATTATTATTATTATTATTATTATTATTATTATTATTATCCAACATTATTTGCACAATATTTTTATAAAGATCAAACAATATGTTAGCAATTGACACATTATAAAAATTATTTTAAATTATTGAATATTTATTAAAATTATTCCAATAACGATATTTGAAAATCAATACACTTTAGACATAGTGGATATCAATACATTATAAAAATTATAAGAATCATATTGTTCATATGTATTGACCATATTTATATAATTAATAGATATCATTACCAATGTTAGAGTTTCGCGTTCATGTGTTATGCCTACTTGATAACTTGAGAATGATAACTTATATTTACTAAGTATTAATATAACCTCTACTTAGCAATTTTATTAATTGTTATACTTAAATCAATTTAAATTATATATTGAAATACTTTAAATAATAATTGTTTAATTTATATCAAATAAAAAATTAAAGATTATATATGTATTTGTAATCATTTGATTGTTTAAGTAATATACTCTTCAATCTTTATAATTATAGTTAATATAATATTTTCAATCTATAATTAAAAAAAATGCCTTAATAAAATTTATTGATTATGTATATGATTTAATTGATTATTTAATTAAAATTTGGGCTTAACTATTTATAAACATATACAATACATACGTATGTATATGATTTTTATTTTTATTTTTCTTTAAATCATCTTCTCAATTAATATAATTGAAGTAACTAATCATGAATTCATGGTTAGAAATGGTGAAATAATTTTAATAATTATTATTATTTTGTTTAGAACAATTAGAATATACAAAATTTGATATGTTGTTCGAGGTATAGTTATAAATGTCTTATTATATCTTTTTGATATTTAAAACATCTAATTCTCAAAATTATATTCTTGTTTTTTCTTAAAAGAAAAGCGCATACATTGTATGAGCGGTCTATTAATCATGGTACAATTGAATATATTTTTATTCGTTGATTATATAAAGAAAAATCAATTGTAAATTTGAAAATTCATACTTAATCCAATTTACTAAATCTTGTATTACCGATTTGTTAATGTAATTTTAATTGGAGAATAATCTACTTATATCTATTATTAAAATGAATTTAATTTTCTCCTTCGATAGAAAATTCTATATTAAATAAAATAATTTAAAAAAATATATATTCTGATAGTGTTATATATTAATTGCATACATTAAATATATTTTAATTTATGTATCCTACATAAAATACGTCTATTTTGAAGTATTATAATTGATCATTTGGTATTGATTGATCTTTTATTTGTTTGTTTTGTAACATCCACTTAATTAGTATTATATGAGTAACTGGTTCTTTTATTCATGATCAAAATTAGTGAAATAATTTTACCAATTTCAATATATGTTAATTCTTTTTTGGAATGATTATAATATAGAAGATTAATGTGTCATTCATGACATAGTTATAAATGTCTTATAATCAACTTTTTTTTTTTTTTTATAAATATCTAATTTCCAAAATTACATTGTTTTTTCTCTTGAAAAACATCCATTATGTAGACTAATATATTTAGTTGGTTGTATTTAAAGAAAAATTCAATTAAAACTTTTTGAATCTACCCTTTATTACTATATTTTACAAAATTTGAATTAGAAAATAATTAATTATAATATTAAGTAAAATAAGGTAGTCAGCTTTAGTTATTATTAATGAGAAATTTAATTGTCTTCTTCAATAAAGAGATTTATTTTAAGCGAAAAAATACCTTTTCAAATGTATGCATTGGTACATTATGAACACAATTGAGTTTAGGGCAAAGGTAGAGGAAGGAGTGTAGGTTATCCATATGTACAACATAATTTGTATAGTATAGTAATGAAAAAAAAAATATTAATGTATAATAACGAAATTACAAAAAAAAAAATTAACTAAAGCGTACAATCTTTTTTTAATTAACTGAACAATAGTTATTTTTAAGAATAAATCGAATGAACTATATACACACAACAAAATATATACACAAAAATACTTTTCATTTCCCTTTGTAGCAAAAGAATTAGTATTTTAGTAGTTCAAGAAGTTTGGAAAGTAGAAAAAAGTTACTTTTGTTTTAGAGGGGAAAGTATTGAGAAAATAAATGCAAAAATTGAAATATGGATATTATAGACTTTTTAGCATTATTGTTTATAAAAACTATAAAAATAAAAAAGATTTTGTGGTAAGCGGAATTTAGTTATTTTGTTGAAAATGGCTTAGGTAACAAATTTTAGTAAAATTAATGGCGTAGAGATAAAATGTGAAAATGAAGTGTGTTGGCCCTTTTTAACGCATCTCCAATGATTAGTAAGATGCAATGTTGATAGAGTTTTCTAATGAATTGAAAGGAAAAAAAAGAGCATCATGTCAAAGTTGAACCTGACAGAAGACCCTTACCTCATTAGCAAAGGGCTTGTACTATGTCGAGGTATCCATCCTCCCCACACCTTTGGTATTTTTTCAGGAGAAAATCCATTTAAGTTTTCTTTTTCCCTTGTCTTGTTAGAGATATCAACCATCATTGCCATCTCCCGTTTCATTCGTTATCTTCTCAAGCCTCTCCACCAGCCAAGAATCATTTCTGAGCTTCTAGTAAGTAGCCTTTATTATTTTTTAGTTTTTAACAAATACATAAAATGTATATTATATTATATATATATACTTAGTTCTTCCGATTTTTGTTTTGAATCTAAGGGTGGAGTAATCATAGGCCCATCTGTTTTGAGCCGAATCAAGGGATTTCGCAACTTTATCTTTCCGGATACTGCTGATTATGTACTCAAAAATATTGGACTCATTGGTTTTATGTATTTCCTTTTCATATCTGGTGTAAAGACAGATTTGATACAGATAAAGAAAGTTGGCAAGAAACAATGGTACATAGCCATATTTGGGGTGTCCATTCCCATGTTATGTAGTCTTTTTATTGGATTAGCTCTTCAAAAATCAATGGAAAAAGAATTAGCCAAAGCTTCGTCCATGTTAGGAGTAACATCAGAATTCGCAATCACGGCTTTCCCAGTTATCTATCCAATTATCAAAGAGCTTAATCTCCTTAGCTCCGAAATTGGAAGAATGTCATTATCCACTGCCTTAATAAGTGATATAATTGGAATTCAATTTGTTGTTGTATTTGAGGCAGCTAAACAAGGGGAGCATAAAAGTATGGCTGCTTTGTGGTTTCTCATTTATTCATTTTTCATTGGTGCATCCATTTTTGGAGGTGTTAGACAGATTATGAGATGGATAATAAAAGCAACCCCGGAAGGGAAGTCCGTGGAGCAAATTTATGTTGTTTTAATACTATTGGGAGTGTTGCTTACTGGTTTCCTATGTGATTTGGGTGGTATTGCAGTGGCTAATGGACCACTTTGGTTGGGACTCGCCATTCCAGATGGCCCACAAAATAAAATACCAAATACAAAAGACAAAGAGATAGCCGGCAGCCATCTTGTTTTAATTTGAATAAATTTTTTAGTTTAGGTACTTCTAGTATCTTATCTATGCTTAAGTCTAATTCTTTACCTTTTATTTGTTCAAACATATTATTGTCAAATATTATTTTTTGTTCTGTATATTCATTATCTTGGTATTCTTCTTTACTTATTATTTTTATGTCGCTTTCATAATCATAATCGTAAGATGACTCTATTTCTTCTTCTAATTCAATATCTGTAATTTCGTATATGCTATCATCATTTTCAAAGAAATAAACTAAATAATCTATCTTTTTGTATGTGTCGCTTTTCTATTATTATTTCGCTTATTTGTTTCTTTTTAAGTCTTTTGGTAATTTACAATCTCTAGCTAAATGTCCTAGTTTTCCACAATTATAACATTTACATTCTGTTATATTTTTCTTAACTCTATGTGGTCTTTTATGTTTATAATTTTTTATATAATATCTTTTTCTTGGGATTTTATCTTTATATTTTGTTTTGAAATGTTTATATTTCTTTATCCTTTTCTTATATTTATATGGATTTTTACATCCAAATTGGGGTGCTAATTTATTTGTACAATATTTTAGGTTTTTTACTAATATTTTTTCTAGTTTTAATTCCTCTTTATGTTTTTCACATAGTTTTATAAACCATTGTTGTAAGAATTTTACTCTAGCTCCTAGTGTATCTACTGTATTTGATTCTTCCCAATCTTTAATTATTTTTGAACTAAATGGTTCTGGTAATTTTGTGTAATATAATTTTCTTATTTCTCTACTTTCATCATTTGTATATATTCCTTTATAGTAATATTCTCTAAATGCACATGTATATTCATCTATATAACTCATTTTACATATTGCTAATTTATTCATTAAATTTCTGTTTATTATTTTATCTTTCTGTTGTTCTTCTATTTCTGTTGTCATACTTCCAAATTCATTTCTAATTGATATTTCATATTTAGTTAATATGTCTATTGCTGATGTTGCTATGTCATTATTAAGTTTCGTATTATTTCTTAATGTTTCTAAGCTTGTTGTTGTTAAATTTTGTAACCATATTTTTACTGTTCCTATAAGTGTTCTTTCTATATATCCTGGGGCATCCATTATTGATATTTTGTTGTCTATTAATTGTTTTGATATATAACCTATCCATAATTGAATTGTCTTATTTGTATCTGCTACACAGTCTAAATCTAAGAAATTATTTTGATCTGTAGTTTGTCTAGGTATCCAATTTTTATTTAATCTTTTATCCCATAAAACTTTATCTCTATTTTCTTTTTCATAAGTATAATATGTTGGGGTTGTATCAATTCGTGTTTTAGAATTTGAAGTACTAGGTTTCTCATCTAAATTTCCTACATTTATTTCTATATTTTTATCATTTTCTATAATGTCCTGATATGTTTCTGAATATGTTTCATAATTATTTTCTGAAATATTGTCATTTTCTTCTTCTTTTATTTCATTTATTTCTTCTATTTTTAACTCAGGTAATTCTTCTGTTTCTTCTAACATTGTTTTCATTTTTTCTATTTCTTGATTTAACTTTAATTCTTCAGTTCTTTTTTTATATTCTTCTTTTGCTTTTAATTTTTCTTCATATAATTGTTTAAGTCTTTCTAATTCTTTTTGTAATTCTTGAATTCTAGTATCTTTTACTTCTTCTATTTGTTTAATTTCTGTTTTAGCTTGTTCTCTAATTTTTTCAATTTCTTTTCTTCTATCTATTTCTTCATTTTCTTTATTTAATCTTACCATAGTTGTTAGACTATCCTCTAATTTTGCTGATTCTTTATCTGGCATTAGGTATAATTGGGTTCCTATTTTTTTATATCTTCGTTCTAAGTTTGAATGTATTATTTTTATTTCTAATCCATCTTGACTTTTATATATCTTTTCTTCTACAGCATATTCTTCTTTATTCATTATAAGTTATGTTGATATTTATATTCTAAGTGTTGTAATTGTAGATCTAATAAGAATATCGTTTTTCTTTGTGCTTTTATAGATTTTTGGCATACTCCTGCCCATATATTTTCTTCTAGTCTATTTTGTCTAAATCTTAATTCGTGTTTTATTTCATTAATTTTTTCTAATAATTGTTCTTTATAAGTTTCATCCATTATAAGTTTGAAAACATTTTTTCATAATATTCCTGTTTCTTTATCATAAGATTTTGTATTTCTTTTATAGTTTCTGAAATATATTCTAAGTATTCCATATCTTGGGTTCTTCGATATATCATAATATTATTTATTAAAAGTTTATTTAGTAGATCTAAATCTTCCATAGTTTGTAACCAATATGTTAGATATTCGTAGTTTATCATTAATCTGAATATAAGTCATATAATTCATATATATTTTGGATAGTTAGTTCTTGCCAATTTTGTTCTATTAGTTCATTTATTCTGTCTAATTCTATTATTTCTTCAATAAGTAAAAGGTCGTAAATTTCTCTTTTTATGTCAATATTTAATGTTCTAAGGATATATAAAATAAGTATTTTATATTTATCATCTCCATTTAATAAGTATGTAGGTACCATTTTCATAATTTCTAAACAAGTTTATTCCTTCTAACCTTCTTGTTTGTTATTATCAATTATCAGATTATATTAAAGTTATCCTAAATAAATCCTTTTGGTCACTACTATGATTTTCAGCTTCAATCAGTTACCCTAACAAATACTTTCAATCGTACGCATTTCCTCAAACGGCTTTCCTCACGCCTAACTGGTTTCCGTTTTAGGATGGCATAGTCTGGCTTACCTACTCTCACTACCTTCTGCTCATAGCAAACTACTTCGAATCTATTTAGTATAACAATACTATAACATGATAATAATCTAATAATAATCAAGAGATTATCAGGAATAAGATAGTTTAGCTATTCATAATGAAATATGAACATACCTTAGTTTGTAGATTTTCTGAAGTTGTTTCCTTCATAGATTCCTGGTTGTTACTAGATTTCTCCATTTATATTTTTCTTATATCTAGCTCTGATACCAATATGAGGATCTTTGCGGAATTTGAGAGGATATGAGGGAATGGGAGATGAGGGATGATCATCCTCTTCTCCTTCAGTTTATTTATAGACAAATATTACATGAATTCTATTTGATTTTTCATAATCTCAGCTTTCTTTTTAGATAAGCTAATTCGAGTAGTTTGCTATGAACGAAGGTAAGCTGAGAATAGGTAAGCCCAGACTATGCCATCCTAAAACGGAAACCCAGTTAGGCGTGAGGAAAGCCGTTTGAGGGGAAGTACGTACCAGTTGAAGGCGCTGTTAGGGTAACTGATTGAAGCTGAAAATCATAGTAGTGACCAAAAGAATTTATTCAGGATAACTTTAATATAATCTGATAATTGATAATAACAAACAAGAAGGTTAGAAGGAATAAATTTGTTTAGAAATTATGAAAATGGTACCTACATACTTACTAAATGGAGATGATAAATATAAAATACTTATTTTATATATCCTTAGAACATTAAATATTGACATAAAAAGAGAAATTTACGACCTTTTACTTATTGAAGAAATAATAGAATTAGACAGAATAAATGAACTAATAGAACAAAATTGGCAAGAACTAACTATCCAAAATATATATGAATTATATGACTTATGTTCAGATTAATGATAAACTATGAATATATGACATATTGGTTACAAACTATGGAAGATTTAGAACTATTAAATAAACTTTTAATAGAAAATATTATAATATATCGAAGAACCCAAGATATGGAATACTTAGAATATATTTCAGAAAATATAAAAGAACTACAAAATCTTATGATAAAAAAGAAAAGATATTATGAAAAAATATTTTCAAACTAATAATGGATGAAACTTATAGAGAACAATTATTAGAAAAAATTAATGAACTAAAACACGAATTAAGATTTAGACAAAATAGACTAGAAGAAAATATATGGGCAGGAGTATGCCAAAAATCTATAAAAGCACAAAGAAAAACGATATTTTTATTAGATCTACAATTACAACAATTAGAATATAAATATCAACATAACTTATAATGAATAAAGAAGAATATGTCAGAGAAGAAAAATATATAAAAGTCAAGATGGATTAGAAATAAAAATAATACATTCAAACTTAGAACGAAGATATAAAAAATAGGAACCTAATTATATCTAATGCCGGATAAAGAATCAAAGAAAATTAGAAGATAGTCTAACAACTATGGTAAGATTAAATAAAGAAAATGAAGAAATAGATAAGAAAAGAAATTGAAAAAATTAGAGAACAAGCTAAAAAGAAATTAAACAAATAGAAGAAGTAAAAGATACTAGAATTCAAGAATTACAAAAGAATTAGAAAGACTTAAACAATTATATGAAGAAAAATTAAAAGCAAAAGAAGAATATAAAAAGAATCAAGAATTAAAGTTAAATCAAGAAATAGAAAAATGAAAACAATGTTAGAAGAAATGTAAGAATTACCTGAATTAAAAATAGATGAAATACACGAAATAAATGAAGAAGAAAATGACAATATTTCAGAAAATAATTATGAATCATATTCAGAAACATATACTGATCTTATAGAAAAAGATAAAAATATAGAAATAAATGTAGGAAATTTAGATGAGAAACCTAGTACTTCAAATTCTAAAACACGAATTGATACAACCCCAACATATTATACTTATGAAAAGAAAATAGAGATAAAGTTTTATGGGATAAAAGATTAAATAAAAATTGGATACCTAGACAACCATGATCAAAATAATTTCTTAGATTTAGATCACAGAGCGTATACAAATAAAACAATTCAATTATGGATAGGTTATATATCAAAACAATTAATAGACAACAAAATATCAATAATGGATGCCCCAGATATATAGAAAGAACACTTATAGGAACAAGAAAATATGGTTACAAAATTTAACAACAACAAGCTTAGAAACACTAAGAAATAATACGAAACTTAATAATGACATAGCAACATCAGAATAGACATATTAACTAAATATGAAATATCAATTAGAAATGAATTTGGAAGTATGACAAATGAAATAGAAGAACAACAGAAAGATAAAATAATAAATGTAAATTTAATGAATAAATTAGCAATATGTAAAATGAGTTATATAGATGAATATACATGTGCATTTAGAGAATATTACTATAAAGGAATATATACAAATGATGAAAGTAGAGAAATAAGAAAATTATATTACACAAAATTACGTAACCATTTAGTTCAAGAATAATAAAAGATTGGGAAGAATCAAATACAGTAGATACACTAGGAGCTAGAGTAAAATTCCTACAACAATGGTTTATAAAACTATGTGAAAAACATAAAGAGGAATTAAAACTAGAAAAAATATTAGTAAAAAACCTAAAATATTGTACAAGTAAATTAGCACCCCAATTTGGATGTAAAAATCCATATAAATATAAGAAAAGGATAAAGAAATATAAACATTTCAAAACAAAATATAAAGATAAAATCCCAAGAAAGAGATATTATACAAAAAATTATAAACATAAAAGACCACATAGAGTTAAGAAAAATATAACAGAATGTAAATGTTATAATTGTGGAAAACTAGGACATTTAGCTAGAGATTGTAAATTACCAAAAGACTTAAAAAAGAAACAAATAACTGAAATAATAATAGAAAACGACACATACAAACAGATAGATTATTTAGATTATGAATTAGAAAATGAAGATAGCATATACGAAATTACAGATATTGAATTAGAAGAAGAAATAGAGTCATCTTCTGATTATGATTATGACTGAAAGCGACATAAAAATAATAAGTAAAGAAGAATACCAAGATAATGAATATACAGAACAAAAAATAATATTTGACAATAATATGTTTGAACAAATAAAAGGTAAAGAATTAGACCTAAGCATAGATAAGATATTAGAAGTACCTAAACTAAAAAATTTATTCAAATTAAAACAAGATGAATATTATGTAATAAGCCAAAAAGAACATGTAATAGATTGTAAATATATTAAAGGAAAAGCTAAAATACCTATTATAAATAAAAAAATAATTAATAAAGAAATTCAAGATTTAAAATCAAAAAATCCAATAAAATATGTACACTTTGGAGCAACAGAATTATTATTATAAGAATTTTTTAGAGATGTAATAGATACTCCTATAGAATTTTATTTAGCAGATGATAGAATAATTCTACCTATAGAAAAAGTATAATAAGTGCGATTAGAGGAAATCTAATATATCAAAAATTTAAATTTATTATAAGTGCAAATTATTCAAGAGCAATAGAAGACAAAACATAGATAAATCACTAGTACTATCTTGGAAAATGTCAGGACTAGAATTAACACTGTGAAGTAAAATATTTACTGAAGATGTAAAAATTTATATGTATTAACTACAAAGCATAAAACAACAAAGAAGAAATAAGATTCAAAAATCAAAATAGAAAATCCATTTGATAAAATAATTACAAGAATTGATAATAATGATTACGATTATAAAGAACTAGATATTGAAGAAGATTTAGAGATAGTAAAAGAAAGATTAAGTACATCTAAAAGATTAAGCTATGATACACCTTCATCATCAAGAACTAGTACATCTAGGAGATTAGATTATGATTTAATACCTAAGTTAAAAGAACTACAACAAGATGAAATCCAACCATACCAATATTATATTACAGAATATTAGACCAAAGAAAATATTTAATAACTATAAATACAGACAAACAGAAAAACCAAATTACAAGAGAATTAGTCAAAGAACATGAAATAATTACAGGAGAAAATATAAACACAATAACCTAGAGCTTTGGTAAATATAGAAGAAACTACTGAACAAGAACTAATTATTGGAGGAATACCAATAAAAATTAAATTCAAAATACATCAAGGAAATAATAATATTACTTTAGGAATAAAATGGCTAGAAACAGTTAGACCATATAATATAGATGATAAACAATTAACAATAACTTATGAAACTAAGAAAGTAATTATTAAAAGAACAATTATATGATAAAATAACAACATCTTAATATAATGACAAAAATATACATTTTAGCAAAGATAATTATAGAAGAATACTATAACAGGTACTATACACCTATGATAGACACAGGAGCAGAAGCAAATATGTGTAAACATAATTGTCTACCAGATAGTAAATGGGAAAAATTAAAAACACCATTAATAGTAACAGGATTTAATAATGAAGGAAGTATGATAACACATAAAGCTAAAAATATAAAAACACAAATATGGGATAAAATATTAATAATCGAAGAAATCTATAGTTATGAATTTACAAATAAAGATATATTATTAGGAATGCCTTTTTTAGAAAAACTATATCCACACACTATAACAAAAACGCATTGGTGGTTCACTACCATATGTAATCACAAAATAGGAGCAAAAAGAGTTAATAATAAAATTAGAAAAAATACACCATGGATAAAAGGAAGTGAAAAAATTACCCAAAAATTAGAAAATGTAACAACTAATGATCATAAAATAGAAATTATAATATTCACAGTAGATAAAATACAAGCAATAAATGATAAGTTAAACTCATTATATAACGAAAACCCATTACAAGGATGGGATAAACACAAAACAAAAGTAAAAATTGAACTAATAGATGAAAATAGTATAATAACACAAAGATATAATTTTGAAGACCAATCAGAATTTAAAATGCATATAAATGAATTATTAGAAAATAAGTATATACAAGAAAGCAATAGCAAACATAATAGTCCAGCATTTATCGTAAATAAACATAGTGAACAAAAAAGAGGAAAAACTAGAATGGTTATTGATTATAGAAATCTAAATGCAAAAACTAAAACATATAATTACCCTATACCTAATAAAATATTAAAAGTAAGACAAATACAAGGATATAATTACTTTAGTAAATTTGATTGTAAATCAGGATTTTACCACCTAAAACTAGAAGAAGAATCTAAACATTTAACAGCATTTACTGTACCCCAAGGATTCTACGAATGGAATGTTCTACCATTTGGATATAAAAACGCACCAGGTAGATATCAACATTTTATGGATACATACTTTAATCAGCTAGAAAATTGTATAGTATATATAGACGATATATTACTATATTCAAAAACAAAGGAAGAACACACAAAATTATTAGAAAAATTTATACACATCATAGAAATATCAGGAATTAGCTTATCTAAAAAGAAAGCTGAGATTATGAAAAATCAAATAGAATTCTTAGGAATTCAAATAGATAAAAATGGAGTAAAAATGCAAACACATATTGTACAAAAAATATCCAATTCTGAAGAATTATTAGATACTAAGAAAAAATTACAATCATTTTTAGGATTAGTTAATCAAGTAAGAGAATATATACCAAAATTAGCAGAAAATTTAAAACCATTACAGAAAAAATTAAAGAAAGATGTAGAATATCATTTTGATGAACAAGATAAAAAATATATCAGAAAAATTAAAATCATGTGTAAAGAGTTACCAAAATTATATTTTCCAGATGAACATAAACAATTTACTTATATAGTAGAAACAGACTCAAGTGATCATAGTTACGGAGGAGTACTAAAATATAAATACATAAATGAAAAAATAGAACATCATTGCAGATATTATTCCGGATCATATACAGACCCACAAATAAAATGGGAAATAAATAGAAAAGAATTATTTGCCTTATATAAGTGTTTATTAGCTTTTGAACCATATATTGTGTATAACAAATTTATTGTTAGAACAGATAATACACAGGTAAAATGGTGGATAACTAAAAAGGTACAAGATTCAGTTACAACAAAAGAAATAAGAAGATTAGTGGTCAATATATTGAATTTTTCATTTACAATTGAAGTTATAAAAACTGACAAAAATGTGATTGCAGATCACCTCTCAAGAGAAAAATACTGAACAGACAAATACAATGGATCAGATACTCAACCTCCTAACTACACTTTGCAAAAAAGTGGATAGTATGGACGGTGAGATACAAAAGCTAAAGGAGCAAGCTAGTAGTCAGCAGCATGACGTTAAAAATGCGGAGCTACGTCGATCGGAAGACGTTAAAATTCCAGAGCTAGAAGGAGACGTTGGGAAACTCCCTAAAACCCATAACGTTTGCTTAAATGCAGGTGCAGGTACATCTGGAGCTACAAAGAAAATTACAGAAGAAAAAAGCTATCCAAATACAAATATGAATAAACTTTTTGATAAACCATATACAGCTCCAAAGATACAAAAATCCGTACCTACTCCACAAACAACTACTTATAAAAACATTTAGCCAATGAGAAAAATACATATAACCACATCACACGTACCTATATAGAAAACATTTACAAAGTCCAAACTTACCTAAATAAAAACCCCAGAGCTATAAATCCAAAAGAACCAAATACTGATTACATTACTCAACACCTACAAGGTTATAACAAACTAATTGCCCTTCCAGGTACAAATACAAACTTAGTTACAACTTGTTACAATTATGGACTACTCGATCACAGTGTACATTCTGAGGAGACGAAATTTGAAGATACCTGAACTATACAAAGCATTCTTAACCTAAACGAATTACTAAAGGAACTCTATTTTTATAAAGTTCTATACACTACAATGAGAAATACTATATGTGAAATAAAACCGATTATACAAGTAATAAAGATCGGTTTGACCAGAGATATGTTAATTAGGAAAAGATAGAAAAACAAGATGAGATACCTATTGTAGATATTCCTGATTTCTACGCCAATAAAAGAGTTATCGGAATAGCTACAATATTAACGGAGTTAGCAAATAATTATCTAAATAACAATACAATATGGAGTTACTACAGTAGAGATAATACAATGATATATTCAAGCGAGAAACAAGAGAAGGAGATATGGAAGAAATACGTCAAGGATACCGAGTCTCCTAAAACCGAGAAAATACACCAACTACACGAGCTATCAAGAAAAATTTTATTTCACCAAGATATTGACAAGATATTGCACAACTATTAGCGGAAATACTCGGAGCATATATGTTCCAAGTGTCATGGAGAAGATAATGAAGTTCCAAATGCAGTGGAATAAAATACCAAATACAAAAGACAAAGAGATAGCCGGCAGCCTGATAAGGACAGCCGACAAAACAACAAGATAGACGGAGACAGCTATGTAAATTAGTCTAAAGTAGAACAGGAAGCTTATCTTCCTTTTGTAAAGTTTTTTGTTTTCTTTTGTAAAGTAAAAGTAAAGTGGTTTGTTTTTATTTTGGAGTCATTGTCAGACGGATACTGTTCATGAATAGTAGTACTATTCATAAATAGTAAAGATATGTAATAGTTAAAGATATAATTAATTTTACTGATAATTATAAATCACAATTGCATGTATAGATACCATTTATCTGACTCAAAATTATTACATTCATTTTTAAATTTTCAAAAAGGAATATTGATTGAATCAACAAAAATTCAACTCAAATGTATCATCACTTCTATTAGTCAACATTAATATAATTTTTCTGTGATGACCCCAAATTGGTTCCTGATGGCGCCTACTGTAAACACCAAGTAGGGAAGCGGAAAGCCTAAACTCAAACACAAGATGCAACATATAATAGTTTAAATAGAAATAAAAAAAATAGAAATAGAATATAGGAAGCGGTCCATATCATAAATATTAAATATGATAAAAAATATAAAATAAAGACCCAAAAGTTATCTAGATGACCAACAAACACAAAACCAACCTCTGGTCTAGTGTAACCTGTACAGGAGCAAATAAGTACAAGAGAATTGACTTATTAATAATACAAAATACAAGTAAGTACAAAAGAGGAAAAGCATCAAGTCTCTGAACGCCAGAGCTTACAACGATCCAAGTTTGTGATGGAAAAGGAAGATCAACGCTCAAATAGGGTGGCTTGTACGGGAGCTGCATTAGAAAAAGATGCAAAAGTTTAGTATGACTACCAAACACGAGGTACTCAATCGGCATCATAGGCCTACCAATCTCAGAAAGATCAAAAGTATAAAAAGAAGCATGATGAATTGATGATACTAATAAGTCAAAGGATAAAATTTTTTATGATACTATAATCTTACTAGGGAGAACAAGCAAGCATTTTACAAGAATTCACTCACAGCTAAACACAAATACAAGGAAACCCAAACATACTCAAAGGCAAAATCACACAATAATACAATGTAAGTGACTAAGTGAAGTAAGAAATAAACCAGAAGAAACATCAAGCCTCTCGGAATAATGCCTCAAACACAACCATAAAGACCCAATAACCCGGATATATGTTTTGAGGATGATACATCGAGCTTATCAACAAGTATAAATGATAGAATGTAGCCGCCCCTAAGCCAACAGGCTACCTAGAATGATACATTGAGCTTATCAGAGTAAAAGTAGTCGAAAGTACGACAATCAAGTAAATAAGTCATTTTACCATTTTCGGTCATAACAGGTCCCAAGGACTACCAAATCATTGGGAAAAAAAATTTCTTTTTGTCTTCAAGATAATCAACACCTTCACAAACCATCACAAAATCCATAAGTTCATGCAAAATCACAACAAACCAACACATACTCGAGAAACTCCTGTCCAAGCAGACTTACTAACTAGAGACTCTAGCTTGTCCAAGCTCACGACCTTGGGCAAAATAATAAATAAATTAAGAATGAAAGCTCAAAAAGTGCCATAAACAACCAACAACTCCAACAAAGTGAAATACACGGTAACCAAAGTTTCACGTCACCTACGAGAAATTTCTAAGGATACTATTCTATATAAACACAAGGATCAACCTCCACTAAGGCTTTTCTGGCTAAAACTATACTAAGCAACCCAATAAGGGCAATAAGTCAACTAAGTTCATAAAGCCTACACTAGTCCTATACTCAAACCTAATCATGAAATAATACTTAAAATACATTTAATCTAAAAAATCCAAGTACAAGAAAAAAGAAATTGTAACCTACTTCGAGGCCGAAACCGTACACGAACTATAACTCAGGTGATTATCCCTTCTAGAGATACTCTGACAACTGCCAAACTATCAAGAACAAAACAACAAAATCAATATGGCACTATTGGTACTCATTTCATCAAAATGAAATTCAAACCAAAAAGCATGTCAAAAATTGATCCTCGAACGATGTTAGAGAATTCTGAAACTAAAACAATCATTATGTTCCACTATTAATGAGGATCACAATTCTGAAAGATGGGCCAAAATAGAGTTCAATTCCGACCCCAAATGGTCTAATTACCAAAATTTAAAGATTATAAATGAAGAAGTATGAGGCTAAAAATGGAAATGAATTGGAAAATGGCTAAATCACTTAAATTGGTCAAGAAGTGAGAAAAATTGCCCTTGGCCAAGCTCCAATCAATTCGTCTTTTTTCTTAGAAGAAATGAAGAATAAAGAGATTTTATTCCCAACTACTTCTGAAAAAGAGGCTATTTGGCTGTTTAAGCAATCATCACTTAAGTCGTCAAAGGGTCACAAGCGTGACCTCGCCTAAAAGTTGCATGTCACTTAAGCGACTCCATGGTCACAAAAGAAATCTTTGCTAAAGCTGCTAGCTAGTCGCTTAAGCGATCCCCGCCTACTAGTGACCCTTCATTTAAGTGACCCCTTGGTAGCTATAGCGACCTTCTCTTAAGAGATCAAGGGTCGGCAAAAGTGATTGCACGAGATGCCACATCCACCAATTTTTAGCTATGAGCTCCAAACTTCAAACAGACCCTTGGAATTTATTGGGGGTCCAAATGATGCAAAACAAAAATGCATATCACTCCAGAAAGATATCCCATACTAAATGGAATCAATGAAACAATCAATAGAGTTCGTCTTGTCAAAATGTTGACCAATGTCAACACTTCACAAAGAAACACCAATAAAACGCTAAAAGCCAACAAGTTATCGAGATACCCTCGGGAACCAAACCAAATGTTATTATTGACCAAACTTGGCATTCCGGAGTTAACCACACTAATGTTATTCTATTTTGAATGCATTTACCAAGAAAGTTGATCTAAGTCAAACTTTGGGTAAACCTCAAAAACTATAACGGCGAATCCCACTAACTCCAAATGAATGTCTCGAAGCCCAAACCGATCATCACACTAGACAAAAATGACCCTTCAATAGCTGATGGTAGGGATGTTCATGGTTATGGTTATAAAACCAAACAAAATCGCCATCCGAATCAAATCAATTAAAAAAAGCTGATATTTTGTTTGATTTGGTTAGGTTTGGTTTTAAATTTTGAAAAACCAATTTTATTCGGTTTGGTTTTGGTTTTACTAAAAATTAACCGAAAAAATAACCAAACCGAACTAAGAAGTTATATATATAAATTTTATAATTATTTATAAATAAAATATAAGTATATTGACAAATTTTAATCAACTTAAGTCTTTAATTTTACTATTTTCTGAAGCCCAACACTTAAATTTTAGCCCAACTATCAAAACATTAAGTCTAAATCCCTCAATATTCACTAATTTAAAGATCACACACTCTCTATATTTTATCAAATTTTCTAACACAACATTGAATAATTAAAAGCTCAAACTAAAGAATATGATAATTGATTAGTTTTGACTAGGAAATATTTGTTGTTTTTTTTGAAGTAATTTTCTCAATATCTTAAGGTGTAATTTTATTGAAAAGTCTATTGACAAGATGTTGAGATCTCCAGAATATTGAACCAATTTTATGCTATTGACAATGAGTTTTTTTAGTTTCTGAAACTTGCTAGATTGGATGAATCACTTTACTCGTACAATAGCTTATAATTTGTGAATTATTCATATACTAAGTGTTTGTGTTTATCAAGATGCGTATGTCCTCAACAAACTTATTACTTTCGAACTTAAAAAAATCAAAAAACCTAACCAAACCGACGGTTATTTTTTTGATTTGGTTTGGTTTGGTTTTAGTAATTTAAAAACCGATTTAAATTGGTTTGGGTTTGGTTTTAACTAATATCCGATCCAAACCAAACCATGAACACCCCTAACTGATGGGGCTAATGAAATTATGATCTGACATTAGAATCTCCAAATGTTGACTAAAGTCAATATTTTTAAGCATTAATCCTTCAACATAAAAGCTTTTTCCAATCTCAACTGATTACCTAGGAAAGTGTGACACCCAACCCAACATCACACAAAAGCTATGCGGAAGCTATGGGAAGGAACAAAATAGTAGAAGGACGAAAAAGCACAGAAATGACCTCATGGGTCATTTCAGCCTCCACTACTAAAGTGACATTCATCTATGAAAGGGAAACAAAGGAAGTACCTGAAGGCTTGAAAATATGGGGATATCAGGTCTGCATATCATGCTAAGACTCCCAATTAGCCTTCTCGATTTGACAATGCCTCCACTGAACTTTCACTAATAGGATATCTTTTGATCAAAACCTCTTAACCTACCAATCTAGAATGGCCATAGGATCCTCCTCAAAACTCAAGGACTCATCAAGCGAAACTGAATTCCACTGAAGTACATGAGAGTCATTGGGAACATGCCATCTCAACATTGAGACATGAAAAACTGAACGAACATATAAAAGAATTGGAGGTAAGTCTATCTCATAAGCCATCTCTCCTACCCACCTCAGAATCTCAAAAGTGTTGATGATCATGGGGCTAACCTTGCCCCTTCTCTATAATCGCATCATACCCTTCATTGGCGATACTCACAAAAATACTCGATCACAAGCCATTAAATCCAAAGGCCACAACCTCCGATTAACATAACTTTTCTATCTACTCTGGGTAGTGTTTAGTCACACATAGGTCATATGCATATTATCCATATAGTCTCTAAATAAGGCAGTTCCCCAAGCTCTAACCTCAAAAGCATCAAACCATTGCACCAAAGAATGACACCTTATACCATATTATGCCTCGAAAAAGGCCCCCTGGATACTTGAATGGTAGCGATTATTATATGAAAATTCTTCCAAGGCCAAAGATTGATCCCACTCACCACTGAAATCAATAACACAAGCCCGTAGCATATTTTCTAAAACTTGAATAGTCCTCTCAGTCAAACCATTGGTTTGAAGGTGAAAAGTTGTATTGGGCTCAACCTGGGTACCAAACTAACTTTGAATAGACCTCAAATAGTGCAAGGTGAACTGAGTATCATAGTCTAAAACACTCTAAGGTAAATCTAGGCCAATCCCTTTGAACTTTAGGCAGTTTGAACTACTAAAAAGTTAGCTGACATAGTCAATCGATCAAAGTGACCTAAATAGAATCAAAGCTACTAAAGTAAAAGGTAAGCCTATAACAAATTCCATGGCTATGCACTCCAACTTTCACTCTAGAATGGTTAACTGTTGGGTCATGACACTTGGTCTCTAGTGCTTGTAATTCACCTGCGGATAGTTCAAGCACCTAGCCAAGAAAGATGCAATGTCCCACTTCATCCCACACCTCCAATAATATTGCCTTAGATCATGATACACTTTCACAACCTCGGGATGAATACAATATCTAAAGCAATTGCAATCCTGAAGAATCATCCCAACCAACTCACCAAATATTGGAACACAAATATGACCCTCAATCCTCAATATATCATTTTGATCTAAGGTCACCTTTCTAGCCTCGTCAATAAGCACCCTGTCCCAAATACCCTCAATCTCTTATTCTCAAACATTATGCCGTAATCTGCTTCATCAAAGAAGAGTTAGCCTCTAGACAAGCAAGTGCTTTGTCTTGGTTAGAAATATCAAGTCTAATCATCAATTATCCAATGACTGAATGTCCAAAGCTATATGTCGCTCCTCAACAACTAAGAAGGCCAAACTACCCATACACATTATGCTCCAGCTCAAGGCATCAACTACCATACTAGCCTTGCCCAGATGATAAAGGGTAGAAAAGTCATAGTCCTTTAGCAACTTTAACCACCTATGATGTCTTAGATTAAAATCTCTCTGGTTGAAGATATACTGAAAACTGCGATGGTTGGTGAGTACCTTGCACTGACATCCATACAAGTAATAGCAACAAATCTTCAATGAAAAGACTACCCCCGCCAATACCAAGTCATGAGTAAAGTAGTTCCTCTCATTAAGTATAAGTTATTTAGAAGCAAAAACAATAACTCTACATGTTGCATCAATACGCACCCAAGGCCAACACCAGAAGCATCACAATTGTCATGACCAGGGTACCTCTTAGATGTAACAAGGTCTATAAGACCCCGAGAGGCCTCCTACAAACCACTTAGCATATCATAACATAAAGTAATAGAAAAGGTGTAGAAATTTAAAACTATTCAATACAATTGAAGTCTTTTATAAAATGAGTTGAAGTCTAACCAGACATTGTCGCAAACCATCTAAACATAAGGAAATAGAAATCTTGGGACGCAACCCATACAATACTCTCAAACATAAGAGGAAGACATAAAGGTGGGAGGGTGATCCAATCCTCGAATACAATGAGGATTCACCAAAGCTTCACTTCACGATCGCTTAGGAACCTAGCCACAATTGTGTGAATCGGGAATGACGGAACCTACATTTGATAAGACTGTAGGCAAGAGCATGCATTAATACAATATAATCAAGTACTAAATATGATGGCTAGCATAAACAACATGAAGATAGGTGTTAGTCAACATAAGACATAAGGAATAAGCATAATCAAGACATAATGCTCATCATAATGAAAGAAGAATACTCCCTTAAGTAACCTCACTTAAGCTTAGCCAAGACATATGTCATCAACCTATAGTCAAGCTTACATCATGGAAGGCATATATAGCAACACACCACACAAGTCAATTTCATAACATAATCTCATTAATCATATTTACTTTTATAGACAAGGGGATTCACATCAATGCCTAGTTCATAAAGGCTAATGGGTATTCGCCTCTTGCCTTACTTACTTTTAGATTGCGGGTACTAGCCTCCACAACCTCTTTATATGATGCGGGTACTCGCCTCCACATCATTTCATAAAGAGCATGCTTACTCGCTTTCATGTCCATTCATCATAGTCAGGACGTGGGGACTCACCTCTTGTTCAATTCTAAGGAGTATGGGAATAGCCTCATATCCTTTCATATGGAGGTCAAGGGTAATCTCCTCTAGCCTCATCATTCATTAAGCATTTTAGTCTAGATTCATTTTAGGTGAGCAATCCTTTCAACCTAGAATCATTTATGTAAGTAAACCTTTCACATTCATTCAATAATGCTTATCAATTCATTATAGGAAGTATCTCTTCCACATCATAGCATTTACAATCAACAATGCATAGTCTAGGCTTTACTCTCAAAGTACTACATCTCATGATCATCATCTATGCTTTAGTCTCAAGCAATTAACACCATGTTAATCATATATGCTTCAATCTAGAGCAATTCTATTCATAATTCATCAGTCCTATAAGGATATATCTAACCCATAGAGTTCCCCTCACATGGCATCAAACCCACAATATCAACTCAACCCTAAAATCATAGGATGGGGATGGGTACATGTAATTTCATTCTAAATACATGCAATTCTATAAATTCAATCATCAAAAATTATAATCCACTCAATTGAATCAACATTCATCATAACCCACACCAATGGAAGAAACCCTAACTAGAATTGGGAAAATTCTTCTTCAAATAGTTGAATTCTATGGGAGGAAGGATCCAATGAATGAAAAGCCATCATACCTTATTCACAAAGCCCACCAAACATTGAGGATTAGAAGACTTGATCTTGACCTAGCTTTAATTTTCTTCTTCTTCTTCTACCTTCTAAAGAGAGAATATTTGAGAGAGGATTTGTGATTTAAGAAAATGACTTAATTGGGTTCATTAAAGGGTCTAAAATGCTTATATAGGTGGTTTAGATTTAGTCAAAACGATACCACTTAATTCTAATTATAATTGAAAAAGACCCTTAAGTCCTTAAAATAATTTCCCTGACATGACCCACGAGATCATGACCTACGCACCGTGGATGGAACAACGGTCCATCCTGGTCAATCATGGATCATGGTCAGAGACTTTTGGCCAATCCATGACTACCTTATCCACGGCCCATGGACCCACCCATGGGGCGTGGTCCTGGCCATGTTTCACTGCCTAAAAACAGTGTTCAAGGTGCCCATCTACGGGGCTCACCCACATGGCATGGGTCCAACCACGGGGCGTGGTTTGCCCACATGGGTGACAATTGAAAGTCGTAAAATTTTGCTAAACCTTCCTCTTTTGGGTACGGGGTATTAGAACAGTGACTGTAAAATCACGACCATAAAAAGGAAAAGTCAGAATTGGCGTTGAAGTCAACAAAGTATTGAGCTTGAAAAAGATCATCTCACACTTTTTAGACTAATAGAAAGGGACATTCTTCTTAGTCAATCTAATCAAATGTGTTGCAATCAAAGAAAATTTCTCCTCGAGTCGTGTGTAGTAGCCTACTAACCTAATGAAATTGCAAACCTCCATAGGAGAAGTAGTCCCACACAAACCACAGACTACCTCAATCTTCACATGATCCACCGTAATCCCATCTCTTGGACAACACGTTAAACATGAATGCTTTGAAATCAAGAAAAAATTCACACTTAGTGAATTTGGCATATAACACATGATCTCTCAAGGTTTGGAGTACAATCCTTCGATGTTGCTCATGCTGCTCCCTACTCCCATAGTAGACCAAGATGTCCTCAATGAGAACTATTATATATGAGTCCAAATAGGTCTTGAAAAGACAGTTCATCCGCTCCATGAATGTTGGTGTGGAATTAGTCAACTAGAAGGCCATGCGTAAGAACTCATTCTGGTTGTAGCGAGTCCTAAAGGCAGTCATAGGGATGTATACCGCCCTAATCCTCAAATAGTTGTAGCTCGATCTCAAGCCTATCTTAGAGAACACTAATACACCCTAAAGCTGGTCAAATAAGTCCTCAATATGTGGCATAGGATATATGTTTTTAATGGTTAATTACCTTCTTCAGTTGCTTGTAGTCGATGCGCTTATGCAAGGTACCATCATTCTTTTTAATGAAAAGGACTAGAGCACCAAAATAAAATATACTCAATCTAATGAACCCCTTGACAAAGAGGTCCTGGAGATATTCCTTAAGCTCTCCCAACTAAGTTGTAGTCATCTGGTATGGTAAAATAGAAAATAGTTTCATGCCCGACTTAACATCAATCCCAAAATAAATATCACAATTAGGAGGATGACCAGGTTGATTAGTAGGGAACACATCAGCAAACTCACTAACCATATGAAAGTACTCAATAGGAGGAGTTTCATCACAATTATCAGGGACATAAGAAAGATAAGATAGGCACCCATTCCCTACCATTCATCACACTGTCAGAAAATAGATCACATCTATTGGCATATAACAATTAGTACTGGTCCACACAAGATGAGGAAAACCAAGAATGCACAAAGTAATAGACTTGGGAAAGCAATCCAAGACCACATGATAGAGAGAAAACCAATCTATTCCTAAAATAAAGTCAAAATCAACCATATATAGAACAATCAGTTCTACCCAAGTATCATACCCAGGATGGTCAGAAAACAAGCTCTGTATACCAAATCCACTAGTAAAGAATCAACTATAGGGGTAGCTACACATATAGGCATACACATCAACTAAGAAGATTGCTATAATCATGTAGCATAATAAATAGACACATATAAAAATATAGAATATGGATCAAATAGAGCATAAAAGGCTAATGGGAGATGGAGATCATACATGTGACAACATTATCCATTCACTCCACATCTACCCTCTGTTTACATATATAACACCTCAAATTTGAGAAAGGCTAAAATGGGTCAAACAGACAAGTCATGAATCTATAGTGGACCATGGACCCTTCAGAGAGCCCTAAACGGGCCATGTAGGGGTCCACATACCGTTAGAGGGCTCGTGAACATGTTCTAGAACCTTCCCCAGGCAGTGGTCACCTAGACGGTGCCTTAGACGGCCCGTAGTAACTTAGACAGGTTGTCTAGTATGTCATCAAGTCACCGCATCAGAAGGGGTTTCACCCTTAGTCACTGTTAAGGACCACATATATCTAAACGTTCAGTGAAGCTTCACACAGACCGTGAAGTTGTACGTGAGGGACACTTAACAGACTTAGAGTTTAGGGTCAACTTCAAACAATCATATCTTTCAGTATAAAATGAATTAGGTGGCCTATGACCTATCAAATTAAAGATCTTTGAGCCTTCTTCTCAACGCACCAAGTTTTCCCAATTTCGAGCCTAGAGTAAAAGGTTATGCTCTTTCTTAGTGTAGTCCTGTCAGGCAGGGCATCTTCATGGTCTACTAGACGGGCCATGGTGATCATGACAACCCATGAAGTTCCTTGTGAGAGGTAGTATAATAGTTTTAAGTTAGGGTCATTTCAGTCTTTTCCCAAATTTTTAACTCAATAATATGTCATTTTACCCTCAACCCTAGCTTCTATATAAACACTTTTACCATGAAAATAACCCAATTTAGTACTTTCTCTTAAATTTCCAAAAGTTGATCAAGTCACCCTCTCAAATATTTCTCTCTCTAAGGAAGAAGAAGAAGAAGTCTAGGGTTTCAAGATCAAGTCTCCATATCCTTCATCAATTTTAAGCTTTTTTCATAAAGGTATGATAGTCTCCACCTATGGAGCTCTTTCCTCCATAGGATTCCTAAATTCTCAAATTTTGTAAAGCTAGATTCTCCAATCAAATTAGGGTTTTATTCAATTGTCATGGGTCCCTTTCAATGTTGATCTAATTGATTGTTTTATCTCTTCTTACACTTGAATTAAAGTAATTACATGTTTTAAAGTTGAAATCCAGTGAACCCATGCTTGATCCATGATTTTGACTATGAACCATGAAACATTAAGCTATGAAGATATGCATGCCCTTTCTTTATGAAAATTGATGTAAATTATGTTGAGGATCCTTTGACTTTGAAAACATGATGAAGCTTGTGAATTATTTAAAAATACATGTTTTATGAAAGCTATGCTTATTACTCAAGTAAGCTTATAGATGAAGGTATCTATATTTTCTATGAAGCTTTGCCACATGACATGAATGACATCTATATTTGCCCTCAATGCTTTTTGGGATATTTATAGCATGGATTGAATGACTATGGGTCTTAAAAGAAATTATGAAAAGATCATGAATGGTGAATGGTTTTCTTAGCATGGTCTAAAGAGCTACTCTATGATGTTTCTAGCTTGGATTGGTTTCTTAATTGTGTCCTTCCATGGATGATGGGACAAGTGTTGATTACCCATGCCCCATAATGGTAAGACAAGTTTAGATTATTAACTTCACCATGGGATTTATGCTTAGCACCGAGTGGAGAAGTGGCGACACCTATGTCCCATAACTATGTGCCACCATAGGATGATTGTCTTAGATAGACAATGATCGTCTTCAATAGACATTAGCCAGTGGATCCACGTAAGCTAGAAGTTCATGGTCCTTACCTTGGAAAGTGGCTTATTCTCCTTTTATGTAGGAGGAGTAAACTATATTCCATGTTATAGCTCACATGGTCTATGTCGGTTAATGGCTAGTTCCCACAATAATGTACCAAGGTTACTTTTAAAGTATCTCGTATGTTGTTCAAAGATTTTTTAACTTGCATTGACCATGCTATTTCGCATACTTTTGCCTACATTTTTTCACTAATGTAGGACCCGACACTCCTATTTCGCATCCTCGTGGCTAGTGATCAACTTAGTTGCTTTTGAAGAGTGGTGAGTCGTCATGTTCTTAGGATTGAAGCCTTTATTATTTATTGTCCTTAATTTCTAGATATTTTATGTGTATGGGTAACATCCCAATTACTTTTGATGTAATAGATGGCATTGTGACTATGTTAGACCTCCGCTTCGTTTTGTCAAACTCTTTGATATAAAACTCTCTTTTGAACTCTTTAAATTCTATTATCTGGTATGATTTATGATAAATGACTTGTGTAGGGCCTTTTGAGGTCTTATACATCATGGCACGTCTAGGGTTATTTTGGGTCGTGACAAACTTTATATCAGACCATAAGATTTAGAAAGGTCCTAGGATGTCTCATAGTCCACATTGTGTATAGCCTTGTTCATGAGTGTGAAGTGCACAACATTTATGAATAAGAGGCTATAAGATGTTTGGGAAACTCCACTTCTTCTATCATTCTAAAGTCGTGCGATAGAGTGTAACTTTATATGCCTCTCTCATAATCCTTATCCAATGCTTTTTAAAGTATGCATCGACGAAGGAATCTCGTGAGAAGGAATGTTTGTGAAAATGTGAGACACAAGGTTCCCCAAATATCGGTCGATTCTTTGGCCAAGCAAGTGACTCATGATGAGTTTTGAGTTGAATTTCATGTATTAGCCCAAGCTATAATGGTTCAAGCAAATTGGGAGGTTGTGGCTCACGTGAACCCAAATGTTGGTATGGTAGAAACTAAAGTGAGAGCCTTTACTAGGTTGAATCCTTTGGAATTTCATGGGTCTAAAGTTGAGGAAGATCCCTCAACAGTTCGTTGATGAGGTATATAAGGTGTTGATGATCATGGAGTGACACAAGTGGAAAGGAAAAATTTCCTGCTTATCAACTTAAGGGTGTTGCTCAAGTGTGGTTTAACCAATGGAAGGAACAGAGGGCGGTAGATACGAGTCCTCTCGATTGGGAGAAATTTAAGATTTACTTTTCTTGATAGTTTCTTTCCCCTTGAGATAAGGGAGGCAAAAGTACTTTAGTTTATTAACATTCGCCAAGGGTATATGAGTGTAAAGAAGTATGCTTTGAAATTCACCCATTTTTCTAAATATTCTCCAACTATGGTCGCTGATTGATGAGTCGAGAGTTTTGAATCATTTAAAGCTTGTTATTTAATGAATGAGTGTCCTCAATGCCTATTTTGTGTTCATAACTTATGTTAAAATTTTTATGTGCAGCAATGAAGGCTTAAGAATAAGGCAAGGATATTACAATGCAAAAAGAAGTGAAAAAGTTGGAAAATCTGAAGAAAAGAAAGGTTGGAGCTCACAAAAGCTACTGGACGACTCATCGAGTGAGCCTCTTGCTGGCCAAAAATTCTAGTGAATTGGATCATGAACTAATCCAACTGGTCAATTAAGAAAGCACTTCATTAACGCCTGATGAGTCCATGATTTTAACTTTTTTAGGGATTTAGTTTGATATTCTTAGTGTCCTCAAATGCATATTTTGTCTCAATAACTGATGAAAATCCTTAAGTTTCAGGTATTTGGAATTAGAGACAAAGCATAGACACTATTAGGCAGAAAGGAACAAGGCAGCTACAAAGAAAGAAGAAAAGACAGGCCGAGGATCGCCTAAGCCATTAGGTGAGTCGCTGAATGGCTATGGCCTCACCTAATGTTCCAGTGTGCCAAGCTCTTAAGGAGAAAATCGAGTCAGCAAGATAAAGGAGCAGTCGGTGAGTCACCAAACTATTCCATGATGTAGTACTCCATCGCCCAATGTTACAAAAATTGAAGTTGCTGAAGGCCAATACAGAAAGTCGATGAACCAGACCAAAGGGTGGATCGCCAAATGGGTCGGCGTTCCCGTCTAACTACGCCGAGTGGTCCTTCGTAGCACACGTTTTTACAATTATAAATACTTGTTTAAATTTTTAGCTTAGTATCAAATTTTGTATGCAATCAGTATCAAATATTATTTTCAGTTTTTAGAACTTAGAGTTTTTGGAGACTTTGGTCCTTAGCTTTGAAGATTTGAAGATTTACATTTCTAAGCAATTGAAAGTGGGAATTGAAGATTCTTCATCTTTGACATGTGTAAAGACAATATCTATCATACCCATTTGATGGAAACACTTTTTGGTATTTATTTCTCTCTCTTTACTATGTCTTGCTAAAACCCCAATTCTTGGGGTGTGAATAGGTGAATATGGGTTGAATTTACTACTGGGTATTGCTAATAGATAGATAATTTGATGTTTAAAGGTGATTTTATTTAGTAGTTGTGTTTGAATTTAATGCGGTTGTAGTTGCAAATATAATTTTATCTTCATGTTTTTGACTAGCTCGAGAGAGATGTTTTAAAACCAAAACTACTGAATCGATAGTTTATGGTTATTGAGTTGCAGTGTGTCAGCTCGAGAGAGTGAACCCTAAGCCCTCTCTTACACATTCAGCTTGAGAGAGTGAATGGACTAAGGCGAAGGCTGTGCTTCATTGCCGTTTATTTGTGTTAGAGAGAAACCGATTTGGATTGGGGTAAATTGTTCGAGAGAAAATTTACCACCACTAAAGTCTAGCTTAGTTACCAATTTACAGCGAGTTACTATAATAACATTAACCCGGTTGTTTACTTTAGCCCATATTCCTATCACATCCCAAGAATACCATCTCCATATTTGCATTTTCGTTTGTAGTTGTCATTTTAATTGATAATTGATTACAAAACCCCCTTTGATAATTGGCACTTATGTCACCCTTTAATTTGATAAGTTTTTCTTCGTGTATGTCTTTAGTTATAATTGACTGGAGCGAAGTTCTTGCTTTTCTCTTAGTTCTCGATTACAAACCACTCCTTTGAGACTCGACTCCAACTCACTAGCTGGGTTATATTACTATTGAACAACTGTGGACGCTTAGAATTGGATGAAGCGTCAGATACGTCAAGTCCAAATGGTGCTACTGCCGGGGAGTGGTGTTAAATGAGAATTTTTAGCTAAGTTGAATTTTATTCTTGTTAGTTATAGTTCTACTTAATTTTTAGTTTTATTTTAGCTTGTTTGTGTATTGCAACAGGAAACATGAGTGTGAATGCTAACTACGGGTATCAAATGGATCACCCCCTTTTGAAATTATTGAATCTTAGGGACAACCTCCTCACGTTCAAAAAAGTAGGGGTGAAACCATCCATGAGATGTGGCCTAGGTTTAAGGCATTACTACAACAGTTCCCAGCTCTTGGAATGCTCGATAAATTATTGTTAGAATGCTTCTATCGGGGTCTTTGTCCCAAAAATAGAAGCATTGCTGATCAACTCTTTGCATGTTGTTTGACACAACAACCCTGTGAAGTGGTATCCCAACTACTTGATGGCATGATTAAGACCAAAAAGGAAACAAAAGGATCAAGAATGTGCCGCAATGCTGACTTAGCTAGATGTCTTGTCCAAGATAGTCATGGAATTGGAAGCACTGTCCATGAAAAAGAACAAGCACGTTCCCCCTCGCAGGCATAAAAAGGTAAAGAAGCATGAGGGTAGACAAAAGGAGAAAGTCCTCTCACTCATTCTATACAAGATCGAAGAACAAGATAAGGTGTTGAATGAGATAAAAAGGAATATTGAAATGCTGAATTAGACGACAACCTCTCACTCCATGATTATTCATCTATAGGATGCCCAAAGAAACCATGTGTTGTCGTGTCCATACTTACAACATAAAGAGGGGTCACCTAGTGACACCATGACCGACACCAAAAATGAGATTTAGGTGTTGACTTGCATTGTGCCATGACTTTAAATAAGGCACTTCTTGGGAGGCAACCCAAGGTTCTTATTGCTTAATTTTTGTTTTAGAAATATTGGTGTGTTGATTGTGTAGGTCAAAGTGTGGAAAATGTTAGAAAAGTGCATATTGGAGAGCTAAAGTCCAGTTGGCAAAACACCAAAGAGGTCGGCGACCCCTACCTAGACCGCCATTAGATTCAAGACAACTTTAAGGTAGAGTCTATAAAACACGGCAAGCCTAGAAAAATTATTAGCGAATTGCTGATCAAGTCGATGATATTGATCTTATCTGTTGTTTAGACCCCTACATTAGCTGAAGGTCCTATAAAAATTAGTGAGGTAAGTGACCACTCCAGCGTGTCGCTGAGTGGGTCAGCCATCATAATTAACGTCATCAAATGGGCGAGAACTGGACGGTTTATTAAAGGGCCAAAGGTTTGAATTTCAAACTTTTCATTTTCCCTCATTTTTCATCTTCTCAAACTTGCACCTATTTCGTATTTTTGATATTTTCACATTTTCAAGAGTATTTTAGTCGTTGGAGTTGTGTTTGGAGTGGATTACATTGCAGTCTAGCTTTTCAGTCTTTATTAATCGGCAACTAAGGTTGGTTTTTCGAAACCTGAATTTAGTTTTAGTAATTTGTACTCTTATGCAAGCAATATTATGTTGTTGATGTGTGTTGGGCCTCTCTGCTAGGATTAGATTGTTTAAATGACTAATTTGAACTATTAATCTTGCCCGTAATGCTTTTAGTGTCCATTTCCCATGTTCTTATGCGTTGAAATTGGTTAAATCTTCTGGGGTTGTGCTTGCATGTCATTGGTTTTAGTTGGGTGAAGTCTGAGTAGCTTGTATTTTTGCCAAACAACGTAATTTGCCTAATGATAGAGCGGGTACCACTGGTCTTAAGGGCAAATGTCGTCAAATGGCCAAATTTGGCAAAATCGGGAGAAGTCTAAGTATCTCAGGGTAATGGGTGCTATGGGTCTAGTCTTAATTTAACAAGTGCATGTTTTGATTTTGTTTTGGGGGGTTTCGGGGTTGTATACAAGAAGTTGGGTTCAAAATAGACAATTGAGTCATTTGGCGAGCTGGGTCGAGCTCACCGAACCACTCGGTGGTTCACCTTAAGTCCCTAATATCGCCTTTAATTTCATTGTTTAATTGATGTTGGGCTCTGTAACTTTGGGCGAGAGGCCTGAGGTCGCCGAAGGCACTTGGCGACTCGCCGAAAGATTTATTGATCGCCTTTTATCTGCACCCTTGAACCCTTTTTCACTATAACTTTTAGCAAGCTGAACCTTGCTCTCCGAAAAGTCTCTCCCATCGCCGACTTGCCGCAACTTTTAAGCCAATCCTTTAAGCGAGCCCAATCCAGCTCGCCAAAGTGAATCAGTGACTCACCGACTGGTTCAGCGAGTCTTTTTGCAACTGTGTTTCTATGAATTTGATTAAGTTATTTTAACTTTTTCTTCATGTTTTGTAGGTATGGTGAGAACAAAAATAGACATGCCACCCAGTAAAAGAACATGGGGTATCACAATCAACGAAGGGGGATCGAATCCTTCAAGAAGAGGAAGGCAAGAACCTCCACCAGGTGAAAAAGGAAAAGGCAAGAGACCCATGTCTGACAGGGCTACTACTTGCTCCCAGGCTGCTCTATCTTAGCCTGATGATGTCCAGCCTCTACAGTCATGGTAGTTTGAGCTGCGAGCTAGATCTCACCCCACATTTACCAGAGTCCCTCCTGCTTCCATACTAGCAAAACCAGTGCCAACTCCGGCACCTCCTATGACTCCTGTGCCACCAGTTGTTCCTCCACCTATACTCCTCAATAGGTTGAAAGGAGATGGTTTGCGAACCATCTTGGAGGAGAAGCTTCTCTCTACAGAGGGTCTTGAGGAAAAGTATTCCAGTGTAGTAGAGTTATTACAGTGGCACCAATTCTAGATTTTCACCAGGTCCCGAGGTCCGTATATTCCTTTATGGGTCCGTTAGTTCTAAACAACATATGATGAACTAGTGTCAAAGAGTAAAAAGAAGGCCAGTGAGTTCATACCGATTAAGTCAGTCACTATTCGAGGTGCAGAACTGAGGTGCAGTGAGGAGTAAATTAATTATGTATTAGATAGGCCTCCAGGGTATGTGATTAGTCCACGAATTGGACTTATTTAGAGCTATATTTTGATAGAATTTGTGTCCTCAAATGCATATTTAGTCTCAATATCTGATGAAAATCCTTTAGTTTCGGGTATTTGGTGTTGGAGGGAAAGCATGGACACTACTTAGAAAAAGGAACAAAGGCAGTTGAAACAAAAAAGAAATAAAGATCTGAGAATTGCCAAACCCGTTTGGTGAGTCACCAAAAGGTCTTATCCATGCCTTTTGTTCCAGTGTGTTGAGCCCTAAAAGAAAGGATCAAATCGGCAGTAAAAAGGAGCCGTCGGCATTTCGCCGAGCAGTTCCACAAAGTAGTAATATCTCGCTCAATGATCCAAAACATGAGGATACTGAAGGATAGAGCAAGACGGTGATGAAACCTACTAAAGGGCGGATCACCGAGTTGATCGGCGATCTCGACTAACAACGTTGAATGATCCGCTGCAGCACAGATTTTTGAAAACTATAAATTCTCATTAAGAGTTTTAGCTTGATATTAGATTTTTAATATAGAAATATTTAACATAGAATTTGGAGCTCTAAGTTTGGAGAGGGTTTTGAAGAACTTGAAGATTCAAAGGGTTTCAAATGAAAGAATTTGGACTTAGGTCTTGTGGATTCTTCACTCTTTGCTTATTTTGAGACTTAAATCTTCATACCCATTTGAATGCAAACTCATACTGGTATAAATTTCTATATCTTTTACATGTCTTGCTAAAACCCCAATTCCTGGGGTACGATTCTATGAATATGGGTTAGATTATCTGTTAGATCTTGCTTGTTGATGATTTATTTGTTGTTTAGATGTGATTTTGCTTAGTAGTTGTGGTGGAACTTAATGATATTGTAGTTGCAAATACGATTTCACCTTTGTGTTTTTGGCTTGCACGTTAGAGAGGTGGTAAAACTAAGACTACTAAATTAATCGCTGGTGGGATTGGGTCGACATGAGATTCAGCTCGAGAGAGTAAACCCTATTCCTTCTCCCACACACTCAGCTCGAGAGAGTGAGTGGGCTAAGGTGGAGGCTATTCTTATGCAGCAACTCGGTGTTCGAGAGAAACCGAGTTGATTCGAGGTAAGTTGCTCGAAAGAGAATTTACCCCCACTATAGTCTAGCGTAGTCACAAATATTCAACAGATTTATTATCAAAAGAATGTAACTAATAGTTTAATTTATCCCGTATTCCTATCGCATCCCAAGAATCCCATCTCCTTGATTAGTACTCTTTGCATTTTTGTTGTTTTTGTTTACTTGTGACAAACCCCTATTGTTAATTGACACTATTGTGTCACCCCTTATATTTAACACGTTCTTATTCGATAATGTTTTCAGCTATGACTAATTAGAACTAAATTTTATTTTTCTATTAATTCTCGAAAACACTCCCTTGGGACTCGACCCCAACCCTTAGTTGGGTTACTTTACTATTGTACGATCGTAGACACTTGCATTGGAAGTTGTGTCTTGATTACGCAAACATCAGTCTGCACTCTCATATGAATGTCTGCCTATGACACAAACTGTGGAGTATCTGAAGGGGTGGCTTATCCCCTTATTATACCACTCCTAGGTGGATTGAGGTGGGAGTTGAGATAAAAAAAAAGGATTTGAATATAGCTTCCCGTTATTGGTTCGGATTAATCAGTAGCTCACTTATGCCTTCACATAATGAATGTATCCTCTGACATGCAAAAGCACCCTGCTTGGGGTCTATCTTATCAAAAAGGTGGCTCAACTTGGGCCTTATCATAGAGCAGGAGATGGCCATGGGAGCCAAGCAGAAGCAAACCTCTTTGCCCTTCCCAGTACTCACAAACCTCTGCCAGCGTGCTGGAGTACCCTGGGATGCTGCTAGAGATTTTGATGTGACCCCGTCATCCTTCACTAACATCCGGCACATTGAGGCCAAATATACTAGAGAGGAAGCTAACAGAAGGAGGACAACTCCAGTGGACACATCCCCGGAGGTGAACGTTGCTTTGATACCTACGGAGGCGTCTTTGCCTACTCCGACCTCCGGGTCTTCAGGCACTTTTGCCCCTCCATCTTCATCTTCATAGGGTCTAGGCACCTCTACTCCTCCCAGCAAACCAAGATTACTTAGGCGATGATCCTAAAGATGGGCATTTAGCCCATTCAGCTGACGTGAGGGTAACTCGGTTAGAGAATCTATCCCCTTGATGATTGAGGCTACTATTCTGGCGGCACTAACCCCCCTTCGGGCTTCTGTGGATGATCTGGCTACTAGAGCCACAGCTTGTGAGAGTAGGCAGGAGGAGACCTCCCCTGTTACTGCTTTGAAAGCCTAGGTAGCTGATTTGAGGAAGGACGTCAACTATCTAAAGTCTAATGACTTTACTTCATTTCTTGAGGCAGCAGATGATAGAGATACTCCTGAGACTTTAGCGATTCCTCCAATTACAACCAGAGAAGTACGTTGGGATGAGGCAGCATTTGATGAGTCAGATGCCGAGACAGACAAGGAGTAGATAGGGATATGAGAGGAGAGCATATATGGAGATTTGTCGGATCTTGAGGAGACGATCATGCAGTCAGTGATCCAGACATCACAGACAGAGACTTCTATGGCAGCTCCTAGTAGGTCTGATACTACTATTCCTTCTGAGGTGACCCCAGGTACTGAGGCCCGAGACCAAACAGATGCAGCGGGCACAGATGCACCAGGCACTGAATTCCAGACAGATGGAGTGACTACATAGACATGATCACCTCTTTACCTCCCTCTATGTCTTACTTTTATTTCGACTTGTGGATACTATATTTTTGCTTGAATTTGAGGACAAATGCTTTTATTTGTGGTGGGGTGAGGCCCACCTTTCGTGTGACATTCATAATTTTTGTTTTGTTTATATTTGGGCTTTGAACTAAAAATTGTCTTTCTACACTGCTTTTGTGGATACTTGAGCTTATGGCTCCTTGCTTTTAATTGTAAATGATTTTTGACCCTTCCGAAAAATTTTTTCCCACATCTTGTATGTGTTGAATGTGGTTGTTCTCTTGCAATTTTGAGTACTAATTTTGATCAATACCAATGACTCGAATAGTGCGCATAATTAAACAAAAATGAATGTGTGGCTACGACGAGGCCAATTGAAGTTGCACAAATAATATGTGAACTCTTTGCATCTCAGTATGACTAGCCAATTATCGAATTGAGTCTCTTGTGATGAACATTGCACACTAGTGAAAGTGTGAAGTCTTGTTGGACATTGCTGTAAATGTCATGTGTGATGAGCTTACCGTGAACCATGTGTGATGACACCTAGAATTTGCCCCGTTGGTCCGGTTGACTAAGTGATGCAAGTTCTTGAGATGATATTAGGCAACTTGGAAGAGTGTGAACCAATTTGACATTAGACCTCTTTTTTGGCTTACCTTGTGAGCGTGTAGACTTCTTTTGAGCACCTTTTGAGCCTTAACCTTTTGTTGGAAGAAACTTGATAAAATTGCTACCTTTTATTAACCCATTACCCATAATCCTCATGATTTGTCGCTTGTTTGAATAGTCAACTTAGGCAACAAGCCTAAGTTGGGAGTGTGGTGAAAAGAAAAGGTAAATCAAGAAAATGCCTAGAAGTCCCTCTTACCCATGTTTTGAAAAAAAATGGAACCCCTCCATATAAAAAAAGAGAGGGAGAAAAAGAAGAAAAGATTGAAAAAGAAAAAGAATGAAAAAGTTGTGAAATAAGGTTTTGGAAATAGAAAGAAAATAGGGTTTCCAATGACCCATGGAAGATGAATAAGAGGTGACTTTTGAGCTTGAATGAAAATGATGAAGAAAAAGGAAAGAAGGTGTTGTTCACATCACACTTCCTGAGGATTTCAGCCTATAAGCCTAAATGACCATACCATTACATTCAACCCCATTACAAGCCTTGAAAAACCTTTTTGATCTTGAATGAACTGAAGCAAAAGTAGATTGGAAAATCAGGGCAAACATATGAGTAAAATCATGCATTGTGTTTATCTTTGTGAGTGTGAGTGTTGATCTTGATTCCAGAATATTAAATGATTGAACCATTTCGTGAATATGGAATCATTCTTTGTGTGAGGGCATTTGAATACCCTTGTTGAGCTTGAACTTGCATTTGAAGCAAGTATAGTGAGCTTGAGATTCTTTGGTAATAGTGAGTCACAACTTGAATCTTTGAGCGCACAATTGATCCTTGCATGAGTAAGTTAAGTCTTTTTGTGTGCATTCATGATTGAGACTTGTGTAACACTGTTTGAGACATCTTTTTTGAACCACTGAACTTGAGTTTTACTTGAGGACAAACAAAAGTTTAAGTTGGGGGTGTTGAAGAGTCTATAATTTGGACTATTTTAGGGCTTTATTTTGGTAGATTTAGTGTCCTCAAATGCATATTTTGTCTCAATAACTGATGAAAATCCTTAAGTTTCAGGTATTTGGAATTAGTGACAAACCATGGACACTACTGGGTAGAAAGGAACAAGGCAGTTGAAAAGAAAGAAGAAAAGACAGTCGGAGGATCGCCTAAGACATTATGCAAGTCACCAAATGGCTATGGTCTAGCCTAATATTCTAGTCTGCCAAGCCCTGAAGGAGAAAATCGAGTCGGTGAGATAAAGGAGCAGTCGGAGATTCGCCGAACGATTCTGTGATGCAGTACTCCATCGCCCAACATTACAGAACTTGAAATTACTGAAGGTTAATGCAGAAAGGCGATGAACCAGCCCAAAGGGCGGATCGTCGAGTGGGTCAGCGATCCCGATTAACTGCGCCAAGTGGTCCTTTGCAACACACTTTTTGACAACTATAAATACTTGTTTAAATCTTTAGCTTAGTATCAGATTTTGTATGCAATTAGTATCAAATATTATTTGCAGTTTTTAGAACTTAGAGTTTTTGGAGACTTTGTTTCTTAGCTTTGAAGATTTGAAGATTTCCATTTCTAAGAAATTGGAAGTGGGTATTGAAGATTCTTCATCTTTGGTGTGTGTAAAGACAATATCTATCGTACCTATTTGATGGAAACACTTTTCGATATCGATTTCTATCTCTTTACTATGTCTAGCTAAAATCCCAATTCTTGGGGTGTGAATATGTGAATATGGGTTGAATTTACTACTGGGTATTGCTAATAGATAGTTAATTTGTTTTTTAAAGGTGATTTCGTTCAATAGTTGTGTTTGAATTTAATGGGGTTGTAGGTGTAAATACAATTTTATCTTTGGGTTTTTTATTTGCTCAAGAGAGAGGTTTTAAAACCAAAACTACTAAATCGATAGTCTGTGGTTATTGGGTTGTTGTGGGTTCAGCTCGAGAGAATGAACCCTAAACCATCTCTTACATATTCAACTCAAGAGAGAGAATGGACTAAGACGAAGGTTGTGCTTCATTGCCGCTTATCGGTGTTTGAGCGAAACAAATTTGAATCGGGGTAAATTGTTCGAGAGCAAATTTACCCCCACTAAAGTCTAGCTTAGTTACCAATTTACACCGAGTTACTATCAATAGCATTAACCCGGTTGTTTACTTTGGCCCATATTCCTATCACATCTCAAGAATCCCATCTCCATATTTGCATTTTCATTTTTAGTTGTCATTTTAATTGATAATCGGTTACAAAACCTACCCCCTTTGATAATTGACATTTTTTTCACCCTTTAATTTGATATGTTTTTCTTCGTATACGTCTTTAGCTATACTTGACTTGACCTAAGTTCTTGTTTTTCTCTTAATTCTCGATTACAAACCGCTCCCTTGGGACTCGACCCCAACTTACTAGTTGGGTTATATTACTATTGAACGATCGTGGATGCTTAATATTGGATGAAGCACCTGGATACGTCAAGTCAATGCGCTGAATAAAACTGCCAGCTCGACCTAGCTCGCTGAAATAAACAGAACAAGTGGTTGCAGAACTTAAGCAAATAGGAGAAATAAGGGTCTTACAGAGTTTTTACATATTTTGACATACTTTTACAATGGTGAATATTCTTGGAGAGGGTTTTGAGTTTGGATATTGCGGTCTTATGGTTTGTGTCTTAATTTTGGAATATAGCATTGGAGATTTTGTCATTTCAATGAAACATCTTTCGGTAACTATTTCTGGCTTTACGTTATGTGTGGCTAAACCCCATTTCTCTTGGGGTGTGACTATGTAATCAAATACATATATTATCTTGTGAGTATTGTTAATTTCTATTTTAATGTTTTTTTTTTTGAAATGGGTTTAGATATTTTTTATATTTTCATTTATGAACTGAAGTTGCAAATTTAGTTCTAGATTTAGCTCTTGATGCTTGCTTGTGAAAGTTGCGTAGAGTAGAGTAAATAATTGATAATTTTATTAGCTTATGTCTTTATAACCTAGCTTGATAAAGTGAGTTAAGTTAAGGAATTGGGTTTTTTAGTATTTTTAATGTTGTTGAGGTTCGGAGGAACTCACTCGAAGTATAATAGCTGATTGAAAAATAGTTTTTATAGTTAAAACTTACCTACCCATTGAGAGTCAACAACTTAAAGCAATTATTAATTACCCATTAAGGGAAACTAATATTAGATTACTTAAACACTCCTAAGGTCCTCTTTATACTTGTTCAAACTCCATACTATTTGTTTTAGTTAACAATTTGGATACCAAACTCTCTTTACATTGATATTTGAAACCTATTGATTTACATTATGTTATGTGTTATTTACTTCCGTGATTGGAAATATGCTTCAGCTGCTCCAAATGAAAGTTATCTTGAGGGGACTTGCTCATTAGGACTCTGATGATCACATCCAAAAATTTTTGGATGCTGTGGACCGTTCTCCTTCAAGAATATCTCTAAGAGTCAATCCGACTTCGTTTGTTTCCCTTTGCTCTAATGGGGGAAGCAACAAAGTGGTTGTCGGATGTCACGACCAGGGGTACCCCCTATACGTAACATGGCGTACTCAACCCCGAAGGGGTCTCATACAAGCCCTTAGCATAATCATAGACATAAGTAATAGAAATGATGTTGAATTAAAACTTTTTACAATCAAAGTCATTTCATAAATTGAATGGAAGTTTAGACTTTATCTCAATGAATCATATCCAATACAATCTTAGGGTCACACCCCGTTTACAACATAGTCTCGAAAATAGAGAGTAAGCTAGGAACTAAAATGAACAACAAATCTTCATAATTTTACCCTTCAAGGCCCATGAATTACAATCAACCAAAACATCTATAGTTACTACAAGATAAGGGGAATTTCATGATTCAATAACTCAATCAACATAAACATAATCAATTGACATACTTCTTATATCAATCAACCTACATCATTAATTCATAATTTAACAATATGGTGGAATTGTCGGTCCATGAGGAGATTTAATCATAAAATCAACAATACTCCATCAATCCAATCATAATTCATCATAATCAACCATAATAAACCATAAATCAACAATTGAAAACATTTTGGAAGAGGACCCAAGACATAGATTGAAACCCTATGTTTTGGGGGAAGTTGGAATCTTTATAACCAAGTGTGTAAGGGACTCTATGGGTGTAAACTACCCATAGATGAAAAGCCAGCAGACCTTGATTAAGAATCTCCAAGAAATTTGAGAGAGAACCCTTGAATTCTACAATCCCTAGCTCAATCGCACCTTTATTCTTCCTTGAGTTTTAGAGAGCAAAACATTGAGAGGAAGAGAACTTTTGGTTTGATTTGGGTGTTTGAGTATAATGTCTTATTTTGGGTTACTTTGGACTTAAAATAACTTATATAGTACCCCTGAAAATACCCAAAACGACCTCACTTTAATGGGACTAAAATAGGCAATGACTTGACTAACCCTCATTAATTGACCACGCCCAGGTTTCACGAGCCACCTTCACGAGCCGTGGTGAGGACCACGACCCATGGTCCTACTTGTGAAGTGTGAGGCAATGGCTAGTATTTTGGTGCATAAAGTTCACTCGCACAAGGCAATCTCATGGAGGCTCCACTAGTCGTGGTCAAGACCACGAGCTGTGGTGCCTCTCATGGTCCTTGAGGCAGTAGCTAGGCTACTTGGTGCCACAAAATACTTTTCCTGAGTCATCTTCACAAAGCGCTCCATGAGATGTGGTCAAGACCACGAGCTGAGGTCTCTCTCATGAAGTTTGAGGTAGTAGCTAAGACTTTTGGTGGCCAGTTTACCATGGCCAAGGCTGGTCCACTTGCCCCCTTTATGAGCCATGGTGAGGACCACGATCCGTGGTCCCACTTGTGAAGGGTGAGGCAGTGTGCTCAAGCTAGAGGCAGCCTTGGCCTTTGGTTTTGGCTTGGCCCCTTTACCTTTGCACTTGCCTCTTGGCCTTGGCTCTTATAACCCTCATTTCAACCCTAAATGATCTTCTAACATACATGGAGTCATTTTATGATTTTTAACCTTTACGTTAGGCTCTATTTTAACCTAGTGTTTTCCGGGGTATTAAAGGCGAACTACCATGGACTCTATTACTTCTTGGGAGGAGCTCACAGAGGTGTTCTATGAAATATTCTTTCCTCCCTCAAAGATGTAGAAGATGAGGGATGATATTCAAAATATCAAGTGGATCAAAGGTGAACCCATTCATGAAACATGGTTAAGGTTTCAAAAGCTACTCCTCGAATGTCCTTCTTATAGGTTGCCGGATAATGCGCTCTTGCAATATTTCTACTGGAGTCTTGACACCATTAACAAGTGTGTTCCCGATCAACTTATTCAGTGTGGAATTATGAGACACTCGTTTGTCATGATTTTGACTTTTCTTGATAACATGACCAAGATTAATCGAGCATGGCATACAAAGGATGATCAACTGTCTCCTCTAAATATTGGGTTGACTAAAGAACAAATGGAAAAAAAAAGAAGATGAAAATATGGACAAGATGATGACCTAAATAGACTTGTTGACGAAATATGTCATAGGAGATGGCTATAAGGTCGTGAACGCAGTTGGTTTTAATAAAGGGATAAGCCAGGATGATGCATATTTTGAAGCTATATATAATGAAGAAGTACAATTCTTGTCAAACCAAGCGTCCAAGCCCTAGCAGGAATCAAAGTTGGAACAAATAATGTCTTAGTGGTTGGAGATATAGGGAATGAGATTGATGTAACACCCCATAAATTAGTAGGCCAAACTAGAGCCAAATATGTGGGTTAGAGTCAAGGAGCTGGGCAAGGACCAAGGGATATGACTAAGGCAGTCCACTCTCCCCTAGAAATTTCACTAGTGAAAACTACCACCACCACGACTCATGGTAGGTACCATGGAACGAGATGTGGTCCGTGGTGGACTAGGCAATGAGCTTCCCAAATCTGCCCATAACAAACTTCTCTTCACGAGCAACTCGTGGGAAGGCTCGTGGAGGAGAGTTGGGTGTGTGAGGGTAGAAAGGAGGTGGCTAGCCACTGCCTCAACGCCCATGAGAGGGAGCACAACTCGTGGCAAGCACCACGGCTCGTTGAACCCCTCGTGAAGTTGCCTTGGGTTTGTGAGATAAAGGTACAAGTTGCCTAGCCACTGCCTTAAGCCCACAAAGGGGACAACAACTCGTGCTAATTACCATGACTCGTGGAGTCCCTCATGGAACCTGGGTAGCACACTTAAAGTAAGGGGTGTTTTGGCAATTTTGTTTTTGAGTCCAATCAAAGTGAAGTCGTTTTAGGTAATTTTAGGGTTACAATATAAGTAACTTTTAAGTCATATTCACCTAAATTAAGTCATATGTTCCAAACACTTGAATAATTCCCAAAATTTCATCTCCTCTCCAAAAATTCTCTCTCTAGAAAACTCTAAGAAGAAGAAGAAGAAGAAGAAGGAAGTTAGAGCTAGGGTTCAAGGAGAAAGGTTTTCTACTCAAATTCATAGGGTTTCATTGCTAAGGTATGGTATCTCTTCATCCATGGATAGAATACATCTATAGAGTCCCTTCAAAACCCCAATTTCAAAGATAAATATCCCTAAAAGTTAGTGTTTTTTTTTCAAATGCATGGGTTCCTTTCAAAATCGATTCTAATTGTTGAATTAGGTTGTATTATATATGAATTGATTATTTCATATAGATTTTTGATGAATTCCCCAAGAACCCATGAAACCCCCATATTTCTCGATTATGATCTTGTGATGTGAGTTTGTTGATGAAAGAAGGATGTTATGAAATTATGCATGTAGTGATTGGGTTACTTTAATTATGATTATATAAATGTCTAATGTAGTGAATTCTAGATGTATTGATTGATATGAGCTTTGATCCTTGAAAGGGCAAATTATGATATTATGAATGTTTTATGAAGTTTATGTACATGCTTTAAGAACACTTTGGGGGTGAAGTGTTTATGATTATGATGTAGTTGTTATGATGTGAAAGGTTTTCTCATAATATGACGATTCTAGGGTTAAAAGGCTTTCTCACTTGTAGAATCTATATGAAGACATAGACAGTGAAAGTTATTCTCACGCATGATCTATGAGCTATCTTATGAATTATGTTGGATTGAGTGTCAAGACATTCTTCCATGAATATAAACTTACGTCAAGAGTTAATATGAACTATGTGGGAATTAATTCTTAGCACCGAGTATATATTGTATATCAGATAAAAACTTTTACACTAGTTGAGTTCAGCTTTCCAATGGGTTCCTTTTACGCTTGTTGAGTCCTAGTTCCTAAAGTATGTCTCATGAGATAGAAACCTTCTACCTTTGTTGAGTCCGAGTTTCTAGTAGCAATCTCCTTATCCCATAAAATATGTGCCTTCATAGGTATTTAGTTAATAGATCCACCTAATCTAAGACTATGGTTCTACCTTAGGCAAGTAGAGCAACCCTTTTCAGTGTGGGAGTCACCGGATTCCATGTTAGCTCACATGGTCTCATGTCGGTTAAGGCTTATTCCCACACCAACAACTATATGAACAAGAATATGAATTATGAACTATGGTTACTGAAGAGGCTTTACTTAGCATGGGTGAAATTTATGGGGTCTTATTTATGCATTGTACAAGTATGCTTTGAGGGTATTTATGTAATATTTTTATTATGTTATGATGATCTATGTAATGAATATGCTTATGACTTATGCTTTTGTCACTATCTTCATAATGATGTTTTAACTTAGTAAATTGCATGCATTCAAATAAAATGTCACTTTTAGCATTGTTTCAATGCTTTTATGCATGACTATCATACTTAGTGCATTTTTGTACTAACTCCTACTTTTCCTACATTTACCCTACGTGTAGGGTCCGGTTGTCAAGGTGATCATCTTAATAAAATCTCACTTATTCTCCTAGCTTGTTGGTGAGTCCTCATGATTCGAGGACGGATGTTTACTCATTGTAGTTAATTTCTTATATTTCCTTTGAGGACTATGTTGTGTGGGATGTGTCCCTTTTCTCATTCGAATATTGTAATAGATGGCTATGTTGAGACTTAGAGTCCAGACATCCACTTTTCTTTTATGAAAATTTTAGACTTGAAATGCATTTTTACTCTTATTATTCTATTTCTTATGTTATGATATGCTAAGTGAATTGTATGGAGTCCTTCGGGGTTATATAGGTCACGTTACATCTCGAGGGTACTATTGGGTTTTGACAAACTTGGTAATCAGAGTACGAGGTTAGAATGATTCTAGGGTGATGACTTATAAGCCACGTCTAGTTGAATCTTATTCATGAGTATGAAGCGCGGCACACATATGAATAAGAGACTACAATATATTTAGGTAATTTCACTTCTTCATTACTCTTAATTTGTGCCTTAGAGTGTAACTCTAAAGGATTTCCATTTCCTAATCCTTCTCTTGGGTCATCAGGATATGAATACACGAAGGGCTAATGCTAAAAGGTTGGAAGAGGACAATGTGAATCAGGGAGATCCTCTTGAAGCTCCCCATGCTTAGATATATTCTTTGGTTGATAATATGACCATGCGGAGTTTAGGTCTACTATCAAAATGTTTCCTTAATCCATGACGACTCAAGCTAATAGAGAAGTTGTAGCCCCGGTGAATCCTAATATGAATTCGGATGCTTAAATGGTTAGGGAATTTTCTAGAATTAACCTTTTTGAATTTCATTGCCCCTAAGTGGAAGAGGATCCTCAAAGTTTCATCGATGAGATTTATAAAGTGCTTGCTATTATAGGGGTTTCTTCGAAGCAGAAGACGGAGTTAGCCGCCTACCAACTAAAACATGTGGCTCAAGTATGGTATGATTAGTGGAAGGGTGTGAGACCCATAGGAGCGGGCCCGGTAGGATGGGAATTGTTTAAATCAACGTTTCTTGATAGGTTCTTTCCCCAAGAATTGAGTGAATCTATGGTGAAAGAGTTGAATAACCTTTGTCAATGAAGTATGAGCGTAAATGAGTATACCCTAAAGTTCACTCAGCTTTCCAAATATGCTCCAACTATGGTGGCAGACTCAAGGGATAAGATGAATAGGTTTTTGACGGGCATGTTCGACTTGGTAAAAAAGAATATCATACAGTAATGATCCATCCTAATATGGATATCTCATGTCTTATGGTGTATGCTCAACAAATTGAGGAATCAAAACACAAGGAAAAGAATAGGGAGGCGAAAAAAGCTAGAACTGGTGATGGGAACTTCTCCAATGCTAGGTCCGATGGAAAAGGTCGACCAAGGTTTAGATAAAGGTTTCCAACCAAGGCTTCTCTAGTGCTCCAAGGGTCAACAAAGATAGGGTTTCTAACCCTAAACATCAAGGAGGTAATAGTAGTGGTTCTTAAATGGCTAGGCCTAATTGTGCAAAGTGTGGAAGAAAACATGAGGGCAAGTGCCTAGTTGTCATAGATGGGTGTTTTAGTTGCGGGAAGAGTGGCCATAAGATGAGAGATTGTCTGATTCTTAGGGTTAAGGGGAGAGAAGACAAGTAAGCTCCTCCGAGCAGTTCAAACTCTAATGCCCCAAAGCAAAACCACTTTTATGCTCTTCAATCCCGAGTTGACCAAGAGAGCTCCTTGGATGTGGTGACTGGTATGTTAAAAGTTTTTCTTATTGATGTTTATGCCTTGTTAGATCTCGGTGCTACTTTTTCCTTTGTGAGACCTTATGTGTCTATGAAGTTTGATATGCTCTCTGAAGTGTTATTTGAACCTTTTTCGGTCTCTACGCGATTGGTGACCAAGTGGTTGCTAAGGCACTCAATAGGATATGTCCCATTTCCTTAACCCCTAGAATTACTTTGGTGGATTTTTTAGAGTTTGATATGTTAGACTTTGATGTGATTTTGGGTAGGATTTGTTGCATGCATGTTAAGCCTTTATCGATTATAAGACTCGGGTGGTTAGATTCCAATTCCCAAATGAGCCTATCTTAGAGTGGAAGGGAGAAAATTCTATGTCTATAAGTTAATTGATCTTTTGTCTAAAGTCTAGGAAGATGATCTACGAAGGGTGTATTTTCCTCGATGATTTACCCGGTATTCCTCCCAAGCAGGAAATAGATTTTGGTATTGACCTTTTACCAAATACGCAACCTATTTTAATACCTCCCTATAGAATGGCTCCGATGGAGTTAAAAGAGTTTAAAGAGCAGCCAAAGGATTTGCTAGATAAAGATTTAATCCAACTGAGTATCTCTCCATAGAGTACTCCCGTGTTCTTTGTGAGAAAGAAAGATGGGTCTCTTAGAATGTTCATCGATTATCGTTAATTGAATAGAGTTACCATCAACAATAAGTATCCTCTCCCAAGGATAGATCAGTTATTTGACCAACTTCAAGGGGCTAGCTATTTCTCTAAGATTGATCTTCGTTCGGGTTATCACCAATTGAGGGTGAGAGGTGATGGCATTCTAAAGATGGCATTTGGAACCCGGTATGGTGACTCTGAGTTTGTAGTAATGTCATTTGGGTTGACTAATGCTTTGGCGACATTTATTGACTTGATGAATTGAGTGTTTAGGCAATACATAGACATGTTTGTGATTGTTTTTACTGATGATATTTTGATTTATTCGAGCAGTGACAATGAACCTGTGGACCATTTGAGAATTGTTTTGCAACTTCTTAAGGACCAACAACTTTTTTTGCAAAGTTTAGCAAGTATGAATTTTGGTTAAGGTCTGTAGCTTTCCTTGGTCATATTGAGGTAGATCCTAAGAAGACGGATGAGGTTACGAGTTGGCCTAGACCTTTATCTCCTTTCGACATTAGAAGCTTTTTGGATTTGGCCAGTTACTATAGAAGGTTTGTTGAGGGATTTTCTTCTATTGCTTCTCCTTTAAAGGCTTTGACTCAAAAGAAAGCTAAGTTTTTGTGGTCGAAAGCTTGTGAGAAAAATTTCCAAGAGTTAAAAGACATACTTACTATTCCGCTCCGGTGTTAACCTTACTGGAAGGTACGGATGGTTTGGTGGTGTATTATGAGTCCTCTAGAGTTGGGTAGGGATGCGTGCTTATGCAAAACGGCAAGGTGATTGCCTATTATTCAAGAAAATTTAAAGTCCATGAGAAGAATTATCCTACCAATGACCTTGAGTTATCCGTGGTTATATTTGCCTTAAAAATATAGAGGCACTATTTGTATGGGGTCCATGTGGATGTTTTCAATGACCACAAGAGTCTATAGTATGTGTTTATTCAAAAGGACTTGAATATTTGTCAACGAAGGTGGTTAAAATTATTGAAGGATTATGACATGAATGTCCTTTATCGGTAAAGTTAATGTTGTAGCGGATGCTCATAGTAGATTGTCTATGGGTAGTGTGGCTCATGTAGATGATGAAAAGAAAGAGTTGGTTCGTGATGTGCATAGGTTAGCCCGACTAGGTGTTCAACTAGGGGATTCCACTAAGGGTGGTGTCATGGTCCATAATGGTTTCGATGGTCCTTTATGATGGATGTGAAGTCTAAGCAAGGTCATAATCCTATATTAGTTGAATTGAAAGAGTAGGTACTTAAGAAGTTTGTTGAGCCTTTCTCCCAAGGGGGAGATGGGGTACTTAGGTCCCAAGGTCGATTATGTGTTCCAAATGTTGATGGTTTAAGAGAGCAAATTTTAGAGGAAGCTCATAGTCCTCGGTATTCCATGTACTATGATCTACGAGAAGTCTATTGGTGGAATGGTGTGAAGAAAGATATTGTGGTGTTTGTAGCCAAATGCCCTAATTGTCAACAAGTTAAGGTTGAGCATCAAAGGTCGGGAGGCATATCCTAAGATATGAGTATTCCCACTTGGAAGTGGGAAGATATGAACATGGACTTTATTGTCAGTTTCCCCCGCACTCGGAGACACCATGATTCTATTTGGGTGATTATAGATCGGATGAGAAAATTAGCCCACTTTCTTCCCATCAAGGTTTCTTTTTCGTCGGAAAACTATGCTAGGGTGTATATAAGGGAAATAGTGAAATTGCATAGAATTCCTTTATCTATTATTTCCGATTGGAGTAATCAATTTACATCTCACTTTTGGATGTCATTCCAAAAAGTACTTGGTACTAAAAAAAAGCTTAGCACGACTTTTCATCTCCAAACCGATGGGCAAGCATGGCAGTGATAAGTGCGAGATTTGGACTCATTTAGGTATATGGATTGAGGAGCAATGGAAGGACACTAACAGGTAAAAAGGAACAAAACAAACTAAATAAATGAAGAAAGGCAAGCCTGTTGATCACTAAGAGCACTTGGTGAATTGCCGAGTGGCTAATTTGACCGCCTAAAGTTCCAGTGTGCTAGCTTTGAGGGAAGAAACCAAGTCGGCGATAAAAAGGGGCTGCCGGCGAATTGCCGAGCAATTCCTCGATGCAAAGAGAAATCACCCAACATTACAGGACAGGAGGATGCTCAGAGCCAAGGCATAAAGGCAATAGAAGAGAGCAATGGGTGATTCACCGAGTGGTTCGGCGAACCCGACTTCTTTGCCTAATGGCCCTTCGTGGCTTATTTTTAGCGACTATAAATTAGATTATGAATAGTTAATTAGATGTTGAATTAGTTTAGTATACTTTTCTCTTTAAGTTTTCATAGTTTCTCAGTAGAATTGAAGGATTTTGGAGATTCAGTTTGGAGATTTTGCAAGTGGGTTTCAAATTTTTCTACAAATTAAAGCATTGTAAAGACTAAATTGCTCTTAACCAATTGATGACTAATTGATTTTGTAATCACTTTTATTCTTTTATGATGTTTGGCTAAAACAGGAATTCTTACGGTGTAATAATGTGATTATGGGTTGAATTAGTTTATGAGTATTGTTAAGTACTAGTTTAAATGCTAAATGGAAGTGAGTTTAATCGTTAATTGTGGTTCAATTTATGAATTGTAGTTACAAATGTAGTTATAATTTTGTGTTCTTGGTTTGCTTCAGAGAGAGGTTTCAGAACTAAGACTATTGATTAATGATTTGTATGTATTGGGTTGAGCAGGGATCAACTCGATAAAGTGACTCTTAAACCCAATCCTACCCATCTAGCTCTAGAGAGTGGATAAATTAAGGTGTGGGTTGTTCTTCATTTTTATGCTTGTTGATGTTCGAAATAAATCATCTGATTCAGGATAATTGTTCGAGAGAAAACTATCTCTCTCTTATAGTCTAGCCTACTCACTGATTTTTAGCCGTTCAGTAGTAGTTTCAATTACCCATCCCAAGAATTCCTCTCCTTATTGTTATTTCAAATTATTTGTGACTGCGTTGTAGTTGATAATTTTAAACCAAAACCCCCCCATCTGACATTCGTGTCACCCCTTTTAATTTGTTCCATATTTTTTTCGATAATTTCTATTCCTATATCTAGTTAGATCATACTTATACTTCTTGATTTAATTTGAGCATGTACCGCACCGTCAGATATTCGACCCCAACTCAATTATTAGGTTATATATTGCTTAACAACCGTCTACACATAAAATTGGATGAAGTGTATTTGATAGACATTACTCAAATCAAAATGGACCTACTGCCGGTGAGTGGTGTTGTTTAAAATTCTTTTGGTGAAGTTAAATTGTGATCATTTTAGTTATAGTTGAATCTACTCATTTTAGTTTTGGTTTTGTGTTGCTTGTGTTAAGTAGCAGAGGAGATGACAGTTAACAGAAGTAATGGTAGCCAAATAGCCTACCAAGATGATGTTGGAAACCTCAATTATGTAAATGACCCTAATGTCAATAATCCAATTCCATTGGGTGGTGTGGGGTGAATACATCTACCTCTAACTGAAGGAAATGTTGTTTTTCACATCACGATCACAATGCTTCACCTCCTACTACTGAAGGGTTTGTTTGGGGGGCTGGCTCATGAGGATCCCCATTAGCATATTCGAAACTTTGTGGATGTCTGTGGTCCATTCTCATTCAAGAGCATATCGCAAGAATCAGTATGTCTTAGGTTGTTCTAATTTTTTCTACTGGACTAGGCTAGTAAGTGATGGGCTGAGTTTCCAAGAGATTCCATCACTTCTTCGATTGAGTTGATCACATTGTTCCAAGTGAGATTTTTCCCCATCAAAGATGATGATACTGAGAGATAACATCCAAGGTTTCAAATGCTTGAAGGGTGAGTGAATCCATGAGACGTGGCTGAGGTTTAAGAAGTTGGTGCTGCAATACCCAACTCATGGACTTCAAAATAATCTGCTGCTACAGTACTTCTATAGGAGCCTCGACTCGGTGAACAAAGGAGTTATTGATTAACTTGTTCCCGTTGGTATAATGCGAAAACCCTATAAAGTGGAGTCTCAACTTCTTGATTGCATGATCAAGATCAATCTGGCATGGTACACTCATGAGAACCAAGTCTCTCCTCTCAATTTTAGAATGACAAAAGAAAAAATCAAAAATGATCAAGAAATAGACCAAAACATGGCAAAATGAAGACCCAGCTAGATATCTTTGCTAAGAATGTCATGGGTGTTGGTAAAAAGAGTGGTAATGTTGTGGGTGTTGGTGGAGTAAACCTCGATGAAGCACAATTTGAAGCACTGTACAATAAGGAAGTGAATTTCCTAGCCAAGGCCGGTTGAAAGCTAAGGTTGGAATAGAGATAAGAGCTGGAGAGACCATGACAAAGATTGGGGTGACCACAACGCCACTTGGAATGAAAGAGAGGGGAGAAGGATAGGTATGTTCCTCCCCATTAGCGTCAAAAGCCCAAGGAATCTGAAGGTGTCCGTATGGAAGACATACTCTCATGCATTCTCAAAAAAGTTGAGGGATCGGACAAAGTGTTAAAAGAGATGAAGGAGGTAGTCTTTGCACTTAATCATATTGTCACCTCTCATTCTTTATCTATTAAGCAGCTGGAGACCCAAATGGATCTAATTTCTTCATATTTGAATCCAAGACAACATGGGGGGTTGCGTAGTGACACAATAGCAAACCCTAAAAATGAAGCTTGAATGGGTACTTTTGTGTGCCATGATGTTAACTAAGGTGCTTCTTTGGAGGCAACCCATGTTTTTAATTCTTTAGTTTTGATTTTGAATAACATGTGTTGGTTGTGCAGGTTGAAAAGTGAAGTGTGTTTGAAAATAGGCAGTTTGGCCAGCCAAAAGACCAGTCAGTGACTCATCCAAGAGGTCGGCGAGCCCGACTTGAACCACTTGGACCTATAAAACATGAAGTGGAAGTCTGTAAAACTCGGTGGGCTAATTGCTTAATCAGCGACTCACCGAATAGGTCGGTGAGACAGATTTTGTATGCCATTTGAACCCCTACATTGACTGGAGGTCTTGTAAAAATCGACGATATAAAGTACCACTCAAAGAATCACCAAGTGGTTTGGCGTGGATTACTTACTATGCCGAAGGTGCTGTGAACTAAAAGGTTTAAAAGGCCAAATGGTTTAAAATTTCAAAATCTTTCATATTCTCTCATTTCTAACCTCGTGCACTCTTACCTGAACTTTAAATCTTCCTTATTTTTCTATTTTATTTGCATTTTATGTATGATCTCATGTTCGGAATAGGAATATTTGCCTCCTAGGTTTTCAATATCTCAATTCATCTTACAGGATGGTTTTCCGAACCACGTACTTTAATTTTGTCATTGAACTCGAATGCAATAGGCAAATGCATGTTGATGCATGTTGGGTAATTTCTTTAATTGTGTTTTATGTAATAAACTGCCCATAATTTGTTTGAACTTGTGCATAAATGCTTAAAAAGATGATTTCCCGTGTTTTATGTGTTAAAATTGTTTCTCAATTGTTGGGATGCGGTTATTTTCTATTAGGTCTAGTTGGGTGAAGTATGAGTAACCCCGAATTGTGCCAAGTGACGTAATTTGCCCAATGATGGAGCATTTGACGTCATTCTTAAGGATAAAAGTCATCAAATGGCCAATTTTGGCTAAATCGGGGGAAGTCTAAGTACCCTAAAGGCATAGGTCATATGGGTCTGGTACTAATTGCATAGTTTGTAGGTTTGATTTTGGATTCGAGGGCTACGAGCTTGATTTTAAGAAATAGGGTTGAAAATAAGCACGTTGGGCCGTTTGGCCAGCAGCGTCGAGCTCACCGAATGGTTCGGCGGTTCACTAAAGTCCCTCTTTTGATCACTCTTAATTTCATTTTTTGGCTAAGATGAGTCTATAACTTTTGGCGGGAAGCCTGAGCTCGCATAGTTCACTCGGCGACTCACCGAAAGGTTCATTTGATCTCCCTTTCTGCGCCCCTAACCTCAAAAATACACTATAATATAGGGGAGCTAGTCTAAGCTCGCGTATTGGTGTCGGTGAATCGCTGAAAGTCCCTGAATATCGCTGAGATGCCTTACTTCTAGAAATTTTTTGAGTTGGTCCTTTTGGCATGCAAGATATGGCTCGCCTAAGCGACTTTGCGTCTCGGCAACTCGTTCGTTGAGTCTTTATGTAATCTAATTTCTGCATTTTTCTTGAACGATTTCTAACAGTTTTTGATGCGTTTTGCAGATATGGCTAGACCCAAAGTGCAAGGAAGAGACATGTCGTCCTGCAAGAGGGCAAAAGGGATCATTATAATTTAGGATGCAACGGCATCCAAAACAAAGCAACCAAATTCCTGACCAAGGGAGGGAAAGCAAAGGAAAGGGCAAGACGCTCGTGGTTGAATCACTGGAGGTCAGCTCCTATAATGAGGGAGTCTACGCAACTCACCTTACCACATCAGAAAGTGAGGGAGAACACCAGAATTCTCAGGCTGCCATCTCTGAGCTTAAGGATGACCCACTTTTATTGACCCAGAGAGCAGAAATGCACTCCAAGAGGATGCATGATCTTTCTAGGATCCGGGTGCCTCAGACTACTCCTCATCATCCAACTCCAGAGTAAATTGTGGTCCTAACACCACTTGTACATGGTCTTCCTCTCAGGTCTCTCAAAAGACTAAAGGGCGAGGGACTGAGGAAAATCATCGTGGAGAAGAGATTGTCCACAGATTGTGTGGTGGGAAGATATCTGGAGATATAGAGAACCCTTAAGTCCCCTAAATTCTAGTTCTTCACTAAACCCCGGGGTCCCTTTATTCCTAATTGGGTTTAGGAGTTCTACTCAGCCTATGGAGCATTGGTACCATAGGGATAGAGGAAGGCTACTACCTTCAAACCAGTGGATTATGTAGTTGTCCGGGGGAGGAAGGGAAAATGTGATGGTGATGATATATACATCGTATTGGAATGCACTAACAACCTTATAGATTACTAACAAAGTATAATTAAGACAATGACTTTGGAGGATATAAAAGGTTGGCTGGCCTCACTCCTGTCTGACAATACTCCTAGGTGGAGAAGAAAGACCTCAGTGTGGTAGCGAGGTATTGGTTTGGTTATTAGTAGCACAATCATGCCATCCCAGAATGCGTCTATCCTCTGCCACACAAAGGCTATCATTGCAAGGAAGCGCATCAATTTAGGTGATAATATTTGACCAGAGATGGCCATGAGAGCTATGAAGCGGCAAATATCTCTTCCTTTTCCAATGTTGATCACTGAGATGTGCTGACGAGCCTATCTGCCATGTAATGAAAAGACAGATGTGGAAGTGACGCCAACATTTTCTACTGACATATGGCATATTGAGTCCTAGTACTTGAAGGATGAGGCTGAGAAGAAGAGGGCAGCTTCGGTAGATACATCCCCGGAGATTGATATTGAGACACTACCTGCAGAGGCAGTATTGCCCACTTCGGCCACTAATCCTTCAGGTTTTTATAGGTTTGCCCTCTCTGTGACTCCGAGTTCTTCTACCGCTTCCCTACCTCCTAGGTCTGCTACTAGTAATGGTGCTACGGATGGGGCACCTAGCCCATTCTGCTGATGTGCGCACCTCCACACTAGAGGCTGAGGTTCCTAGGATAATTAAGAGAGCTGTCACCGCTGCTTTGACACCTCTTAGAGATTCTATTGATGCCTTCACGACAAGGATAGAGGTGTGTGAGAGAGTGTAGGGAGCCATTTATTAGGTGATGGTATTAAAGGCCGCAATTGCAGAGTTGAGAAAAGATGTGGACCAACTAAAGTCCACTGATATGTCGATCATTTTTTGGACCATGGAGATCACTAACGACCTGGACACATATATTTCGGCCTATTGTGAGGTGCCTCCAGCTACCACCAGAGATGATGTAAGAGCTGATGATGCAACTTTATAGTCCGAGGATGAGATTGATGAGGAGCAACTTGGTGTTCGGGAGGACACCACCTATGAGGGCCTGATTGAGGTTCCGATAGAGATCCTAAACTTGGTCTTTCATATGAAGAGGTTCCGATAGAGATCCTAAACTAGCAAGTCAAAAAATTGAGAAATAAGGAAAAAGCTTCCGTAAAGCTTTTTTGTAGAAATCACTTAGTTGAGGGTGCTACTTAGGAGGCCGAGGCTGGTATGAAGCCCTGATATCCTTATCTTTTTCCTTCTACTCCTATTTAAGATTGAGGTAAGTGGTACCTCTTGAGTGTTCTTATTGTGGAAGTCATGTGTGTTAGATGTAATTTCCATGATTTTCTTACGAGATGAATGTTCTTGAAAAATTCATGTTTAGTAAGAAAGTTAGTTTTTATGATTGATTTTCCTCATGTTGTTGTGCATTGAGTAATAGTTGCCTATATGCTTCATGAGATGAATTATTGAACATGCTTCACGATGCTATTGAGAGTAAATAGCATCTTGGCTCCATGACATTGTGTTGAGCATGCTTTTAGTTTGGAGAATGTAGTTCCTCCTATGAATATGAGGAATGTTTAAATGTTTCATGTGTAATGGGTTGTTAGATTTAGTTCCTACTACCTTGTGATACATTGAATATGTTTGAGTTGGGGTTGATGTTTCATCCTTTGAATTATGTATTATTTCAATGTTGCACACATGATGGGCTACTAGTTTTGAGTCTTCACTTCCATAACATGTCTAGATTGTCATTCGAGGATGAATGTTCCCAAGGGGGAGATATTGTAACACCCCAGAAACTAGTAGGCTAAACTAGAGCCAAACGTGAGGGTTAGAGTCAAGGAGGTGGCCAGGGGCCAAGGGAGAGGACTAAGGCAGTCCACTCTCCTCTAGACACTGCCCTAGTAACCACGATAACCACCACGACTCGTGGTAGGGTCTACGGCACGTGGTGTGGTCTGTGGTGGAGTATGTAGTGAGCTCCCCAAAATCTGCCCGAAACAAGCTCCTCTTCATGAGCTATTTGACGGCTTGTGGTGAAGACCACGACTTGTGGAAAGGCTCGTGGAGGAGAGTTAGTTGTGTGAAGGTGGAAAGGAGGTGGCTAGCCACTGCCTCAAGGCCCACGAGAGGGACCACAGCTCGTGGCAAGAACTACAGCTCGTGGAATCCCTCGTAAATTTGACTTGGGCCTGTGGGCTAAAGGCAGAAGTTACCTAGCCACTATCACAAGTAAACGAAGGGGACCACAACTTGTGCTCATGACCACGGCTCGTGGAGCCCCTCGTGGCACCTGGGCAGCTCACTTAAAGTCGGGTGTTTTGGAAAATTCCGATTTGAGTCCAATCAAAGTGTAGTCATTTTGGGTAAGTTTAGGGTCACTATATAAGTCATTTTTAAGTCAAATTCACCTAAATTATGTCATCGTTTCCAAACACCCAATAATTCCCAAAAGTTCATCTTCTCTCCAAAAATTCTCTCTAGAAAACTCTAAGAAAAATAAGAAGAAAAAGAAGGAAGTTGGAGCTAGGGTTCAAGGAGCAAGTTTTTCTACTCAAATTCATAGAGTATCATCGCTAAGGTATGGTAGCTCTTCATCCATGGATAGAATTCAAAGACAAAAATCCCCAAAAGTTAAGGTTTGATTCCAAAGTCCTGCGTTTCGTTCAAAATAGATTCTAATGGTTGAATTATGTTGTAATAGGTATGAGATTGCTGATTTCTTATAGCTTTTATGATGAATTCCCCAAGAACCTATGAAACCCCCATATTTCTCAATTATGATCTTATGATGTTAGTTTGTTGATGAAAGAAGGATGTTATGATTATATCAATGTCTAATGTAGTGAATTCTAGATGTGTTGATTTATATGAGCTTTGATCCTTGGAAGGGCACATTATGATATTATGCATCTTTTATGAAGTGTATGTAGATGCTTTAAGAACACTGTGGGAGTGAAGTGTTTATGATTATGATGTAGTTGTTTTATTGTGAAAGGTTATTCTCATATAGACACTTATGTATGATTACGATATAATGTGAAAGGTTTTCTCACAATATGATGATTCTAGGGTTAAAAGGCTTTCTCACCTATAGAATATATATGAAGATATGGATGGTGAAAGGTTATTCTCACGCATGATCTATGAGCTATCTTATGAATTATGTTGGATTGAGTGTCAAGACATTCTTCCATGAATATGAACTTAAGTCAAGACGTAATATTAACTCCATGGGAATTAATGCTTAGCATCGAACGGATATTTTATATGAGATGAAAGCTTTTACACTAGTTGAGTCCAGCTTTCCAATGAGTTCCTTTTACGCTAGTTGAGTCTGAGTTCCTAAAGAATGTCACATGAGATGGAAACCTTCTACCTTAGTTGAGTCCAGGTTTCTAGTAGCAATCTCCTTATACCATAAACTATATGCCCTCATAGGTATTTATCTAGTGGATCCACCTAAACGAAGAGTATGCTTCTACCTTAGGCAAGTAGAGAAAACCTTTACTGTGTGGGAGTCACCGGATTCCATGTTAGCTCACGTGGTCTCATGTCGGTTAAGCCTTATTCCCACAAAAATAACAATACGAACAAGAATATGAATTATGAACTATGATTACTCAAGAAGCTTTACTTCACATGGGTGAGATTTATAAGGTCTTATTCATGCATTGCAGAAGTATGCTTTGAGGGTATTTATGAAATGTTTCTGTTATGTTATGATGATCTATGTAATGAATATGCTTATGACTTGTGCTTTTTCCACTATCTTCATAATGATGTTTTAACTTAGTAAATTGCATGCATTGAAATAAAATGTCCCTTTTAGCATGCTTTCAATGTTTTTATGCATGCCTATCATACTTGGTGCATTTTCTTACTAACGCTTCATTTTCCAACATTTTCCTCAAGTGTAGGGTCTGGTTCTCAAGGTGATCATCATTTTACCTAAAGCTTGGAATTACTTATTCTCCTAGCATGTTTGTGGGCCCTCATGATTCGAGAATGGATGTTATATCATTGTAGTTCATTTCTTGTATTTCCTTTTTGGACTAAGTAGTATGGGTTGTCTCCATTTTATCATACGAATATTCTAATAGATGGCTATGTTGAGACTTAGAGTCTAGACTTCCACTTTTCTTTTATGAAAATTTTAGACTTGAAATGTGTTTTACTCTTATTTTTCTATTGCTTATGTTATGATATGTTAAGTGGCATGTATGCTGTCCTTCGGGGTTCTATATGCCATGTTACATCTAGGGGGTACCCCTGGGTTGTGACAATTGGCATGCAAATTGGAGAGAAATGGATGGTGATACAGATCGTTGTGTGCCTCCTCATGACCGTCCAAAGCCTAAGGAACCAAATGTCGATCCCAAAAACTTTCTGACCGAGGATATGCTTGCCCACATTCTAAACAAGGTAGAAGGATCAGATAAGGTGTTCAAGGAGATCAAGGCTTATTTCTCCTCTATGAATCAAATGGTGACCTTTCATTCGGTTTCAATAAAACAACTTGAGACCCAATTGGTTTAAATATCTGCTCACTTGAATCTGAGATGAAAAACGGGGTCTTCCTAGTGATACCATGGCCAATCCGAAGAATTATAATGTGCAATGTGAGGTCATCGTGATCCGGAGTGGGAAAGTTGTTAAAAGTGATGAGCCAAATGATAATAATGCAATTTCAAGCAAAGGGAAAGCCATTGTTTCTGATAATGATGCACTTGCTGAAGAGTTGAACAATGAACCCTCCAATGAGGTTGATGGTGCATCCAAAAAGTGTTGGTCTCGGTGATGGTAAAAAGTAAAATGTTGGGGTGACGCCTCCTTTGGTACCTACAAAGCCAGTGCCCAAAGTCATTCCACCGTTTCCTCAAATATTGAAGAAGACGGATGAAGACGCAAAGTTCAAAAAGATTATTTCCATCTTCAAAACTCTTTTCATTAATCTTCCTTTGGTGGAGGTGTCTTTAGAAATGTCGGGTTATGCAAAGTTTATGAAAGAGTTTGTCATAATGAAGAGATGTATGGATCTTGAGACAATTGAAGTATCCCATAGTTGTAGTTCCATTATATCAAGCAACATGGTTGTCTAGAAGGATTATCTAGGGGAATTTACTATTCCTTGCACTATCAGGATGTTCAAATTTACTAAAGCATTGTGTGATTTGAGGGATAGGATAAACGTGATTCTCTATGCCATTTTCAAGCGAATTGGGCTCGATGAGTCTCAACCTACCACTATGCGTCTTCTCATGGCCGTCCGCTCTATCAAATGCACTGTTGGCATACTTTATGACATTTTGGTGAAGGTGGATAAATTATATTTTTGAATGTTTTTTTTATCATTGATTGCGAGATTGATATTGAGGTCCCTATTATTCTTTGTAGGCTATTCTTGGCTATCGGCAAAGCTCTTCTTGATGTGGAAAGTGGTAAACTAAAATTTTGGGTAAATGGTGAGGAAGCTACATTCAATCTTTTTAAATCGTTGAAGCAACCAAGTGACCTCCATACGTTATCCATCATTGACGTGATTGATTAAGTGGTTGCTACTATATGTGAAGTTTCTTGTCTTGGTGAATCTTCGGATGTCGTCTTTTTGATCTATGATGGGGGGAATTTCAAGATTATGATTAAGTAGTAGTTGCTCTATTGGGTTTAGGTTCGTATTTTAAGAGCTTTTGAAACTTGATATCTATTTGAAGAATAGGGAAAGTCCTCTCGTAAAACCATGTATTCAAGAACGACCAAAGATTGAATTGAAAGTATATCCACCTCACCTTTGTTATGTGTTCTTGGGAGCCAATAATATTTTACCCTTGATTATTGCTTCAAATTTGCTTGAATGGAAAGTACAAACGCTTGTTAGTGTATTGAAGGGATTTATCATAGCTATTAGGTGGATGATTGCCGACATTGTGGGAATTCTTCATTATATTTGTACTCACAAGATTCAATTGGCTAGTGATTGTAAACAGAGTATTAAATTTCAAATGAGCTTGAATCCTCCAATGCAAGAACTCATCAAGAAAGAGATTATCAAGTGGCTTGATGCGGGAGTTGTCTACCCTATTACGGGTAGAAAGTAGGTTAGGCTCATTCAATATGTTCCAAAGAAAGGTGGTATGATCGTGGTCCCTAATGAGAAAGGGGAGTTTTTGCCAATGTGACCTATCACCTATTGGTGTGTATGCATGGACTATCGAAAGTTGAATCTATTGACCGAGAAGGATCATTCCTGATGCCCTTTATTAATCAAATGCTTGATAGACTTGGGGGCCGTGGATGGTATTACTTCTTAAATGGTTACTCCGGTTATAATCTAATCTCCATTGCAGCGGAAGATTAATACAAGACAACCTTCACATGTCCCTATGGGACAATTTCTTTCAAAAGAATGCCCTTCGGATTTTGTAATGCACCGGCAATGTTTCAATGGTGTATACTCTTTATTTTTTCCGATATGATAGAGGATTTGATAGAGGTTATCATGGATGAATGTTCTCTGATGATGACGCTAATGAGAATGTTGATTTAATATCTAATGAATGAAGGTGCTCTTAATGAAGCCAGTGAAGAATCTTGACTTATGTGCTTAATAAGATGATGTATGCTTTACTTGGATTATATCATGAGTTACTTCCTCGTCATGACTTATTGAATATGAATGTGCCTTGTCTATGGTGGCTTCAAATGAGTACTTAGTGTGATTAGTAGTATGGGATGCTATTAATACATTGCACAAGTGTGACTTAGGGTTGCCCTAGATGATGGTCCTAATGTATTGATATGATTTATGAAATGTTTATGTTCCTTATGTATGAGTATGGCTTAAAGGTGAAAATGAAGAATGGTAAGTTCACGTTTGGTGGCCTTAATGTGTTACTTAGTGTGGATGGTGGTATGGGACGCTATTCATACATTGCACAAGGTATAGCTTGGGGTTACTTAAGGTAAAAGCTTAATATGATGAAATGGCTTATATATTGTTTATGTTTTAATGTGATGAAATGACTTGTATGTTGGTTATGTTTGGATATTATGCCTCTTATGCTTATGTTCATGAAGTTTTCTCAAATTGGCATAAAAGCATGATTTCAAATAAAATGTTTGTTTTAAGCATGGTTTTTGCATGGCTATAATACTTAGTACATCTAACGTGCTAACCCATATTTGTTTGTTTTTACCAAAGTGTAGGGTTTGGAGATTTGATGTTCTATACTTGAAAAATAGGTTTCTAAGGAGCAAGGAGATTAAGACTTGGTGTGTCCTCATAGTTTCGAGGGCGAACCCCCAATTTCCCTTTATGTATTTTACTTTATGTTTAGAGATTTTATATGAGGTTAGTGCCAAAGTTTAATCAAAGCATTGTAGATGGTTTTGAGACAAAGAATAGAAAAGACTTCCACTTGCTTTTTATGAAAAATGACTTCGATTGTAAATGAAAAACTTTAATTCCACACTATTTTTCCTATGCTCTTATATTCAAGAATGCTATGAGGTTTGTATGAGACTTTCAGAGTCTTGTACGCCGTGTTACTTTCGGGGTGTAGGCACGGGTCGTGACACATATGGTGTTAGAGAACAAGGTTTTGGGACGGATTTAGTATGTCTCAAACCACATCTAGTAGAGTCTTGTTCATAGTGTGAAGCGCGCCACATTTATGAATATGAGGCTATTGGATGTTAGGGAATTTTAACTTCTTCATTCTTCAAGTCATGCCATAGAGTTTAACTCTTTAAGTTCTCTCTCCTATTTCTTATTTGATGGTCTTTAGTGTATGACAACTTGAAAGGCTTATGCTAGAAGGAGTGAGGGAGAAAGGTTAGTTGTGTATCCAATTATGGATATGTCACTTGTTAGATTTGAGGTGATAGATTGTGTTGTTGTCTTTAATATGAATGAGTGGCATTATGGTTATGTTTAGTTGATAGTAGAACCCGACTTAGTCATGATAAGTTTTGAGGTATGTTGGAAGAAATGATGTTTAAAAGAATTTGTATAGGCTTGCTCCCAAGGGGAAGATAATGTGCTTAGATAGCAAAGTCGTTGAGTATCCCTAATTTTCATGAGTTAGGGTTGCTTGAAATTCTCACCTTAAGAGGTGTAGTGAGTTTGAGAAGTTGAGACCCGGTTTGGTAGACTCATATGAGATCTTGAGTGGTGTTGGTAAGGTTGCTTGTGAGCAAGAGTTGCTTAATGAGGACCTTTCTAGTTTAGAAGTACTAGTTGGGATCTTAAACCAGAAAGTTAAGAAATAGAATAGTAAAGAAGTTCCATCCATGAAAAATGTTGAGAAGTGGTGTCATAGTAAGGGTTTTAGTAAAGTATGCTACTAGAGTGATAAATGAGTTCTTCTAGAATGAAGGTACCAGTGTGTTGATACTTTCTTATGGTTGGGAATGGCTTGTTAAGGTCCCTATGTTGTTTTCATGTTAAACTTAGTATCCGTTTACTCCTAAGTGGGAGATGGTATGTTTAATAGTCAGTTTATTGAGAGCTCCGATATCGTTATCTCTTTCATTCTATTATTATTCAAGCCAAAGACAAAGAGTTCCTTTTTGGCTTGTTTCATGTTTTGGAGTCATGTGTGAATATATGTTTCCATGGTCTCCTTATGTTATAAATGTTCTTGATGGATATATGTTTAAATGAAAAAATAAGTTTTATGAATTACGTCCCTCATGTTGATGTGTATTTATTATAAGTTATCTATATTCTTCATGAGGTGAATTGTTGAACATGCCTAAATGTGCTTTTAAGAGTAATTGAAAAATGTTCGTAATGATGTTATGATGAGCATGATTTGATTTGGAGAAGGTAATTCCTCCAATGAAATGAGAAATGTTGAAGTTATGATGTGCAATGTGTCTGTAGATGTAGTTCCTACTTTCTTGTGTTGCACTGAGTATGTTTGAGATGTAGTTGATGTTTCCTCCTAGTTTTATGGATTGTTTATGATGTTGCATGCATGATGGGATGCTAGTCTTGAGTCATTATCCCTTAAAGTGTTTAAAGTATCATTCGAGGAAGAATGTTCCTAAGGGGGATAATGTAACGACCCGAAAAACTAGTAAGTGAAACTAGAGCCTAACGATTGTGTATTGAGTTTGTAATGGGGTTGCATGTGGTAGAATGTCTTCCCGAGCTTAGGTTGAGCAGTTTAAGGGTTAAACCTCAAAGTAAGATTGCCCAAGGACCACCAAGGGGTCCTTGAGGAAAACCCTAAAGCCTAACCCCCAAGACCCCAAGAAACCAAAAGGCTGTCAAATTGAGGGGGACTCACGAATGGGACCTACATCCCGTAGGTCCATTCACGCCCCGTAGGTCTATCCACACCTCGTGGATGGCCTCCGTGGGTCAAGGTCCAAATTGCCAAGTTGTTGAACCATACCACGAATAGCCAGTATGGCCTGTGGACCCACCCACGGTCCGTGGGTGGGGATTCGTGGACTGCAACTGCATTGCTGTCCAATTTGGCCAAGTGGAGGGTAGGTTGGTAAATTCCTTTTTAGGTTAGTTGAGTTAATGGACTGTTATTATTTATTTATTAATGTACTTCAAGGGTTTTTAAAGTATTAAATTGCATTTTCAATTCATTTATTCAAAACACAAATTAGAAACCTTCCCTCCCCTCCAAAAGTTCTCTCTCTAGAAACCTCCATTGGAGAAGGAGGAGGCAAGATTTGAAGCTCAATTTTTCAATTTTCTCAAGCAATTTTCGTGGAGCTTTTCATAGAGGTATGCTAGTCTTTATCCTTGTCTAAGTTTCATTCAAGGAGTCCTATCAAAAGATGATTTCAAGTTTCCAAAGTTCCCCAAAAAACCCTAGTTTTTAATCTATGCATGGGTTCAATTTGAAAACGTTTTCAAAGGTTCATATATGATGATTTAAGATGGAATTGTTGAATTAATGGTGAATTATGATGATTTCTCCTATGAACTCATGTTTCCCCAAATTCTTAAGTTGTGAATTGTGATTGGCAATTGATTGATCATGAGAGTATGTTGAATTGTTTATGTTTATATTGAATTAGTTATTGAATTATGTTAATTCCCTTATCTATTGTAGTATCTTAGATGTTTGGGTTGTGATTGATATATGGCCTTGGAGGGCAATTTTATGAAGGATCTATGAATGATCATGATGTGAAGTATATGTGTGTGATTTCAATGATAGTGTTATGATCATGTTAGAATGGAATTGTGTTAGTATTGAGAGCTTATTCTCAATTTAACACTTATGAATGATGATGATATATGTGAAAGGTTATTCTCACATATACACACTAATGAATGAAGAATGAATTATGCCTCTAAGATTATGTTAATGATGATTTGTTGATTGAAAGGCTATTCTCAAGTGTACACTAATGAATGATAATGACATGTTGTGAAAGGACTTTCTCACAAAATGGAGATTGTTAGTTGAAAGGCTATTCTCATCTTTGAATCTATGAGCATCCAATGAATGAATGTTGGGTTTGAGATGGATACTCAACCGTTAATTGAGGCGGGGTATCTAGTAACAATCTTTTATCCCGTGATAATGAACTAAAGTAATAAATGTTAAGTACTCCGTGGGGAATAATGCCAAGCACCGAGTAGATATGAATTGGGGTCGTTGCTTATCTGTGAGTTGAGGCAGAGTATCTAGTAGCAACCTCTTGAGATGGATTCTCATCCGTGAGTTGAGGTGGGGTATCTAGTAGCAATCTCCCTATCCCATAACTATGTGCCCACATAGGTTATTAGCTAGTGGATCCAACTAAGCTAAAAAGTAATGGTCCTACCTTAGGCAAGTAGGAATCCCTTATCCAGTGAGGGTGACACCGGGATTCCATGAATTGCCCACATGGTCTATATCGGTGAAGGCTCACCCACACCAAGAATGTTAATGAACTATGGCTTCTCAATAATGCACTACTTAGTGTGGGTGGTAGTATGGGATGTCATCCATGCATTGCACAAGTAGGCTTTGAGACTAGTTATGGTGTGTTCTTTTATAATGTTAGTTGAGATTAATGTGCTCTTATGATGATGATAATGAGAATGTTGATTTAATGTGTAATGAATGAAGGTGCTCTTAATGAAGCCAATAAAGAATGTTGACTTATATGCCTAATAAGATGATGTATGCTTTACTTGGATTGTATCATGAGTTACATCCTTGTCATGACTTTTTGACTATGAATGTACCCTATCTATGGTGGCTTCAAAAGAGTACTTAGTGTGACTAGCAGTATGGGATGCTATTCATACCTTGCACAAGTATGACTTAGGTTGCCCAAGATAATGGTCCTAATGTGTTGATATGATTTATGAAATGTTTATGTTCCTTATGTATGAGTATGGCTTAAATGTGGAAACGAGGAATGACAAGCTCAAGTTTGGTTGCCTTAATGTGGTACTTAGTGTGGATGGTGGTATGGGATTCTATTCATACATTGCACAAGGTATAGCTTGGGGTTAATTAAGTTGAAAGCTTAATGTTATGAAATGGCTTATATGTTGATTATGTTCTAATGTGATGAAATGACTTGTATGTTGGTTATGTTTGGATATTATGCCTCTTATGCTTATGTTCATGAAGTTTTCTCAGATTGGCATAAAAGCATGATTTCAAATAAAATGTCTATTTTAAGCATGGTTGTTGCATGGCTATAATACTTAGTACATCTAACGTGCTAACCCATATTTGTTTGTTTTTACCAAAGTGTAGGGTTTGGAGATTTGATGTTCTATACTTGAAAAATAGGTTTCTAAGGAGCAAGGAGATTAAGACTTGGTGAGTCCTCATAGTTTTGAGGACGAACCCCCTATTTCCCTTTATGTCTTTTACTTTATGTTTAGAGCTTTTCTATGATCTTAGTCACAAAGTTTATTCAAAGTATTGTAGATGGTTTTGAGACAAAGTATAGAAAAGACTTCTGCTTACTTTTTATGAAAAATGACTTCGATTGTATATGAAAAGTTTTAATTCTGCACTATTTTTCCTATGCTCTTATGTTCAAGAATGTTATGAGGCTTGTATGAGACTATTCAGAGTCTTGTACGCCATGTCACTTCCGGGGTGTAGGCTGGTGTCATGACACATGTACTTTCCCTTTTTGGTTATGTTGTATGGGCTAGGCCCTATTTCATTAGGTATTGTTATAGATGGCTATATTGAGACAAAGTGTCTAGACTTCTACCTTCGTTTATGAAAAACTTTATGAGACTTGAATTTCATTTTATCTCATTATTCTATTTACTTATGTTATTTGACTAAAAGGCTTGTGTGGAGTCCTTCGGGATTCTATACGCTGTGTAACATTTAGGAGGTACCCCTGGGTCATGACAAACTTAGTAATCAAATAAGAAGGTTTAGAATTATTCCAAGACTATATCTCATAATCCACGTCTAGTGTAGTCTCGTTCATAAGTGTGACGTGCACCACATTTATGAATGAGAAGCTACAAGATATTTAGGAAATTCCACTCCTTTCATTACTTCTAAGTCATGCAATGGAGTTAACTCAATAAGGTCTTTCTCCTAATACTTATCTGGTTGTCCACAAGATATGACTACTCAAAGGGCTTTCGCAAGAAGGAATGCGGAAGACAATGTGAATCAAGGAGCTCCTCCTCAAGATCCGATTGATCCTTTGGCTGAGAAAGTAACAAATGCGGAGTTTAGGACGACTTTTAAAGTATTTGCTCAAGCCTTGACAGCTCAAGCCAATAGAGAGGTGGTTGCTCCCATGAACCCTAATATGAATTCAGTGGCTTCAAGAGTCAGGAACTTTGAAAGGATGAACCCTCTGGAATTTTATGGCTCCAAAATTGAGGAAGATCCTCAACAATTTATCGATGAGGTCTATAAGATACTTGCTATTATGATGGGTGACTCCAGTAGAGTGGTGCTGAGTCCGAGATTCGGACTCATTTAGGGCTTTGTTTTGATAGTTTTAGTGTAACAACCCACTCGGAAGGATGCTACCACTTAAAGGAGAAAACTAATTTAATACTTGTGACATTTAAAAGAGATTAACAAAGGGAATATTTATTTTGGTCTAGTAGAGGAATTAGGTTCAGAAAAAAAATAGTTAAAGAAGTGACACCTGCCCATTTACACATTAATTTGATGTCAATCTGAAACTGCGTAACATTTTATCTTATGGCGGAAGAACCCTTCCAAAATAATCTAATCAAATAACTTACTAGGTTTTCGTGCATATTTCATCCTCACACTCAAAATAATATAATAGGATATTACCAACTTTCGAGTACAAACCTTTGCCGATTCATGCTTCACACAAACATTCAAAAGAAATAGTAAATTTAGTATATTACAAGACTTGGATTTACACACCGCAAAAAGAACAAACATATAGCAATAATTATATTACAACCCCTGGTGACATGATCAAATTAGTCTTCAAATTTTCATGTAAATGTACAACATATAGATCATGTACAAGTCCCAAGATTTATGTAAACTATAGATGCCTATATGCAAATGTGATCTTCCCATAAAGCTCACAAAACTTCGCCCCCAATGGCCAGCTTCAAGTATCCCCTTGAATGTTTCCTACGATAGAAACAATTATCGCTAAGCATAAAGCTTAGTGGTGTAAAAACTATATGCGTGGAACCGCTAGATTCACCAAGTTACCTTTCAAAAGTCATGGACAACATATTTGAAACATAATAAATAAATTAAGTAAACAATATATTAAGGGTATCAAGTTCTATATTTAAAGATCCAACTGTCCAGAACGCTCATAGGCACCATTTCCCAAGAGATCCAATACCAAGGCTCGCCCAATGTATACCTCATACCGTTACACCCAGCATAACCAAGTATTAAGAAAGACCGAAGCCCTGTATTGAGAAGGACCAGAGCCCTGTATCAAGAAGGGTCAAAGTCCAATAATCAAGATAATCAAGAACCATATTAAAAATGGCTTCCTAGTTCGTACTTAAAATAGACAACTTCCATACTTAAGATGAACCAAAAATCTAGAGTCAAGATGGCAAACAATCCGAATAAATAGGCATGTCAATAGTGACAAAGTCACAGCCACAAGAAGGACAAAGTCCCAACAAGAATGCCAAGTGATCAAGCAATCCGTACAAGTGGGTGAGTTGCACAAGTGTCTTGAAAGTCTCAGAGAATATCAATACGACAATACAATGTGACAAGAAGTAACCAAGGTATCGAGATAACCCTTCAAATATACAAGAAGATAACAAGAGTACGAGTACAAGTTTATACCCAAACCTCAGGCTTTAGCATAGAAACAGTCCAACAAAACTTTAAGAATTCAAACCATAGCCCAACCAACGTATCAAGGTTCTCAACTTGTACATGAGTTTATATAACCTTAAAAATACAATTAAATAACTTCTTTAACTTCTATTATCTCAATAATGTTGACGTAAAATAGGATCATCATCACAAGTAAAACTATCCTGTACAAATACAACTATGCTCCTAGAACAGTGAATCTATCATGCCTGGTTCTTCAAGTCGCAACTTAAATTTGTACAGGAAAAACGCAAAACTGGACTTTATATCCTACATGAAAGATGTAGTTACATCTCTAAAGGTTGCAAATAAATAATAATGAAGATGATGTTGTTGGCAATGAAAAAGAAGAACAAAATTTACTTTTAAAAATAATAATAATAATGATATTTGACAGCTGTAGCACGTGTGCACACCACATACAAAGAATGTGGTTATCTAGTTTTAGGGTGGTATATATTTCGCTTTAAAGTAGTTCAAGGGGGTAATAGGACCCTTGTAAAATATAAGTGTGTAGTTGAGAATCCGGTTATAGGTTGAGGGTGTATTTTATCATTTTCTCATTAAAATATATAGTCACAAAACTAATGTTTATCACTTGTACTGTTGTCCTTCAAATGTGTTGTCCAAATAGTTACGTATTGCCCAAAATGCATACATATACACCTATATATATATATATTTCCTTCACCTCCTTTTAAGTTATAGATAATTCCAACTAGAATGTTACATAAATACCCCAAACAATCCCTTAATTGATTGTCTCAATTGATGTTAAGCAAGTTTGCAAATATGACAAAATTTCAAGTTCGCAAAATGAGAATAAAACATATTATAGTAATTAAGAAATGGTAAATCAACGTGCGACTCTTGGTTAGTACTTCAGGGTGTTACATTTAGTGTCCTCAAGTTCTTAATTTATGCTATAAACTAATGTTGAATACCTGATTTTTAGGTATGTTGATTAAGGATCAAAGCAAGGACATTAATAGGAAAAAAGGAATAAAACAAGCTGAAAAACTGGAGAAATACGAGACTGATGATCGCCAAGACCACTCGACGAGTTACCGAGTGGATCTTCAGTCCGCCGCCCTAAGGGATGGAACCAAGTTGGCGTTCGGATAGGGGGCAGTCGGTAAATCTCTGATCAGTTCCGCCTTGAAAAGATGGATCGCACAAAGTTGTAGGACTTGAGGATGCTGAGAACCAAAGCATAACGGCGATAGAAGAGAGCAAAGGGTGGTACGTCGAACCACTCAGCCAACCCGACTTACCTCGCCTACTGGCCTTTTTTGGATAATTTTTTGCAACTATAAATTGGATTTTGAATTGGTAATGTAGAGGCTTGCTATCATTTAGAACAATTTTCTTTTAAAGTTTGAGAGTTTCCTTGTAGACTTGAAGGCTTTTTGAGACTCAATTCAGAGATTTTGAAAGTAGGTTAATAAATTTCTTCAATTTGGAGCACTGTAAAGGCTTGAATACTCTTACCCAGTTGATGGCTAATCGATTTGGTAACCATTTTTACCATTTTATGATGTTTGGCTAAAACCACAATTTCTTGGGGTGTGATGTTGTGATTATGGGTTGAATTAGTTTATGTGTATTGTTAATTATTAGTTTAAATGCTATATAGAAGTGGGTTTAATCATTAGCTTGGGTTTAATCCTAAATACATTGCCCAACCCACGAGACCTCAACCCACGTGCCGTGCATGGACCCACGGGCCATGATGGTCCTCCGTGGGTGGAGTCCTACAGCTCTACTTTTGGGGTCTTAACCTACGACCCCATCCACGAGGCTTGGATCCCCTACGGGGCGTGGGTCCCCTCGTGGGTGGACTGCCTTTTTGGGTAGATTTGGGGTTGTTTTGCTAGGGTCCTCCTCAAGGACCCTTGGTTGGTCCTTAGGAAGGTGTACCTTGATATTTAACCCCTAAACCCTTCATTCTATATACCGAAGATCATTTCTACAACTCTAACCCCCACGTAAAGCTCTAGATCCCTTACGTAAAGCTCTAGTTTATCTTACTAGTTCTGAGTGTTACAAAAAAGATCAAGTTCTTTAGAGCATTGAGGCTTGTTTTGAGGTAGTTGATGGTTTTTTTTCCCTAAGTATGTAATATGTGCATGTTACCTGCTTTGTAGTATTATTTGTGTGATGCATGTGGGGGAAACTAAAAGGCTAATGTGAAATGACTTCATTTGATAATCTTTTGCAATGAACTTGTATATTTACTTGTGGCTTCAAGTTCATTGTTCATTGTGATTGTGATTACTCATGCTATTAGTGATTGATAGCTAACTCGGGTACCACGCGTGTATAAAATACTAATAATTAGCTAGGATACAATACATGGTATGAATCATTAGTGGTTGGCTCGAGTACCACACTAGTACACTAATAATTTGTGTGTTGGTTTTATGAGAGGATTAGTAATGTGTGTGTAATCAAGGACACAACTTCCAATGCAAGTGTCTACGATCGTGCAATAGTATAATAACCCAACCAAGGGTTGGGATCATTTTCAAGTGAGTGGTTTTGAGAATTAAAAGAGAAATAAAATTTAGTTCTAACTAATCGTAGCTAAAGACATTAACAATTAAAAACATTGTAGAGCAAAGGAGGACACAAGAGTGTCAATTAACAATGGGATTTTGTCACAAGTAAGTAAAAACAACAAAATAAAAAAGGTTTTGTAAGTAATGAGAAGGGATCCTTGGGATGTGATGGGAATATGGGTTAAGCTAGATTATTGGGTACATGCTTTTGATAGAAGATTCATAGAATAATTTTGACTACACTAGACTTTAAGGGGGATATGCTCTCTCTCGAGCAACTTACCCCGTTTCAAATGTGTTCCTTTCTGACCAACCTACGCCTTAACCCACTCACTCTCTCGAGCTGAGTGTGTGGACATGGGACTAGGGTTCACTCTCTCGAGCTGAACCTCATGTCGACCCACTCGCACTGGCCATCAATCTAGTGGTCTTAGTTTTACGACCTCTCTCTCGAGCAAGCCGAAAACACATAAATAAACTTGTATGGAGATTTAAGTCTTATTACAGGCCAAGAATGAAGGATCCAAGAGACCCAAGTCCAAATCCTTAGAGATGAAACCCTCTTCTTCTTCAAGTTTTCAAAATCCTCTCAAACTCAGAGAAAAAAATATCAAAAAGTACTATTCTATATGAAAATTATAATAATTGTTCGACTCTTAAAACTACAACTCTAACTAGTATTTATATATTTCACAGATTTGTGTTGCAGCGGATCATTCGACATCATTAGTCAGAATCGCCGATCAACTCGGCGATTTGCCTTTTGGTGTAGTTCATCGCCATCTTGCACGAATCTTCAGCATCGTCGTGCTTTGGGTCATTGGGCAACATGGTACTGCTTTGCGGAACTTCTCAGCGATGCGCCAACTGCTCCCTCTTTCCGCCGACTTGATCATTTCCTTCAGGGCTCAAGCACATTCGAACAAAAGGCGAAGTAAGACCCTTCGGCGACTCGCTAAGTGAACTCAGTGATCCTCGGGCCTTCATTTCTTCATTTTTTTTAGCCGTTTCATTCATTTTTACGACGTAGTGTCCATGCTTTCCTTCAAACTTCAAATACCTAAAAATTAAGTGTTTTCATCAGATATTGAGATAAAAATAAGCATTTGAGGATACAATATATATTAAAATATAGCCCTAAATGAGTCCAATTTGTGGAGTCATCAACACCCTCAACTTAAACTTTTGATTGTCCTTAAGCAAACTCAAGTTCAATCATTCAAAAAGGGTGTCTCGAACAGTGCTACACAAGACTCAATCATGAATGCACACAAAAAGACTCAATTTACTTATGCAAAGATCAAATGTTCACTCAAAGATTCAAGTTGTGACTCACCAATATCAAAGAATCGCATGCTCACATTACTTGCTACAAATGCAAGTTCAAGCTCAACTATAGTGTTCAAATGCCCTCACATAAAGAATGATTTCATATTCACACAATGGTTTCAGAATCAGATGCAACGCTCACACTCACAAAGATGAGCATAATGCATGCTTTCACCCATAAGTTTTCCCGTATTTTCCAATCAACATTTGTTTCAGCTCACTCAAGATCAAAAAGATCTTTTCAAGGCTTGTAATAAGGTTGAGTGCAAAGGTATGGTCATTTAGGCTCAGTGACTTTCATCCTCATGAAATGTGGTGCTCACAATACTTCCTTTCCTTTTCCTTCATCATTTTCTTTAGTGCTCATAAGTCATCATATTATTCACTTTCCCAGAATTATTTAGGAACCCCATTTCTTTTGTACTTTATTCCCCAACTTTCCTTTTTTTTTTTTTTTTTTTTTTTTTTGTTTCATTCTTTTTCTCTACTTTTTTATATGGAGGGGTTCCATTTTTCTTAAAACCATGGGTAAGAGGAGACTTTCCTTGCACTTCTTGGCTTGCCCTTTTCTTTTCACCACACCCTCAACTTAGGCTTTAGGCCTAAGTTGGCTATTCAACTAACCACAAATCAGGAGGATTAATGGTAATGGATTAAGAAAGGTCTAATTTTTATCAAGTTTCTTCCAAAGAAGGTTAAGGTTCAAGGGGTGTTCAAGAGAGAATCACACGCTCACAGGGTAGGTCACAAAAGTGGTATATGTCAAATTGGTTCACACTCTTAGAAGGTGCCTAAGATCATATCAAGAGATAACATCACTTAGTTAACCGGACCAACGGGCCAAATTCTAGGATCTATCATGCATGGTCCAAAGTAAGCTCATCACACTAGGCATTGACACTACAGTCAAACAAGACTCCACACTTTCGCTAGTGCGCAATGATCATCACAAGAGACTCGATTTGATAAAATATCTAATCACAACAAGATGAAACGAGTTCACATATTGTTTATGCAACTTCATTTGGCCTTGTCGTAGCCGCGCATTCATGTTCGTTCGATTGAGAGCACTATTCAAGTCATCGGTATTGATTGAAACTGAGACTTAAATTTTTTAAAAGAACAGCCACATTCAACACATGAGAGGTGGAAAAAAATTTCGGACAAACAGCCACATTCAACACACGAGAGGTGGCAAAAATTTTCGAACGGGTCAAAATCATTTTTGCAATTTAAAATAAAAGGAGCCATCAAAATCATTTTTGCAACTTAAAATAAAATGAGCCATAAGCTCAAACATCCACAGAAACAGAATATAACATTAGTTAAATAAAAAAAACCAAATATAAACACAAAACACAAATAAAAGTAGCACACAAAGGTGGGCCGCACCCAACCACAAATAAAAACAATTTGTCCTCAAATGCAATTAACAAAATATCCATAATGTAAATTAAAGGAAGACAGAAGGGAGGTAAAGAAGGGATCTTGTCTAAGTAGTCGCTCCATCTGTTTGGCTTTATGAGTGTTGTCATTCTGCTTCTGGTCCTTTTTTTCTTATCACTTTACTTCAGCTTCTGCAGTGATATTATCCTCGATCATATTGTCCAACTCGTGAGCTGCTACAAAGGCGTGTATCGCATTGCTGAACCCTCGAGCCCACGAAGGGACATTAGGGTCAATGGGCATCCTCCTCCGCTGTCTTGTTGTCGCTCCTTTCAGTTCTTCTGAACTGTTGTGCTCTTTTGTGTGTGGGTGGTATGTTTCTTCCTACAACTTTTGGTTTGGCCAAGTCTGTAAAGTCTTGAGATAATGTTAGAACATATTTGACAACTAAAACAAAGACTTTTAGTTGTAGAAAGACTAGATAGTCCATTTGGCGAGACACTGCCAATCCGTTATAGTGCAGAAGGAGTTAGGGGTGCATACAAAGGGTGAATAAGAAGATTCTCGGCGAGTCGCCACGTGCTTTTGGCGACCTCATACTTCTCACCGAAAGTTACAGACACCACAACAAATAAAGCATGATAACAAAGGCGAGATAGGGTAATTAGGCGAACTACGGAATAGTTCGGCAAGTCCATCACAGTTCACCGAATGACCCAATATGCCTACTTTTGACCCAACTTCTCAAAATTAGCCCCGTAATCCCTGAAAACAAAATCAAAGAATGTACCAGCACCACTAAGTTAGGACCCATAACACCCAAACACAACCCCTCGAATTTTAATCTAGTTTAAGGCATGTAATTACGGGAATTCGACAGTCACAACTACCCGATAAAGGATATCAAATTAAGTCATGCATGTAAACAATATAATCCTCTCAAGGAGGAGTAGAACACTTCAACCAGATTATGCTATTGCAAATTAGTACAATTTTGACAAGATAGTTATGGGGTTAGGGACACTAACCTTTTGTGCTGATCAAATGGATATTGAGATGCTAGGAAGCACTGTAATTCGACTCCAAGCACAAAACAATCAACTAAAATTCTTTAAAAGTGCAAGAAATATAAAAACAAGAGTGTAGGTGTGAGTTTGGACAGATACAAAGTGAGGGAAAGTGAATGAGGTTGAAACTTTTAAACCTTTTGCTCGCAAAAACCATCCAAGTTTTGCCCACTCGGCGACATTAGTCAAGCTCACCTACTCACTTGGTGGAACACCGAATGTTTAGTTTCTTCGCCAAAATTTACAGAACCTCTGGTTTACGGGGGTCCAAATGGCGGTTTTCGTCGTGTTGTCGACGATTCACCAATAATTTCCTATGCTTGCCGAGTTTTATAGACTCCAATGCAAGATGGTCTTGAGTCTAATGACGGTCTAGTTCTGAGTCGTCGAACTATTCAGTGATTCGCTGATTGGAGTTGTTGCTCGCCAATCTGCACTTTTCGTTCACTCTCAATACTTCCATCTGCACAATCAACACACTATTATTTTATCAAAGAAAAAAGAAAACAATAAATGGTTTTGGGTTGCCTCCCAAATAGTGCCTTAGTTAACGCCATGGCATGACACAAGTCACCTTCAAACCTCACTCTTGGGGTTAGCCATAGTATCACTAGGTAAACCCCCTTGCTGTCTCGAATTGAGGTGAGACTAGATGTGACCCATCTGGGTCTCCAACTGTTTGATTGAAACAGAATGGGAGGTGACAGTCTGGCTAAGGGTAGAAACATCTTCTTTCATGCCTTTCAGCATTTTTTCTGACCCTTCAACTTTGTTGAGGATACGTGCGAGCATATCCTCAAACCTACCACCTTCCGAATCCTTGGGCTTCTGATGCTCATGGGGAGGCACATATCTATCCTTCTCCCTATCTTTCCAGTTTGGATTTCGGTCCCTCAATTCACGATCTCTATCCTCCAGCCTTCGTCTCTAACCCAGCCTTTGTTACCACCCTGCCTTGGGTAGTTTGAACGATAGACCCTGCCTTGATTTGCTAGATAATTTACCTTCTCGTTAAATAGGGCTTCAAATTTCATCTCTTCAGGATTCGCACACCTGACCCCCACAGCATTGACACTACGGGCACCAGCCCCCATGATATTTTTGGATAGAATGTCAAGTTGTGTCATGATTTTGGCCATGTTCTGGTCTCTCTCAATGTCTTTTTCAATCTTCTCCTTAGATAGCTTGAATGTGAGAGGGGATACTTGGTCCTCGCGAGTGTACCACGCTCTGTTGATGGTTGTCATGCCATCTAAAAGTTAGGCTGCTACTGCATATGGCTACTGCATTAAGCCTCCAGGCGAGAGTTAGTAAGCGACACCTTTGTTTACCGAATCCAAACTCCGGTAAAAGTATTTAAGTAGCACGTTGTTCGAAAAACCATGGGTTGGGCATTGCAGGACCAGCTTTTTGAACCTTAGCCAAGTTTCGTGCAGAGGCTCTCCTTCTAGATGTTTAAAGCTTTGGATGCTATCCCGTAGTGACATCATCTTCGAGGGAGGGAAAAATCACACTTGAAATGCAGTTACCAACTCCTCCCAAGAAGTGATGGATTCACGTGGTAGCTCGGCTAACCACTTGCAAGCCTCTTCCATCAACGAGAAAGGGAATAGTCTCAACCGAACCGACTCCTAAGAGATGTTTTTGAACGAGAATGGTCCGCACACATCTACAAAGTTTCGAAGATGCTTATGAGGATCCTTATGAGCCAGTTTGTTGAAAATTCCCTTTAGTTGGAAGAGTTGCAACATAGTGCTTGTTATGTGGAACACTGTGTTTCCCTCGGCTAGGGGGTAACCGGATGGCTCCAACACCTCCCATGAGATGGGGGCCATTGATGTTGGGCTCTTGGACATCGTTGAGATTTTCGATGTCATTTTGGTGGCCTACTTGGCTACCATTAACACTCATGCTTTCTGAAATATTCACACAGCAAACAAAACTAAACTAAAACTTAGGTAAGCATACTACAACTAATAAGAACAAAAATTCTACTAATCTAAGAATTCTCAAATAACACCAATCCCCGGCAGCTGCGCCATTTTGATATTTGCATAATCAAGGACACAACTTCCAGTGTAAGTGTCTACGATCGTGCAATAATATAATAACCCAACCAAGGGTTGGGATCGTTCCTAAGGGAGTGATTTTTGAGAATTAGTAGAGAAATAAAATTTAGTTCTAACTAATCGTAGTTAAAGACATTAACGATTAAAAAAATTGTAAATCAAAGGAGGACATAAGAGTGTCAATTAACAATGGGGCTTTGTCACAAGTAAGTAAAAACAACAAAATAAACAAGGTTTTCTAAGTAATGAGCGGGGATCCTTGGGATGTGACGGGAATACGGGTTAAGCTAGATTATTTGGTACATGCTTTCGATAGAAGATTCATAGAATAATTATGACTAGGCTAGACTTTAAGGGCGATAAGCTCTCTCTCGAGCAACTTACCCTGTTTCAAATGCATTCCTCTCGGACACCCACTTGCCGCATGAAGACCAGCCTACGCCTTAACCCACTCACTCTCTCGAGTTGAGTGTGTGGACATAGGACTAGGGTTCACTCTCTCGAGTTGAACCTCATGTCGACCCACTTGCACTGGCCATCAATCTAGTGGTCTTAGTTTTACGACCTTTCTCTCGAGCAAGCCGAAAACACATAAATAAACTTGTATTTGGAACTACAAATTCATTAAATTCATCCACAACTACTAAACGAAATCACATTTAAACTACGAATAGACTATCAACAAGCAAGATCCAATAATTATCTTAACCTATATTCACTAAATCACACCTCAAGAATTAGTGTTTGTAGCCACACATCAAGAGATAGAAATTTATACCTAAATGATCTTGCATTCAAATGGGTATGAAGATTTAAGACTTGCTACAGGCCAAGAATGAAGGACCCAAGAGACCCAAGTCCAAATCCTTAGAGATGAAACCCTCTTCTTCTTCAAGTTTTCAAAACCCTCTCAAACTCTGAGCAAAAATATCAAAAACTACTATTATATATGAAAATTATAATAATTTTTTGACTCTTAAAACTACAACTCTAACTTGTATTTATAGATTTCACAGATTTATGCTGCAGCGGATCATATGGCGTCGTTAGTTGAAATCGCCGATCAACTCGACGATTCACCTTTTAGTGTAGCTCATCGCCTTCTTGCACCAATCTTCAGCATCATTGTGCTTTGGGTCATTGGGCGACATGGTACTACTTTGCGGAACTTCTCGGCGATGCGCCGATTGCTCCCTTTTTCTGCCAACTTGATCCTTTCCTTCAGGGCTCAGCACACTTGAGCAAAAGGCGAAGTAAAACCCTTTGGTGTTCCTCAGGCCTTCATTTCTTCATTCTTTTCAGCCTTTTCGTTCCTTTTTGCGATGTAATGTCTATGCTTTCCGTCAAACTTCAAATACCTAATACTTAAGTGTTTTCATAAGATATTAAGATAAAATAAGCATTTGAGGACACAATATCTATTAAAATATAGCCCTAAATTAGTCAAATTTGTGGACTTATCAATTGGGAATGTACATTTTGTGGTCATGCGGGACATGTTTCCTGCATTGGTAAAGTCAAGGTTGTGATTGGTAATCTGTATTATGTTGTGACAGTTGGTATATGGGTTGACATGTATTACTGTTTTGTAGTTACTTTTTTACATTTATGTTTTGGAATTAGACGTATGATTCTACTAGTACACAATGTTTGTGTATTGATACTATACTTTCTCATTCTTCGTGGAGTATCGGGCATATGTTAGTGGCTCTTTCGACATCGCAGTTGTGAGAAGCAAGAAATCTGATTCCAATGGTGAACTACTTCTTCTAGGCCTCCATGAATTCTTCATTATCTTGATGTCCAGCCTCTCAGACATAGACATGTTGATTTTAGACTTAAGTTTTTTTATTGGGGTTGCATGCCCTTATTCTCCATACTCTAGAGTTTTGGTATTATGACATTCATGTTCTAGGAAATTAAATTTTGCAAATGGTTTTATTAAATGATTTAGTTTATGGGAACCTAATCGTTTAATTTTTCTAAAACTATTTTCCTAGAATTTTATATCATGACTTGCTTCTTAAAGTGGTTTGATGGGTTTGGTTTGTGAAAGGATTTGTGTGGGTGGTGATTATAGTGGGTCAAGGACATGACAAAGTTGGTATCATAATACTAGGTTATTTGATCTTATGGTACCAAAATGAGTCTAGTAGAGTGTTATAAAATGGTACTGAGACGTGTGTATTTTTCTACAAGAAGCTACATAGCCTTAGGAAATTATCGCTCCTTTCTTCCTTCATGTTATAGCTTGATTACAATTGGTATCTGGTGATCGAAATTGGTATCTATCTCCCTTCACTCTTATTACACATATGTTTGATACTAGACACAATTGTGTAAGGACAGCAGCTCCAACAGTGGAGGCAACAACTCAAAGACGCGACAAAGGCAGAGGTAGGGGCCGGGGGAGAGCAACACCTACCAGGGGTGGAACTGAGGCAGGGACTGGACCAAGGAAAGAGATCCTTCTCCAACCTAGAACCATGGTGAAGAAGAGGTTGAGTTAGAGATCGAAGAGCATGATGAGCCATAGGTGAGGAACCAAGTTGGGGTCGCAGGTCATCCTTCTATGTTTTCTAAGGTGGTTCAAGAATTGCTATCTTTCCTGAGAAGTTTGTCATGTGCTAGAGCCACTCCTATTATGTAGACTACTCGGGCTCCTATTACTCGTCCTATAGCTACTAAGATCCCTAAGATTGATAGAGCCTTACTCACTGATGTTTTCTTTCGTCTATTACTAGGCCCTGTAATGACTAGAATGTTACATGAGATGCTGACCAAGTTATTGAAATTGAATCCCTAGCGTTCTACAAATTTGAGAGTGAGGATGCCTTTGAGTTCATCTTGAACTAATTTGAGAGGTTATATAAACTAGGCATTATGTTACAATATAGGGTTGAGTTTGGGACTTTTCAGCTTTAGGGTGAAGCAAAGCAGCAGTGGAGGGTTTTTGTGGAATGTCAATCATTAGTCCTACCTCAGGTAACTTGGACCCAATTTCATGATTAGTTCTTAGAGAAGTATGTACTGTGTACCTTTATAAATCGGAAGAAGGATGAATAATTTATGGCCCTTGAATAGGGAAGCATGTCTTTAGCTGCCTATGAGGCTAAGTTTCATGCCTTGTCCAACTATGCTATACAACTTATGAACATTAAGAAAGAGAGGATTCACTTGTTTTTCAACAATTAAGTTTTGAGTTGTAGGTATTATCCGTACACATGGCCTCAACTAGTAAAAGTTTCAATGAGATGATTGACTATGTGTAAAAGCTGGAGGGTGTTCGACAGGTTGGGAAGGCTAAGGCATTATCTTAAAGGCCCAAGCATGAGGTCATCTACAGTGGTTATTATTCAAACGGTTCTGGCTAGCAAGTGTATTCAGGTCGTCCGATTCAGTCACATATGCCCACTTTTACGTGTGGTTGTTTAGGGGTTCCACAGTAGTCTTTGACTTAAAATGGTTAAGGAGCTTATCATGCATCAACTAGCAGGCCCTCACTTGACCACATATGCTTTAAGTATGGTGAGCATGGATGCTTCAAGAGGGAATGCCCTCACTGGTAGACAGTTTGCTAAGTACGACAATATATGTGAGACCCCGTGGTTCTTTCGCATAATATATGTTTCATTGCATAAGTGTATGAGGCTTATATGACTTCGTGTATCATTTCAGGAGAATAAGGTTGCAAAGGGGAGGAAAAAAATCAAAGAATTAGACTAACGTTATGGGTCAAGGATGCCCTTAAATAAGTTCGAGTTAAAGAATATCTCTTCTAACACCCCGCCTACTCGGAAATTTCAAGTTATCCAGTACCTTTGGGCTAAGACAAAGAGCATCTTATATGCTAAGATGGATGTTTTATAAGGTGATATAGTCGCCCAATGATCTTAAGTTAAGTTTTGAAGTCAAGCAAGTTGGGAAATAAAAAGTCGGCAAAAGTTAGAGTAAGTTTCTTTGATAAATTTTCTAAAATTTGGGTTAAATGTCTCAAAATTTTCTCCCAATCTATAAAGCTTTAGAATAACCCCAATATACTAAATCAAAGGTCTATGAGTCTACTTTGTAACGCACTATACTATTTGTCCATACGACTTTAGCATTGGGAGATATTCTGATTTTAGTGAGACTATACAAGCAGGGACGTAAAGGTGGGTCCCTCACCCCTATGTAGGCTCAGCGTTATAAGATTTGGTTTCCCTTCGTTTAAAATCATTTTTTTCGACCAAATAAGAAGAAAACATTCCAAAATCCTCTCTAAATTTTCCCCTATCATCCAAGAAAATATCTACAAGATTTCAACATGGATTCACTCTCGGAATGTTCATAGAGATTATGTTACTTCTTTCCTCCTCATTGGTTGTGATTTGAAGAATTTTTCGTGGTGAAGGAGTCTTGTTTTTAGGTGGTGTTGCTTCTGTTTGGAGGTAATAATTCTCACCCTTCATTTTATTGAGAGAGTCCAAATTATAGCTATACTATATAAGCAAGAAAATGAATAGATGACTGGAAAACCGTATTTTTATAGTTATGTGATGTTGGGCTACTTTTGAAGTATTTTCTGATGTTGTTGTTGCTGGAATTTTTGGAAATTATTTGTTTGTGTGTGGTTGTTGTTGATATGAGTCTGGAAGAGAAGAAGAAGTATATATAGTAACTAATTGTAAGATAAATAAGTGTAACATTGGTTCTATTATTGGATTGCGATTTTCAAATGACTTCTTCTTGGTTCAATGTCTTGTGTTTGAGGAGACTTTGTAATTGAGGAGACATGCTACAATACTATAAGTTCCATCAATTTTAAGGTAAGGTTCTTCCCTTTTATTCTCTTATTGCTTATGAAGAGAAATACATGATTCCAAACGTAATTCTTTGACGACTTCACAGGATGGTGATTGGAAGCCGTAAGTTCGAGTTATTATGGTTATATTGAAAAATTATAGGAATGAATTACATATATTTTTTTTGGCTTTAATGGTTTGAAGACTCGTGATTTGGATTTGGTTGTGGTTATTTTGTGGTTGGAAAGGAGGGGTGTGGCGATACACGGAGTTTTATTATTGTGCAGGCATACTCTCTTTGGTTATTGTTGACTATTAAGTAGGTCTCCACTTGTTAATAGCTGCTGAAAAAATGTATGTTACGTCATTAATTTTGGGGTTTTAATTTGGATAAGAAAAGGTAATGAAGCATACATTTAAAATAGGTCTGGTGAGCTAATTACTCTGCTAGTAAGCTCTAAATTGCAACTTTGACCCTGACATGTTAATATTCTTCATGTAATGGTTGTGTGACATGACTTCATGTAGATTACATACTCCAAGGAAAGGCTACAGTCCACATTAATACTACAAGACCCAGAATTGAGGTATGTTAAGGCTAAGTGTTACTTCCTTTGAGCATGAATTTTAGAATCCTAAGTAGTAAAAGGTTGTTTTACTATTCTATTGTTAGAAAGACTTTCTGTGAAAGACATTGGGATTGCAGCTGGTGTATTTTTGTGACCCCATTATATTGATATTCAAATCGTTCAGTTATATAGGTTACTCGGCGTCTATGTGTCATTTTGTCGATTCCCTTGATTATAGGTCCGTGTGTATATATTATTATTCTTCTTTAGGTGTTGTAACATAGAAATATTAGGGAGGAACATTAAGAGTTTGAAATCAGTCCTTTTTCCTCGCTACTTTCTTCTTTTTTGAAAACCTTAAAAATAATATGTCAATTTCTGAAACTCTTAAATGTAACTCGTATGTTTAAACTACTAAAGGACTGATTTTTCTTGGAAATACTTTCTTTTATAAATTACTAAGGAAACATATATAAAAACTAGGTGAAGCACCTTAAGATCTTTATGAACATTCTTAGGTTTAAATTACCTTACTTAATTTGATTTAAGTGTTCTAGTTTAATCTACAAGCATATGGTTATACGAGATATTTACATGTGATACGAAAGTGATTATGAGATTATGAGGACAAGAGTATCAACGAGCCAAGATTGGCAACATGATTCAGGTAACAAAAATACATTACGAATCCATAACATTACATGATATGTATTCTACTTCCGAGCTATAATCAGAAGGTATGGGGCCTATTGCCTATATTTATACGTATGAGACATAGATGACCACAAGTTGGAGAATATGATGCTGGTTTGCTACCGGAAGGCACCACCATTACTAGCACTTGGTTGGGTATGACATGCATTTGCATCTATATATATGTATTCACGACATACGATTATGCGAGCATACCATGCATATTTAATTCATATAAGGTAGGATGTCAGCCATGGGGCAATCAGAGTTTTTGTTTCAGGTGGTATCTTTATTACCCTTTTTATAGCAGTTACTTATGATTCTATTTTCCACCTTACATACCAGTACATTTTTATCCGTACTAACGTCCCATTGCCTGGGGACGTTGCATTTTTGTTTCATGCGTGCAGGTCCAGGTAGGGATTCTAATTGACCCCTCTACTAGGATTCGTGATTCAGCTGTGAGTTGGTAAGCTCCACCTCTTCTTGGAGCTTTCATAGGATGTTTAATTTTGTTGTACAGTTTGGGTATAGTCGGGGCCTTGTCTCGACCAGTGCTTATGACACTCATAGAGGCTATTGTGGACACAATATTCTGGGTTCCTTTCTACCGCTTCCAGTTTCTAGCCACATAGGGTTGGCATGTGTAGATATGTATGTATGTGTGTATGTCCCTAATTGGGCCTCGTCGGCCAGCTAGTACTTTATAATTTTTTTGGCTTGTTTACCTTTGTCTATATGAGTTGTTATTCGGGTTATGACCCTAATGGTCCAGGCTTAATTTTTTAGATGTTATGTTGCCCGACCTTCTAGGCCCATAGTTAAGTTAGTTGGTATGTTTCAGTAGCTAACTCGATTGCATAAGGTATCGAGTATCAGTCACGCCTCCCCTAGTTCGGGGCGTGACAATATACTAGAGTAGTATTCCAAAGAGGTAGAGGTAATAATGGTAGAGGACGTCTACATGATGGCCGATGAGTTAATTAGAGAGGTCGAGGAAATGGTAATGTAGAGAGGAGTGGTGCAACTAGGTAGAGGGACTATCTGTAATGATAATAGAGCTTAGTGTTACGCTTTTCTGAGAAAGACAAAGGTTGAGGTATCAAACACAGTGATAACAGGTACTATTCTTATGTGTGACCGAATGACTTCTATTTTATTTGATCTGGGTTCCACCTATTTATATTTATCTATTAGACTTACGTTGGGAATTGACCTGAATTGTGGTATCCTTGATGCCCCAATCTATGTTGCTACCCTAATTAGAGATTCTATAGTAGTAACCTATGTGTATCATACTTGTTCTGTGATGTTTATGGGTCTGTAGACTTGGGGGTAGATTTACTAATATTGGATATGCTAGACTTTGATGTTGTAACACCTCAAAAATTGGAAAGTTGAATTAAAAAAGGGAAAGTTTAGTTTTGGCACTAGTATTGGGATCTACAAGTCCTATCTACAAACCGTAGGAGGTTCGACGGGCTATATAAAGCTAGTCATAGATTTTGAGTTGAATTTTGGAAATATGAAGTCTCTGATGTATGACCGATGAATGGACATGACAAACCATAGGATTTCTGACAGGTCATAGGACTAATCCGTATAGTGATCTAGACTTAGTGAAATTTTGGACTTGGATTTGGATTCTACTGAGGGGTTTATGGTCCGTAGAGTAGATGACGAATCGTAGAATGGTCTCGTGGGAAGTCAGATGAATTTTGGATTTATGAAGTTTGTTTCATAATATAGGGTTGGATGTTTCTCCTCCCAGACGTGCTTAGCTCGAGATTGCTTAGCTTGACTACTTGGATTGGTGAGTCCTCATGCTCCGATGACAAGGCCATTAATGTTCCTTTATTACTTCTGATGTCTTTTGTTTCATAGTTGTATGTGGTGTAGGGTTACGTCTCAACGTCTCTCATGGTGTTAGAAAGGCTTGTATCAAACTTAGTAGTATTCCACAAATTGCTTATGAACTCTGTTGGTATCTTTTATGTCATTCTATGATTTGAGACCTATATTGATTATATCTCTTAAAATGTGCTTCATTACATTATTCGTATGTAAGTGGCTTGTTTAAGGTCTCTCGGGATATTATTCATCATGTCACGTCTAGGGTTGCCTTTGGTCGTCACAAACTTAGTGTTCAAATCATCAAGGTTTAATTTGAAATATTTTAGGATGTATGACAAGCCGAATTGAGTAGAGTCTTGTTCATAAGTGTGAAATGCGCCACATTTATGAATAGAAGACTTCAAAGAGTTTAGGAAACTTTAATTCTTTCACTATTCTAAAGTGGTGTCACAGAGTTCATCGTTATAAAGGTCTTTCTCCTAACTCTTGTCCAAGGAATTTCATGATATGCCTCCTCGAAGAGCTAATGCAATAAGGAATGTGGAGTCTGAGGTTCCTCAAGTACCGGTTGATCCTTTGGCCAAGCAAGTGACTCATGCCAAATTTCGAGCAACTTTCCAAGTGTTGGCTCAAGCTATGACGGCCCAAGCTAATAGAGAGGCCATTGCTCCCATGAACCGAAATATGGGTACAATAGCGATAAGACTAAGAGACTTCACTAGGATGGATCCCCTGGAGTTTTATGGGTCGAAAGTTGATAAGGATCCTCAAGAGCTCATCGATGAGATTTATAAGATAGTGGAGATAATGAGAGTATCAATGGTAGAGAAGGCAAAATTGGTCGCTTATCAACTCAAGGATGTTGCTCAAGTTTGATTCAACCAATGGAATGAAGAGAGAGCTATTGATGCAAGTCCTCTTGATTGGGAGAAATTCAACGAAACTTTTCTTGATAGTTTCTTTCCTCTTCATATGAAAGACACAAAAGTGTTTGAGTTCATTAATCTTCATTAAGGAAATATGAGTGTGGAGGAGTATTCTTTGAAGTTCTCTCATTGGCTAAGTATGCTTCAACTATGGTTGCCGACTCTAGGGTAAGGATGAGTAAGTTCTTGTCGGTGTATCATAAATGGTGGTTAAGGATTGATGAACAAGATAAAAAACATATTAGAAAAATAAAAATCATGTGTAAAGATTTACCAAAATTATACTTTCCAGATGAAAATAAACAATTTACTTATATAGTGGAAACAGACTCTAGTGATCATAGTTACAGAGGAGTATTAAAATATAAATATATAAATGAAAAAATAGAACATCACTGTAGATATTATTCAGGATCATATACAGACCCACAAATAAAATGGGAAATAAATAGAAAAGAATTATTTGCCTTATATAAATGTTTTTTAGCTTTTGAACCATATATTGTATATAACAAATTTATTGTTAGAACAGATAATACACAGGTAAAATGGTGGATAACCAAAAAAGTACAAGACTCAGTTACGACAAAAGAAATAAGAAGACTGGTAGTAAATATATTAAACTTTTCATTTACAATTGAAATTATAAAAACTGACAAGAATGTGATTCCAGATCACCTCTCAAGACAAAGATACTGAAAAAACAAATACAATGGATCAAATACTCAACCTCCTAACTACACTTTGTAAAAAAGTGGATAGTATGGATGGCGAGATACAGAAGCTAAAAGAGCAAGCTAGCGATCAAGACATGACGTTAAAAATGCAGAGCTACGATCGGAAGACGTTAAAATTCCGAGATCTAGAAGGAGACGCTCGAAACTCCATAAAACCCATAATGTTTGTTTAAATACAAATTGCGGTACATTAGGAGTTACAAAGAAAGAAAAAGCTACGAGAAGAAAAAGTTATACAAATACAAATATGAACAAACTTTTGATAAACCATATACTGACACCAAAGATACAAAAATCAGACTACTCCACAAACCACTACATATAAAAACAGCCTAGCCCAACAGAAAAATACATATAACCACATCACCCGTACCTATACAGAAAATATTTACAAAGTCCAAACTTACTTAAACAAAAACCCCAGAGCTATAAACATAAAAGAACCAAATACTGATTACATTACCCAACACCTACAAGGATACAACAAACTAATTGCCCTATCAGGTACAAATATAAATTTGGTTACAACTTGTTATAACTACGGACTACTTAGTACAGTGTACACAGCTATAGGAGATGAAATATCGAAGATACCCGAATTATACAAAGCATTCTTAACGTACAAACGAATTATTAAAGGAACACTATTTTTCATTAAATTCTATACAGCCACTGCAGAGATACTATATGACGAAATAAAATGGTTATACAGGTCATAAAGATAGGTTTGACCAGAGATATGTTAATTTCAGAAAAAATAGAGAAACAAGATGAGATACCTATTGTAGATATTCCTGACTTTTATGCCAACAAAAGAGTTATAGGAATAGCTACAATATTAACGGAGTTAGCAAATAATTACCTAAACAACAATACAATATGGAGTTACTATAGCCGAGATAATATGATGATATATTCTAACTGTCGAGAAACTAGAGAAGGAGATATGGAGAAAATACGACAATGGATACTAAGCCTCCTAAAACCAGAAAATATACCAACAACAAGAGCTATCAGGAAAATTTTCATTTCATCAGCATTATTAACCAGATATTGTACAACAATCAACAAAGAAATATTCGAACATATGTTCCAAATGTCACGGAGAAGATAACAATGTCCCAACCGTACAGCTGGAATAAAACTATCACAAAGAAGATACAAAAGAGCCGGCAGGCTGATGAAGACAGCATGATAACACATAAAGCTAAAAATATAAAAACACAAATATGGGATAAAATATTAGTAATCGAAGAGATCTATAGTTATGAATTTACAAATAAAGATATATTATTAGGAATGCCTTTTTTAGAAAAACTATATCCACACACTATAACAAAAACACATTGGTGGTTCACTACCATATGTAATCACAAAATAGGAGCAAAAAGAGTTAATAATAAAATCAGAAAAAATACACCATGGATAAAAGGAAGTGAAAAAATTACCCAAAAGTTAGAAAATATAACAACTAATGATCATAAAATAGAAATTATAATATTCACAGTAGATAAAATACAAGCAATAAATGATAAATTAAACTCATTATATAACGAAAACCCATTACAAGGATGGGATAAACATAAAACAAAAGTAAAGATTGAACTAATAGATGAAAATAGTATAATAACACAAAAACCATTAAGATATAATTTCGAAGACCAATCAGAATTTAAAATGCATGTAAATGAATTATTATAAAATAAGTATATACAAGAAAGCAATAGTAAACATAATAGCCTAGCATTCATAGTAAATAAACATAGTGAACAGAAAAGAGGAAAAAGTAGAATGGTTATTGATTATAGGAATCTAAACGCAAAAACTAAAACATATAATTACCCTATACCTAATAAAATATTAAAAGTAAGACAAATACAAGGATATAATTACTTTAGTAAATTTGATCAGAATCAGATTTTACCACCTAAAACTAGAAGAAGAATCTAAACATTTAACAGCATTTACCGTACCACAAGGATTTTACGAATGGAATGTTTTACCATTTGGATATAAAAACGCACCAGGAAGATATCAACACTTTATGGATATATATTTTAACCAACTAGAAAATTGTGTAGTATATATAGACGACATATTATTATATTCAAGAACAAAAGAAGAACATCTAAAGTTATTAGAAAAATTTATACATATTATAGAAGTATCGTGAATTAGCTTATCAAAAAGAAAGTGAAATTATGAAAAATCGAATAGAATTCTTAGGAATACAAATAGATAAAAATGGGATAAAAATGCAAACACATATTGTACAAAAAATAGTTAATTCTGAAGAATTATTAGATACTAAGAAAAAATTACAATCATTTTTAGGATTAGTTAACCAAGTAAGAGAATATATACCAAAATTAGCAGAAAATTTAAAACCATTACAGAAAAAATTAAAGAAAGATATAGAATATTACTTTGATGAACAAGATAAAAAACATATCAGAAAAATAAAAATCATGTGTAAAGATTTACCAAAATTATACTTTCCAGATGAAAATAAACAATTTACTTATATAGTGGAAACAGACTCTAGTGATCATAGTTACGGAGGAGTATTAAAATATAAATATATAAATGAAAAAATAGAACATCACTGTAGATATTATTCAGGATCATATCTGACCCACAAATAAAATGGGAAATAAATAGAAAAGAATTATTTGCCTTATATAAATGTTTATTAGCTTTTGAACCATATATTGTATATAACAAATTTATTGTTAGAACAGATAATACACAGGTAAAATGGTGGATAACCAAAAAAGTACAAGACTCAGTTACGACAAAAGAAATAAGAAGACTGGTAGTAAATATATTAAATTTTTCATTTACAATTGAAATTATAAAAACTGACAAGAATGTGATTCCAGATCACCTCTCAAGACAAAGATACTGAAAAAACAAATACAATGGATCAAATACTCAACCTCCTAACTACACTTTGTAAAAAGTGGATAGTATGGATGGTGAGATCTGGTTAAAAGAGCAAGCTAGCGATCAAGACATGGCGTTAAAAATGCGGAGCTACGTAGATCGGAAGACGTTAAAATTCCAGATCTAGAAGGAGACGTTTGGAAACTCCAATAAACAAATAATGTTTGTTTAAATACAATTGCAGTACATCAGAGTTACAAAGAAAGAAAATCTCTGAAGAAAAAAGTTATACAAATACAAATATGAACAAACTTTTGATAAACCATATCTGACACCAAAGATACAAAAATCAGACCTACTCCACAAACCACTACATATAAAAAAATTTAGCCCAACAGAAAAATACATATAACCACATCACCCGTACCTATACAGAAAATATTTACAAAGTCCAAACTTACTTAAACAAAAACCCCAGAGCTATAAACATAAAAGAACCAAATACTGATTACATTACCCAACACCTACAAGGATATAACAAACTAATTGCCCTACCAGGTAAAAATATAAATTTGGTTACTACTTGTTATAACTACGGACTACTTAGTACAGTGTACACAGCTACAGGAGATGAAATATCGAAGATACCCGAATTATACAAAGCATTCTTAACGTACAAACGAATTACTAAAGGAACACTATTTTTCATTAAATTCTATACAGCCACTGCAGAGATACTATATGACGAAATAAAATCGGTTATACAAGTCATAAAGATAGGTTTGACCAGAGATATGTTAATTCCAGAAAAAATAGAGAAACAAGATGAGATACCTATTGTAGATATTCCTGACTTTTATGCCAACAAAAGAGTTATAGGAATAGCTACAATATTAACGGAGTTAGCAAATAATTACCTAAACAACAATACAATATGGAGTTACTATAGCCGAGATAATATGATGATATATTCTAACTGTCGAGAAACTAGAGAAGGAGATATGGAGGAAATACGACAATGGATACTAAGCCTCCTAAAACCAGAAAATATACCAACAACAAGAGCTATCAGGAAAAATTTCATTTCATCAGCATTATTAACCAGATATTGTACAACAATCAGCAGCAAATATTCAGAACACATATGTTCCAAATGTCACGGAGAAGATAACAATGTCCCAACCGTACAGCTGGAATAAAACTATCACAAAGAAGATACAAAAGAGCCGGCAGACTGATGAAGACAGCCGACAAAACAAAAAGATATGATGGAAATAGCTATGTAATTAGTCAAAAGTAGGATAGGAATCTTATCTTCCTTTTTGTAAAGTTATTTGTTTTCTTTTGTAAAGTAAAGCAAAGTAGTTTGTTTTTATTAGGAGTCACCGACAGGATACTATTAATGAATAGTAAAAAACAAAAAATACTATTCATAAATAGTAAAATGTCAATTATGTGAATAGTAAGAGTCGGTTACTGTGTAAATAGTAGAGGTCAAGTTACTATGTAAATAGTAAGAGTCAGTCACTATTCATGATACTGTTCATGAATAGTAGCCATGTAAATTTTGTATATATATATGAGTTAGGAGAAGGGGAGAATCATCCTCATCCCTCAACTCCCACTTTTCATATTTTACTCTCAACTTCCGCTACCCCCTATATTAAATTATGCTCTTAAGGGTCAGTTTATATCTTGCCTAAATGCTAGAAAAATGATTTCTAAGGGTTGCATTTATCATCTTGTTAGGGTTAGGGATACATATTCCGAAACCCCTATTCTTGAATTAGTTCTGATTAGACATGAGTATCCAGAAGTATTTCATATATATATATATATATATATATATATATATTGTAAAAAATTAAGACCTCATGAGAAAGTGGGGGGAAAAGAATTGAAGCTTTACGTACAAAATTAAGCAGTTATGAAAACGACAAGGGGAAAACTTTTCATGTTAAAATAGATAAATAAAATGACATTTGAAACAGACATTAGACCCTTAGAGAAAGGCATCTATCTGGAGGCAAATTAAACACTCTTCGCAAGAGTTTCATTAATTATTTTTTTTCAAAATACTTATAATTTTAGATTAGTAAATCATAAATTTAATTAAAGGGGCATTTTAGCAATTTAAGTTTTGACTTAAGCCTATTCATTATTCATATAATAATATATCATATATATTGATAAATATCAAATTATTTTGAGCTTGTTTTTACATATAGTAACACATATTAAGACCGCTTTATAACTAGAGTGTCAAATGAGCGGATTTAATTGAAATTAAAGATATTAAAATGAGTTGAAATAGAAATTGGGTTGAGTGTTGACCCGCCCAAGTTTACTTTAGCTCAAATGAGCTAAAAATCGCATTGGGTCAAGACCCGTCTAATTTGATCCACTTAATCTCAATAATTCTAACATACCGTTATTTAACTTTTATAACCACAATTTGAATTTCAACTCAATTTTTTAAAACAAAGTTACAAATAGATAACTAAATTTTAACAGATATAAAATAAATAGTAATTCATACATTTAATATAGGAGTATACTTCAATGCAAACAAAGAATCTTAAAGCGAGTTGAAATTAGACATTAAACTAGGTTCAATTGATGATTCTCTTAAAATGGGTTAAGACTTGAATGAGTTGAAATTAGGAAAAATTACTTGGATGGTACCTTTTAATAAATAATTACTGATTTTAGCGATATATTTTTATTTATTACCATTATTAGCAATACTATGTTAAATCTGCAGTATGTATTAAAAGTGAATTATGTATGCAATATATATGCATTATAATTAATTTTTAAAATATATTATGCTTGTTTGATAAGAAATTGACACATTGTATTATAAGTATATTAAAATATGTGATAAATGTATTATCCATCAATAAAACTTGTATTATATGTGAATAAATTGTTCTTTGTAATATGTGTTAAAATTGTATTATAAATGTATTAAAAGTGATCAAATGAGAAAAAAATGTTATTGCTATAAATGTAAATATTATTAAAGTTGTATATTTATGTAAGTTTTCCAAATTAAACCCAATTCAAATTATGTTGAACCCATTTGTTAAAATACTGAACCGATTAGACGAGTTACCTATATTTTGATTCATTTTTGACACTCCTATTCATAAATATTTCCTATATTCCTAATTACTTGTCCACTTTTAAATTGAAAATATCAATTAAAAAATGATAAATATAATTTTTTTTTACAATTTTATCCTCATTAATTATAAAGTGAATAAATAAAAAATTTAAGATTTTCAAAAAGATCAAGCGAAAGAAATAATAGGTGGCTGCGTAGTTGGACGTTGTACATTCATTGCGACAATGACAAAAAAGAAGAGTCAACATCAACCTATCTCGTTGATTGGTCAAATGTTAACCTCTAATTATCCATATTTAATGTCTTGTTCTAACACGGTAACTCTGTTTCCTACATACTTGAAACAAATGTTTAACTAAGTGATTAGATAATCATCACCCAAAACCCAACAACTCTCTACAACAAATGAGTTTACTTTTCTCCTTTGTTTTTCTTTGTTACAATAAATATCTCTCTTTCTATCCAACTATTTTATGGATCAACCATGTCAACGACAACGATGCCATCTCTTACTTTTTCTGTACTATATTATTATTATTATTGGGCTATAATGAATCCTACCAAGTAACAGGCATCATAATCTTCTTCTTCTCCAGGCTTTACATTTGACTATTCTCACTTTAACCTTCCTTTTTTCAAGTGAAATCATTCCTCCTTCTCTCACCTCAGGTATGCTAATGTTTTTCCTCCTCTTTTCTTCTTCTTATAGAGTAAAAACACTTGTACTAACTTTATTTCAACAAATACTTATTGATTCTTTCATGAATTAACAGAACAAACTATTATTAATATAAGAAATGAACTGATCCAAATTAATGAGTCTAGTCTAGCCCCTCCCCTGCTAATTAATGTAAAATCTTTGAGGTCCACTTATTGATTTATTGATTTTTGTTCTTCGGTAGCATAACTTGTGTCAAAAACTTTAACAGTGTAAACATGCGTTGCCTGACAAACAATTGTCAAACAAAATTGCCTGTCAAGCACTAACGAAGGAATATCTGTCTAGTACCCAGCAATTCCAAGTATTCATTCAACTTCTCTTTCCTAAGATTTCAATTTTTTTTTTTTTTTTTTTTGTGGTTTTTGGGTATTGTTTCACGCTATCTAACTTGTTCATTTCAAGTGTTTAATCCAAACAGTTGTGGCAAACTTTTACTCTGAAGAGTAACAATTGCTTTCCTCGAATGAATCAACAAAGAAGACCTTGAACATGAACACTTGCATTTTTTTTTTTTTAACTTGCTAAAATAGTTATTAGTCTGTACAACTTACTCCTTTTTGGGTTCCATTCACTACCAGATTCATTGCTTATAAATTTACTATATAGGGAAAAGAATGCTCACCGACTGAGTAAGACATCTCCATCAATTACAGTATGTTATGTAACCTTCCACTTGTATTCTTTTACGAAATGAGGACTGGCTTTAGGCCACAAGGTTGTGTACAAAATATAGATTTGAATTTTGTTTAGTTAAATCCTTAGTTAGCCACTAAAAGAATCTTGTAGTGAATCTGGATATAGAGGTATGTTTTGGTAATTTCCAGCTTTATTAGTGAAAAGTTATCACCTGACTTGTCTTTTGCCTTAAATGTTTATAGGTCTTCAAGATGAAGGGACTCAGATATTGTATATATGTTTTAACTGCAGCAATTCATTGCTATATGCTTCTTGTGGCTGCTCAAACAACCCACCCCTCTGAAGGTGGGCTTTCTTCTAATGGTTAAATTGTCATACTTGCAATATTATTGAGTACACTCATTGTTCGGGTTCCCTAAAGCATTTTTTTCTAACTGACTTATATTCATTTGAAATTCGTACGTGTTCTAATTATTGAAAAGTTGTGATGTGAAATTGTAAACTGATAAAGACATTTTGTGCAAGATCTCAATTGTAAGGTTACAGTAGTGGACGCTCTAAAGCTTTAATTATCTTTCTTGCACTACCCCGTGCTTGAGTGGCCTAAAGCCTTTTCTTCTCACTAACTTGTTTCGTCTAACTGAATTCTATGTTCACTTCTTTTGTAATACATAATGATGAAGGCATCTTGCAAGCCAACACGCCCCCTCACGTGCAAGCTTGATTCTTTTTCATGGGTCAAGCACGATAAGGTTCTTTTTTGATATGGGTGGTATCGAGATTCGATGGATCTCTGCCTACCATGTTGAATTGTGTGACCATCTGATCTAAAAGCTTATGATGTTAGAAAGAACACACTTTTATTATTTAATGGTATTCTCAACACGACCCCACGTGTGGGCCTGATTCTTTTTCATGGGCCAAACACGTGGAAATTGTTTTTGATATGGGTTGTGGTGAGATTCGATCTCAAGGATTCTGAAATGTATGAGTACGCTGCCAAATTTCAAGTTTCATCCTATGTGTAAGTCTCTCCACTCACTTAAGATTTGTTGATGATCTCATGGTGAAGTGGAGTCAGTGACAAGGATTGAAGAAGCTTTGGCACACTTTAGTGCAGCTACTGGATTGATAGCAAATATGGACAAATCAAACATATTCGTTGCAAGTATGAATGATTAGATAAAGGAGCAGCTATTCACAGTAACAGGTTTCTCTCGGGGGGTGCTTCCTATTTGATATTTAGGAATGCCCTTATCCTCTAAAAAGTCGAGCAAGCTAGATTGCCATTTACTCATTGAGAAGATCCCAGTGAGAATTAAAACTATGTATGCTAGGCAATTATCTTATGCAGGGAGGCTACATGTGATCATTGCTGTTCTGTTTTCTATACATAATTTTTGGGGTTCAGTTTTCATCTTACGACAGAGTGTGGTGAAGGAAGTGTAGAGAATATTTATGGGGAAGCACAGCTGAAAGAGGATTTGATTGCCTGGGACAGAACCTTTGTACCTAAAAAGAATAGAGGGCTGAATATTAAAGGTTGTGGGATGTGGAACACGGCTTCTGTTGGTAAGTTGTTGTGGCAAATAGTCATGAAAAAAGATTCACTATAGGTGAAATGGGTGCATGGAAATTATATAAAGTCTGATACTAGTATATGGACTCACATGGCCCCTTTGGATGAAGCTTGTATTGAAGGAAATCAAAATCTTTGAAGGATTGAATGAGGGAATGGTATGTTCAGGGGAGATTTGTCCTAACTTCTGGTCCAAGTTATTCCATCACTAGAAGTTATATTGTTCTTCTAGGTAATCATCCTTGACTAGATGCTACTTAACTTATCTGGAATTCAGTTTTACTGCCCGAACACGGGTTTTTTATTTGGTTGGTTGTTCATCAAAGGCTGCTCACTGCTCACTAAGGAAAGATAAGCCCACGTGCACATACAGGTAGAAGTGTGAGAATGACAGTGAGGTCCATGTTTTCTACACGCTAATGTTAAGGCTCTCTGATTTTCTGAAGGCAGAAAGAGATCCATGTCAACATCATGCGTCATATTTGGGACTTTTGGTACGTCAAAGGGCAGAGGCAACCTGGGAAAAGTATTTTGCAACTGTTGTTGTTCCTTTCAACCAGCCTTTCCTCTGACCTTTAGTCACCGGCATCCATATTCTCTTTTTTGAGCTGCACAACTAATACTGCTAGTCCAAGCACTTTCTTTTGGACGAAAGAACTCATGATATTGGTATCACATTGTTTCATTTTTTTCCTTGTATGACCTATCATATTAAATTCATACCAATAGTTCAATTCAGACTTGACAACTAGATATCTACTTTCTCATATTAGTCCCTGGTATAAATCTGGTCGATCATGTCCCTTATATAGCTAACACGTTGATCTGTGAAATGTTAAGCCATGTATACTTTCTCCTTATAGTGGTTTATTTTGAAACTTAACAAAGTTTTGTTCCTATTTTCAGTTTCAGCTCTAATATCTATTAAGGGTAGTTTGATTGATAATATGAAGCACCTGAATGATTGGAAATGGGGTGATCCCTGTACTTCACACTGGACAGGAGTTTTTTGCAACATTTCTGATGCTGATGGGTACTTGCATGTCAGGGAACTGTAGGTTATTTTTCTGCATTCTGTAGTGTACGGTATCAGCAATTTTTTGTTCACTATATAGAGCCATCAGCTGCACAAAATATTTATGGTCTGTTAGTTCACTTCTCTCGTCATTCGAGTTTCTTTATCATTGCCTTAGATTCCTCAAACAAAATATATATATTTTTTTGTGTGACCGCAATACAAGAAAGGCCGTCAAATCTGTGGTTTTATTTTTATGGACCAAGTATGAAAGACTGTCAAACCTCTTGCTCTTGACTATTTCTACAGCCGTTTCATGAATAAAAATCTCTCTGGAAGTTTATCTCCTGAACTCGGACAACTATCCCATCTTCGAATTTTGTAAGTTGTAACAAATATTATAATTTACAGATAATAATAGTATGATAGGTTTCATTGTTTGCTTATCTATGCTACTTACTCTTCTTATTGTTTACAACAAGAAATTTCATGTGGAATAATTTGACTGGGAGCATACCAAAAGAGATTGGAAGCATCACAACTTTGAAACTTCTGTAAGTTAGACTTATGGACTTCTGAACTCCATTTTCCAGTGTCATTTTCTTGCATATTTCCCCCTCCACTCACCCACCAACAAATGCTGAGATAACATCAAAATAGTGTTTATATTTATTATGCTGTTAACAGTAGAACCTGACCTTGGGCTGATTCAATATGAATTCATATTATTAATAGCTGATAATTCCTGTGTAACCTCATATTGGAGGCCTTAATTGTTTTTCTGGAACAAGTTAAGATAAAACCAATATAGGAACTTCAACTAAGAAAGAAGAAGAATAAGAAGAATTGCTTAAGTAAGGTAGTCGCTTCTTTTTTTCGGCCGCTTTGGGATGGAGATACTTTATTGTTTACTATTGTAGAGGAACAAGATTTACCTGAATTCTGCAGATTTGAGGAATTTTTGGCACTTGGAAAATTCTTTTGATGGAAAGTTCATTGAGGAAAAAGTGAAGCCTTTTGCTAGTGAAATTATTGATCTCAATTTTGGTTTGATCCTGGAGCAATAATGTTCATGCAGGCTTTTGAATGGAAACCAATTGTCAGGATCTTTAGCGGATGAACTTGGTAATCTATCAAATCTCAATAGATTCCAGATAGACCAGAATGAGATATCGGGAGAAATTCCAAAATCCTTTGCTAATTTAAAAAAGATCAGACATATGTGAGTACTCATTTGATTGCTAACTTTCAGATGCAATCAAATCTAAACTTTCGTCTTCTTTATTTAATTTAACATATGATATGTCTGCAGCCACTTTAATAACAATTCACTGAGTGGTCAAATTCCTCACGAGCTTTCCAACTTGTCCACTATTCTTCACTTGTAAGTTAACAAGAAAGATTCCTCTTAGCTGTCACTTTTCAAACTGACACATAATCTCAGACGCTTCTAGGGCATAACCCTTGAAATTAGTCTGTTTCTGTTAGTTACCTGATTGCTACATGGTCTTGTGACAATATCTTTTTCAACAGGCTTCTGGATAATAACAATCTATCTGGCTACCTTCCTCCCGAGTTTTCTGTGCTTGCAGATCTGGCAATACTGTAAGTTCCTTGTATATATCATTGCAGATACTACCCTCACCAAATGTTTTCCATCAAGTGGTTAAACAATCTTGACAAGTTATCTTTTTGTAAATTTTATACCGTGTCCTACTTAATTGCTGAAACAACTTCCACTGTATGTGTTTCTGTCAAGTGGTTTTAACAATTTTGGCTAGTTCGTTTATAAATAGAACATAAAGTCATGTTTGAATAAAAAAGATTAGAATAGACTAGTCATAGATTATGAAGGGCTATTGACATGTTATTACTTATTTGTATTTGACTGACATTGTCGTGTTTATCTTAGCTGTACTCACTTTATCGGCCAAATAGCCAGGCAACTCATAACACACAGCATATTTTATGACACATCTTGTAACAGATATAGAATTTAAGAGCACTCCTGATCACCATCTTCAGATTTTTTTATTACTGTAGATCGTAAAATCTATCTAGCCCTCGCCATGACTGATACTAGAAATCTTTTATGGAGATGTAAATTGCCTTCAGCTTAAACATTTCATGTAATCTGATAGCTGCGTTAGTTTTTATATATGCAATGTGTGTGAAGTTTCCTTTCCTGTGATCCATAGACACTAGAGTCTCATTCTCTTTTTCTTTATGCAGCCAACTTGACAATAACAATTTCAGTGGATCTGAGATTCCAGCTTCTTATGGAAACCTTTCGTCACTACTGAAACTGTAAATGCTCCTTGGAAATATCCTTTAGTTTATTATTTTCATTTTTCCTTATTTTATATCCCGTTGATGAGAATGCGTGTGTTATCTGTAAGGGACAATACAGTTAATCACACTTTGAAAGAGCTAGTATAACTACTATATTCTAGACTGATGAGGGAAATGAATCCATGTGTATGTGTAGGCTTATGCACCATGACATTTAAAATCTTGTTAGTTCTCTCTCATTCATCATGTGGTTTAGAGATTTGGGTATTAATCCATAAAATATATTGGATTTGTCAGTCTGACCATTCCTTAGAATAAGCATTGAAATTGCATCTTCACACATGTCACACATGACAGTTTTACCTTTCCTTTTCTCATAGAGTTCTCATATTTGTGGAGCCTGATACTTGTTTGTGAGATTTCTATAGAAATTTGCTTTCTGCTTATACTTAGCTCTAGCGCCTTTGTAGCTAGTATCCTTCTGTTTGTTTTCTTTTTCCCTTCTGTTTTTAATGTGCCATATATGTTTATTGGTTTAAGCCAAGTTTTGAATATTGTGTATCCGTTAAAAGGAAGCCATTGAACGATAATCTTCAGTCCTTATTATCTCTTGATGCAAATCCTCAGCTCTATCTCGTATGGTATAGATCTTCCTTGCTCGACAACAAACATTTTATTTTACACAACTTTTATTGCTTCCAAGACTAATGCTTTGTCTTGTAAGTAGTAAACGTACAGAGCTAAGGAGATCAAGTGTCATTACATTTCTGTATATTTAGGTCTCTGAAATGCATAGAATAGTTATTTAAAATTTATGTTTACTTGTGAGTAAGATTTTGGAACTTGCGTTGTATTTTTAATGGTGTGAAATTACGAACCAATGCAAGTATTCTTTAATGCAGCCAATAATTGAAAAGTTGGGTAAACAAATGTTTTTTGCTCATGGAGCTGTTAATTGTATAACGCCTGGCCATTTCTTTCGTGATTATGGTGGTGTCTTGTGAGGACCTTGATTGTTCCAACATATACCTGCATTTACCTCTAAGCATTAGGCATATAAGGAAGAAGATGCCTAACTCTTTTTTTGTCAGCTAGGATTCAAACTCTAGATTTCATGGTTCTATATTCATCGACCACTAGGCCACACCCTTGGGTTTGTATCCCTTTTCGACTTTCAGCTTGTGCATTTCTTCATCTGTTGTATTCCCTTTCTCTCTTTTGATAATGTTTGACCCTTTATTTGCCTTGTGGTTTCTCTTTCCTATTCAGTCTATCAGGAAAATGGTGTGAGGGTTCAATAAGTTCACTAAACATCTGAAGACTAAGATGATAATATTGATAGTGATCAGTTCAATTTCCACCTTAAACTTTTTTAAATTGCATCGATCCTAGCAGAGCTCTTATTCTATTTTTACTTTTCTTTACATGTTAGATGATGATGGAGAGAAAGGGTATGAAGGTATAACAGATATAATGAATTCATGATACATGTTGTGAAAAGACAACTTACCAAAAAGTTATATATGAGAAAGGAATAAACCGAAACACAAGTATTTGGACTCCCACATTATGTTTGAATTTTTGAAAGACAGATTATGTAATATTTTATCATGATAGAACATATTGGTAGAAATAAACATGAAGTTAGGTCCTCATCTTGCACACTTCTGGAAGGTCAAATGCTGCTTCTGATATTGCAGAAGTGTCAGAAATTGCTCTTTGCAAGGATCCATTCCTGATTTCAGCAGAATTGCAAACCTAAGCTATCTGTAAGTGCGAGTTTGTTATTGTTTTGTTCTTCTTCTTTTGTTAAGCTTTATCTGTATATTTTTACTTCAAGATTGTTCAACTAGTATATCTCTGAAAATGTCTAGCTTCTGCTTGCTATACAGTGATCTCAGCTGGAATCAACTTTCTGGATCTATACCACAGAATAAGCTTTCCAACAATATGACAACTATGTAAGCCTTTTGATTTGGCCTCGATAGTTTCGTCATATATTTATATGAATTGACAGATGTTGGCTTTTGTTTCCACAGCATTTGAACAGGATTGCCTGGGTTCCTTTTACTTCTTAGCATATTCTAATGTATATTTCAAATGCATGATGCAGTATTCTATCACATAACCGTCTTAATGGATCTATACCCAAGAGCTTTTCTCTCCTTCCTTCCCTGCAGAAACTGTGAGAATCTGGACTTCGTCTTGCAATATCTACTATTTCACTGAAGGAAATGTACCATTAACGAATTGGTGGGACAAATTTGTCACAGGTCTCTTGAGAACAACTTTCTGAATGGTTCCATTTCCACTGACATTTGGCAAAACAAGATCTTTAATACAACTTCCAGACTTGTGATGTAAGATGTGAAGCAGAAAAATAACAGATCTTATTTCGATAGAAGTATTTACTTCCAGAGTCAAACCTTTGAATGAGGATTTCTTTCTAACAACTCTTTCATTGATTTTGCAAACCTAGTGATCTGCGGAATAATTCAGTTTCAAACATTTCGGGTGCTTTTGAACCTCCTGTAAATGTCACACTAAGGTATGATTTCTTCTTTCAAATTCAAAAATAAAACAATTTGAATGTTGGTTTATGTCCTCATGGGCCACATAAATAGGACAAACAAATGGGTAAAGAAACTAGAATAACAGAAGTAATATGCCATACCAAAAGGGAAAGTACGTCGATTTTCCTCGTGTGTGTGACAACAATTACTTAAATTACTTGAAGAAGCACAAATGCATGGAATCACTTCTGTTATGTTTTATCCACACACACCGATACACATGCTCTTAGCAAATTCATATATGGTGCTCTATAAAATGTAAACAAAATGCAAAGAACAAGGAGTTGAGAGAACCTTTGTGGTTTTCAGTTTTTTAATTGTTTGAAAAAATTAAGTATGCTTAAAGAGGAGGTATAGATAGAAAAGGGAATTCTGAACTTAGTCACATATTTTCATCTAGTTGCAGTGGAAAAGGATGAAATGATGAAGGGCCCTATAATATTGGTTATGGTCCTGATCAGTGTAAATCTTGAAAAAGTACAACGTTTTACCCAATAATATAAATGAGAAGAGTGTGTGTGTTGGGGGGGGGGGATTAAAATATATAAATAGAGGTAAACTATGAGCATAAAAGGAGTTTTCGTCTTTTGTTGAGTCTCTCATTTATTCGTTGAAAGGAGGCCTGAACAAATGGAGAGGAAGGAAGTTTCTGTAAAATTTGAGTCCACTACATGCCTTATGATGATTTTTTAATGTGTCACAATGTAATTCTAATCTAAGTTGCTCGGACTCTTCACTTTTGGTGCCGCACCCGTGTCGACAGGATATGGGTGTGGGTGTGAGATTCGTGTCCGATTTTGGGTATTTGGACCAAAATTGATGGAGAAAGTCTGGACAGTTTTAATGATTTTTATAATCAATAAAAAAGCTAAGGTGAAATTGAAGAAAATGGAATACCTTTTATATAGAAATTTCTATGTCACTCATTTTCCTTTGATCTCCTTCCAAGATTCTCTTCAAGTTCTCCACATAATATCTCATAATATAGGTTTTATAACTCTTTTAGATATTTTAATTATACTTAGACGAATCCCCGCACCCGTATCATTCATGGATCCATATCCCTTAATCTTAAAAGTTATATCATATCATGAAGGACCAGACCTTTAGATCCGCACCCATATCGGACACCCACACCCTAGCTCAAGCAACTTAGATTCTAATAGATTGTGAAACTGAGGGAGTTTTTCTGCAGTATATCACATCAAGACAAGTGATATAAACTGGTATCATTAAATTCTTGAAGAAGGAAAACATCACATTTGGAGAATGGAAATTGTGCCAAACAAAAAGAGTTATTGGTCTAAAATTACTTGTACATCTTTGTTACTGTCTCTGGAGTTCATGTTTTCAGTTATGCAGTCATTCTTGTTGTCCAATTATTCATAAATATCTGATTTTGACAGTGACTTGAGGTCATCTTTCAAAAATTGCTTTCTGATCTCTTTCTATCTCATGAGGTCAATTCATCTTGAATTCTTAATTGAAAATGTGCTCAATGTTTCTCAAAAGAAACATGTCAATAAAAATGTTTTAGATTTTGTACTATGTTAAAATTCATTTATTATTTTCATAGTCTTGCCCTAACTTTAGCAGACAATTTCCAGGTTCCAAAGCAATCCCATCTGCAGCAGTACAAGTATCAGAAACATTGGTAAATACTGTGGCCCTGACTTTGGAGCAGATGACGACGACCCTAGTTATTCAACAAATCCAAGTGGTGTTTGTCCTATTCATGCTTGTCCAACTGACAACTATTATGAATATGTTCCTGCATCACCTAAACCATGCTTTTGTGCCTCACCTCTTAGAATTGGGTACAGGTTGAAAAGTCCTAGTATTTCTTATTTTGATCCATTACAAGCAATTATTCGAGTCTTATGTGACTAGTTCCTTCAGTTGGACCTTTACCAATTGTGGATAGATTCATATTTTTGGGAAAAAGGACCTCGTCTGAGGATGTATTTGAAGCTTTACCCGGTGGTTGGGGACAATACATTTAATGAAAGTGAGATTCTTCGTATCAGCGAGATTTTTGCCTCTTGGGAATTCCGAGGAAGTCACCTGTTTGGACCATATGAGCTCCTGAACTTCACACTCCTCGGACCTTATTCACACTGTAAGTATTCACAGCTTAAATATATTCTAATTCAACTTGTAACAATTTAGGTTGTGTTACTACAATTGCATGACAATTGAATCATTGACATGCAGCATGTGGATAAGATTGAAATATTTGACTATCATTGCCACTTCTAGTCAACAAGTGTAAGGATCTTAATTCATATAATCAAATAGTATAGATAAGCAACAGAAGACTATGATCCATGATCTTCTAAGGACTTCATATATATATTGGGTTGAAAAGACAATGAAGTCTTTGTTTATATCCAAAGTTTTTTTAAGTCTTCAGATATTTTACGTTGAGGAACCTTGAAGGATCTCACTTACTTGATCAAAAGGTTGAAACTTCAAGGGGTTCAAACTTAGATAGTTTGGTCCAGTCTCTCTTCAAGAGCTTCAATTCTGGAGGATCTCAGCCCTTACAGTTTTTTTTGGGATGAAAGTTGATAAAAAAAATGGACCTTAGGCCTCCCGAAAAGCTAGCTCATGAGGAGGGGATTGTCCAAAATCATATCAGGAGAATAACCCTTGTCACTCCAACACCTTGCTGCACTCCCAAGACTTGACATTGGAGCGTGGACAATATAATAAGGGGGGGGGGGGGGGTTCCACACCGGAAACAATAAATTGGAATTAGTGTGGCTCTGAGACCATGTGAGAAATAAAGAAGAAAAATGTTACTCCCTCTATCCAGTTTGTATGTCTTACTTTCCTTTTTAGTCAGTTCCAAAAAGAATAACTCATTTCTATATCAATCAATAATCTAGTTTTAAAATGTCAATTTTACCTTAATGAAATGATTTATAGCCACACAAATATCTATCACTTTTTTTAGACCACAAGTTTTAAAAGTCTTCCTTTCTTTCTTAAACTCTGTGCCAAGTCAAACTAACTCATATAAAATGGGATGGAGGGAGTATTAAAATTATGTATTCTTTTATTACATTGAGCCCTATTGATAGATTCTACATTACAATTCATTTCCAAGTAGGACATATACACAATCCTATTCGAACACGCCCCCCTTAAGCTGGTGCATACAAGTCAGATATTCTGAGTTTGTTAAGATGTAATTAATATGAGGATCAGTGAGGGACTTGGTGAAAATATTTGCAAACTCATCACTCGACTTCACAAATTTTGTAACAATATCTCTTGGGAGCATCTTTTCTCTACAAAGTACCAGTCAATCTCAATGTACTTAGTCTTCTCATGAAATACCACCAATTTGATGTGATATCAAGGGTTGCTTGGTTATCACAGACAAGATAATGGCTCAATTGTTTTATTTCCTTTGTACGAGCTTTGATTTCTTATATTATCTGCAGTGAATCCTGAAATCAAAGGTAAAAAACAAAGCAAAGGCGTTGTGATAGCTTGCATTGTAGCAGCAGGTGCTTTTGCTGCCTTTGTTTCCTCAATTGCCACTATATTAATCACAAGACGACGTGCTAAGTATCAAAAGATCTTGTCAAGAAAACGTTTGTGTAAGTCCTCTTATTAGATTAGCTATAATTTTACTTTATCAAGTCTGCTATTTTTAATTCTTTCTGCAAAATTGATGAATATGGGTTTGCAGCTTCAAGCCTCTCTATAAAAGTGGATGGCGTTAAAAGTTTCACCTTCAGAGAAATGACTTCGGCCACTAACAACTTTGATACCTCAACTCAAGTTGGTGAAGGAGGATATGGCTCCGTCTTTAGGGGAATTTTAGCTGACAAAACAGTTGTTGCTATCAAGCGAGCAAAAGTAGGATCCCTGCAGGGGCAAAAGGAATTCTTGACCGAAATAGAACTATTATCAAGGTTACATCACCGTAATCTGGTTGTGTTACTTGGATACTGTGATGAAGAAGGAGAGCAGGTATGACAAAAGCTGAAAACCTTTTCAATTCCAACTGTTTTAGTTACTAATAATTCACACCATTCATCATTTTTAATCATAGTGAGTCATATTTCTTTAGTGTAGCATCATAAACCTTCTTGTATTCTTTCTCACTTCAGTTGCCAATGATCAGACTGAATGTGTAGCAGACTAAATGCTTTCTTGAGCTACTGAAGTCTTCTTGTTTAGCACAAAGAGTGATATAGTCGAGCAATTATGAGTCTTCTGTATACATTTGCAGATGCTGATTTATGAGTTCATGCCCAATGGAACTTTGCGAGACTGGCTTTCTGGTAAGAACTGTTTCCTGGTTGTTTCTAGCTTTCATATGATTAATCCTCCTCAATTTCTTTCTTTTAGTTTAGTAGTGAAGATCCAATGTGGAGTTGCAATGTTTATAGATGATCTTTGCACATGTTGTGTCATTAATAGTACTATGGTGAATTGATAATACAGGCTTCAGTATTTTATTGTGTTCGTGGAGAAGCCATTGTCAAGGTGGTGAACCATCTAAAAGTTGCATAATGAAAAAGATATCGCAGAAAATCTAATAGTTGGAGAAACATAGATTACATCTTCTTTTTCCTTATCAGAACAAGAAAAATTGTTAGCTTCTTTATGCGGCTGTGATAAACTTAAAATTGACATCAGTCAAGAAACTTTTGTATTGCTATTTAAGTAGGTGATTTCCATCATTTGACAGCCAAATGTAAAAAAAATTTGAAGTTTGGAGCAAGGTTGGGGATCGCACTGGGGGCATCTAAGGGCATCCTTTACCTCCATACTGAAGCTGATCCACCCATATTCCACAGGGATATTAAAGCCAGCAACATTCTTTTAGACTCTAAACTCACTGCCAAAGTTGCTGATTTTGGATTGTCTCGGCTTGCACCTGTCCAGGATGATGAAGGTCTTCTGCCTAATCATGTGTCAACAATGGTGAAGGGGACACCTGTAAGTCTGTCTATTGTCTAGATTTAAGGAAATAATTGTGCAATGATCTTACTGATTTTCTTATGTATATGCACAGGGTTACCTTGATCCCGAATATTTCTTGACCCGTAAAATGACAGATAAAAGTGATGTCTACAGCCTTGGGGTTGTATTTCTGGAGATCTTAACTGGCATGCATCCTATCTCACATGGAAAAAACATTGTCCGTGAGGTATTTCTGTCGGCTGAACACCTATTGGAATACGAAAACAGTGAATATTTGTCTAGCATTTTAGCAATAAAAGCATAGGTGTACGTATATAACCTTTAACTGTCCATGACAGGTAAAAATGGCTCATAAATCGGGAGTAATGTTCTCCATTATGGATAAGAGCATGGGATCTTACCCCTCCGAATGTGCGGAGAAGTTGGTGGAGTTGGCCCTAAAGTGTTGCCAGGACAAACCAGAAGACAGACCATCAATGCTGGAGGTGGTGAGGACGCTAGAAACCATACTCCAAATGATGACATATACTGATACCGATCCTTTGGATAATAAAGCCAGTTTCAGTGAAACTACATCATCAGCTTCATTTTCTAATACTAAAAGCGGAGACCTATTTATATCATCATCCAATGTATCAGGTGGTGATCTTATTAGTGGTGTTACTCTTAATATTACACCTCGTTAACATTAGTTTGTCTTCGACTGCATAAACATTGACTTGTACACTATGACTAGTAGGAAGTCTATACGACTTCTCTTTTATGTTGTATACGAGTGTACAATAATACCATCTTACTGCTTCTAGATTTATGTATATTCCTCAAGAATCTGTTGTGACAGACAACCCTTGTATATGTATAGTACATTATACATGAAGTGGCTCATCACTGTCCATAGAAATGCTACATCTAGTTGGTTATCATCCTTACACAATTGGCTTTTTTACTTTCAACTTATTGTTTTTACTGTTTTTTACTTATTTTATTTATTTATTTATTTTAGTTTATTGCTTTCCTATTTTCTAGCAAAATACGTGGTCAAAGTTAGTTGCCTAACTTTTTTGTTTATTTCAATTTATTGCTTTCCTATTTTCTAGGAAAATACTTGGTCAAAGTTAGTTGCCTAACTTTTTTTTTTAATTTCAATTTATTGCTTTCTTATTTTCTAGCAAAATACATAGTCAAACATAGTTGCTTAGCTTTCTAAAGTTAGTGGCCCTTTATGGCGATTAGTGACACATTTTCTTATTAAATTTTTTATCCACTTTGTAAGTGGTTATTATATAGGATTTTTTTTTTTTGTTGTTGTATAAATTCCAATGTTCTCCAAGTTAATAATGTGCTGAAATTTTAATGATTTGTTTGTACTTTTATACTTCAATTCAATTCGACTTTAGATAGTCTTTGTTTTAATAGTGACATCAGAGCTCTTGTTGATCTTATAGGCTCGAAAAATTTAATCTAGCGACAACACAAACAACATCTAGCAGCCTACCTTTAAATCCACATTTCACTTTCATTAGTGAAAATTATCAAATTTGATTTGTGAAGATGCATGCTTGTTTTGGAAGCCTGTGAAATCGAAAAATTATGGAAGAAGATAGACCAGTACATGTGTTTACAGGCAAATCCTATATATCTTGTCTTAGATGAAATCCAAAAGTGAAGAGAAGACAAAAAAAAAAAAAAACATAGGGCAAAGTCTATTATGCATAATTTTGTGGCAGTTCGTGTTCTACAAAATTGAGGCTTGTAAGACATCAAAATAAGTTTGGGATATATTGAAAAAATATATAAGATGACGATAGGACAAGTCAAATGCAAGTGTTGAGCTTGAAAAGAGAGTTTGAGTCCTTGAATATGCAGGAGGATGAAACAATCATTCTTGTAACTCACCTGAGAGATTTGACTCTAAGATTTTCCCTCTTGAAAACGAAAGTGCTCATTAGGTGAACTAATGAGTGCTCTTTAAGTACAAGAGCAAAGAAAGACCATGAGATGGGACAAGTTTAATGAAGGAGCTTTTTCTATACAAAAGCAATATTTACGTAAAGAAAAGCAACAATTCAACCAAAAAAATAAGGGCAAACATGATAGTCAAAAAAAATATTAAAGAGGTAAAGTAAGAGTTTTCTTCGAGTAAACATTGCGAAAAAACACATATCAGAAAAAGTACTATTAGTGGAGAGTCGATTCTATATGCAGAAAATATAAGCAAATAGGGCACATATCCAAGTTTGAAAATTAAAAAAGTACAGGTCCCTAACTTTGCAAGAACAACCAGCAGAAGTTATTGATGCACATGAGGCGAATCATTTTGCAGTTTCATACTTCTCAACAAATGATTCATTAGTGATTGTATACATCACTTGTGCAGTGATGCTGAAATGTTCAGGTTTCTTGATGTCAAGAAATGAGACTATTCCCTACTTATAACATAGGGTTTAAAGCCACAAGTGACTCCAAGTTGATCCATGGTATGGCATGACACTAAGAATAACATATATATAATGACTAAAAGTATTGATAGGGAAGCTAAACTGAAATATACCATGAGTCTGAGTAAAAGTAAATACTCAAAATGAGTTCATCCAAACATAAGATAATGTTGAAAGACTCATATTTGATTGACTGCAAACCTCTACTTAGATGGATTAATTGGACAAGCCCCCCCCCCCCCCCCCAACTAACTATAACAATCTGAAAACTGAAGACTAAATAAATGAACTAAATATAAAGGTTGTCCTCGAATGATGAGGACTCACCAAACTCTTGTTCTAATATGATATAAAGTCATACTAACAGCGAGCTGGATATTGAGCGTCTGAACCTATATTTTTGTCACAACCCAGGGGTACCTCCTAGATGTAACGAGGCGTATAAGACCCCGAGAAGCCTCATACAAGCCACATAGCATATCATAACATAAAGTAATAGAAATGAGAGGGAATTTAAAATTTTTCAATACAATCAAAGTCTTTTATAAAACGAGCGGAAGTCTAACAACACTTCCTTTTATGATTTCTCCCACATTAAGAACAAGTAGGCATAGAATACCTATTACCATCTTCTTGAGATTTTGGGTTAGGCACCGTTTCATTATTAGGCCTTGGAGGAGCACTAGAAGAACCTTGCCCAGAGAACTTTTGCCGAAACCCTGAAGACCTCGTCCACTGGACCTAGAATGTAAATAGTTACCATCATCCACTCTTGCTATCTTTGACTCTCTAGATCTTTCCTTTTGCTTTTCTTCCTCAATTTGTTGGGCATGCACTATAAGGTGAGAAATGTCCATGTAATGGAAAAGCATAGCAGTGCGGCACTCTTTGACTACTATGTCGGATACTCCCGACACAAACTTACTCATCTTGGCCCTACGATCCACCATAATGGAAGAGTCATACTTGGATAGTTGAGTGAACCTCAAAACGTATTCCCTTAGATTCATATTTCCTTGCCTAAGGTTGATGAACTCAAGTACCTTGGCCTCTCTCATCTCTAGAGGGAAGAATCTGTCAAGAAAATCACTTTTGAACCTTTCTCATTTTATGGGACCCGCTTCCACCAGCCTTGCCTCTTTCCATTGATTGAAACAAACATGATCAACCCCTTTGAGTTGGTAAGAGGCTAGTTATGCCTTATCTACCATAGTCACACCCATAATAGCACGTACCTTATAGACCTCGTCGATAAACTCTTGAGGGTCTTCCTTAACTTTGGAACTATAAAATTCATGAGGGTTCATTCTTGTAAAATCCCTCACTCTTGCCGCCGCTGTACCCACACTTGGGTTCACAAGGACTACCACCTCTATATTGGCTTGTGCCGTCAATGCTTGAGCCAACACTTGGAATGCCAACCTAAACTCTACATTTGTCACATTCTCATTCAATGGGTCAATCAGAGCTTGAGGAAGAGGTTGGGGAGGAACGTGAGGAGGAACCTCTTGATCAACATTGTCTTCCTCCATCCTTCTTGCATTAGCCCTTCTAATAGTCATATCCTGAAAACCATCGGGCACAGATTAGGAGAAAAACATATAGATTTAAACTCCATGGCACGACTTAGAGAAGTAAATAAGTGAAGTTTCCTAAATATCTAATAGCCTCTCATTCATAAATGTGGTGCGCTTCACACTTATGAAAAAGACTCTACTAGATGTGGTTTGAGACATCCTAGAACCATTCTAACCTTGTGCTCTGATTACGAGGTTTGTCACGACCTAGGGGTACCCCCTAGATGTAACAAGGCGTATAAGACCCCGAGAGGTCACATTCAAGCCACTTAGCATATCATAACATAAAGTAATATAAATGAGAGGGAATATAAAACTTTTCAATACAATCAAAGTCTTTTATAAAACAAGCGGAAGTCTAACAACATTGTCTCAAACCATCTAAACAACATGAATAAAGTCTTGGGTCATAGCCCATACAATAGTCCAAGACATAAGAGAAAAGCATAAAGGGAAGTGGTGATCACATCCTCGAACACAATAAGGACTCACCAAAACTTAACTTCCTTGATCAACAACGAAACTAGCCACGAGTGTGAGAATCAATGTCGATAGACCCTACATTCGATAAGAATGTAGGCAAGAGTATGCATAAGTACAATCAAGTACTACATATTATGGCTAGCATAAACAACATAAACATAAGCATTAGTCAACATAATACATAAGGCATAAGCATAATCAAGTTATAATAAGCCTCATAATGAAAGAGGAATACTTCCTTAAGTAACCTCACTTATCCGTAACCAAGACATAGGTCATCTGCCTCTAGTCAAGCTTGCATCATGGAAGACATATCTAGCAACACTCCAATCAAATCATCTTCAATACATAATTACATTATTCATACTTAACTTTTAAAGACATGGGGATTTGCCTCAATGCCTAGCTTATAAAGGCTAATGGGTATTCGCCTCTTACCTTACTTACTTTTAGATCGCGAGTACGCGCCTTCACAATCTCATCTATGACACGGGTACTCGCCTCCACATTATTTCATAAGGAGCATGGGTACTTGCCTCCATGTCCATTCATCATTGTAAGAACGTGGGGACTCACCTCTTGTTCAATTCTAAGGAGTATGAGAATCACCTCATATCCTTACATATGGAGGTCAAGGGTAATCGCCTCTAGCCTCATCAATTACATAAGCTTTTTCTCAAGATTTATTTTAGGTGAGCGATTCTTTGAACCTAGAATTATTTATATGAGTAAACCTTTCACATTCATTCAACCATGCTTATCAATTCATTGTGGGAAGTATCCCTTCCACATCATAACATTAACCATCAACAACTCATAGCCTAGGCTTTACTCTCAAAGCACTACATCTCATGATCATCTTCTATGCTCTAATCTCAAGCAATTAACATCATATTCATAATATATGCTTTGATCTGAAGTGATTCTAATCAAACTTCATCAATTCTATGAGGAGATATCTAGCCCACAAAGTTTCCCTTCATGGTGTCAACCCATCATATCAATTCTACCCTAAAATCATAGGATAGGCATGGGTACACATAATTTCATCCTAAATACATGCAATTCTATCGATTCAATCATAAAAAATCATAATCCACTCAATTGGATCAACATTTATCATAACCTACAACATTGGAAGAAACCTTAACTAGAATTGGGGAAATTCTTCTTCAAATTATGTAATTCTAGGGGACTCCATGGGAGGAAGGATCCCATGGATGAAAATCCATCATACCTTAGCCACAATGCCCAAAAAATCTTAAAGATTGGGAGACTTGATCTTGACTTAGCTTTAATCTCCTTCTTCTTCTTTCACTTTCTAGAGAGAGAATATTTGAGAGAGGATTTGGGTTTTCTTTTGGGAATTGAGAGAAAGACTTAATTGAGTGAGTTTAGGGGCCTAAAATCCTTATATAAATGGTCTAGGCTTAGGCAAAACGACACTGCATTGATTTAATTAAAATAGGAAAAGACCCTTAAGTCCCTAAAATAACTACCAGGTCCCCACCCACGAGACCACGACCGATGGACCATGGATGGACATGCGGTCCATCCTAGTCTGTCGTTGTCTCATTAGAGACTTTTGGCCATTTGACCGTTGTTGGGAACACAGGGTATGGACCCACCTACGAGGCATAGGTCCCAACATGGTCCATGGTATGGACCATTTTTTGAAGTTGCCTACCCACGACCCCACCTACAGTTCATGGGTCAACCCACGAGCCATGGTTGGCTCTCGTGGATGGCACCTGCAATTTCCTAACAACTACTATTTTACCTCATTTCGAATCCGGGGTGTTACAATTATAAAACAATATAATGCGAAGTATATGCGGTAAGTACTTTGAATGTATTAAGTATGTAAGATATGCATATATGGCTAACAACCTGAATATGATAAAAACTTGAGATGCTGAACCGAATTACATAAACTGATGCAATGATCAAATCAGAACATGCACTGGTAATACTGAAAATGAAGTAACTGACTACAAGGCTATGCAATAATTGAAATTGAACTGTAGGAGCTACTAATAACCGAGCCAACATGGAGTTCGATGTATAATCTCCATAACAAGGGCCCAATATACCTTATCAAGGTATCGATGCTTATCTGAGCTAATGTCTATAGAGGACTAAGGAGTTCATTTTTGTCTTGCAGGAGGCCTATAAATTCCTATGGTGGCACGTAGTTCTATAACTACCACCTAGACGCGACACGGTGCTTAGAACCATAAGTAACCCTAAGCTAACCTCATGGCATGACATGACACTAATATTTAGATAAATCAATAGAAAACTGGCAAGTAAATGCGGAAGCTAAATCTGAAATATCTTAATAAGGCCCATAATATTGAGATAGATTAATATCTAAAATAAATGAAATAAGTTAAATCTATATCTGATTGTCTAAAAAGCCTCTACTTATATGAGTGGCTAAGGCAAACCCTTAGCTCACTCTAACTTTATGAAACTAAAAATGACATAATGAAAGAAAGATAATGTCATACTCAAAGAATGAGGAATCACTATGCTATTGTTGTGCTGTACAGAACTCGTACTAATATCAGCCCGAATATTGAATGTCTGAACCTATATTATCAAATAATATAGATAGAAATTATGCGGTTAGTATTTTGAATGTACCTAGTATGAGGAATCTGCGTAATAAACATGATATATGAACATACTGAATTTGTATAATATGTTGATGCAATGACCAAGTAAAATGACATGAAATTGAGCTATACTGATCTGAAATACACGGTAACAAGTTCATACAATAACTGAAATATATGAGATACTAATAACCAACATAAACTATGTGAGCTATAACGTGGAGTATAATTTATTGCTCCCGCACCGATATTTACCATTATAAGGGATCTGATAACTAAGCTAAGGTGAATCCACTAACTAATGTCTATTTGAGAAAAATCCTATGGTGGCACGTAGTTCTAGGACTTAGGGATTGCTACTGAAGACCCATGAACGCTGACTAAAAACCTTCATCCATTAAGGTCACTTGATACTAAGTGTACTCTTAATGAAAACATGCATAATTTGGAAACAATAATAATCTGATAGCACTGAATGTGATGCCATATGTGGCTATGAGGTTTGATATTCTTCCGAATGTGTCATTAGATCCTTTTTTAGTCTCTAGTCCTGTTGGTGATTCTGTTGTGACTAAGAGGTCTATATAAAGTGTCCCATCTCCTTGTCCCATAGAGTCACTTATGTTGACCTTATAGAGATTGATATGCTAGATTTTGATGTTATCCTTGGTCTGGATTGGTTGTGCTCGTGTTATGCTTTTGTTGATTTTATAATTGGTGTAGTCAAGTTTTATTTTCCAAATGAACCCATCCTAGAGTGGAAAGGGGGAAATTCTATGCCTAAGGATAAGTTTGTTTCTTGTCTTAAAGCTAGAAAGATGATTTCTAAGGGTTGCATTTACCATCTAGTTAGGGTGAGGGATATAAATTCCGAGACCCCTACTCTTGAGTCGGTCCCTGTTGTAAATGAGTTTCCAGAAGTGTTTCCTGATGATTTACCTGATATTTTTCCTCGAAGGAAAGTAGACTTTGGTATTGTCCTTCTCCCCGCTATGCAACATATCTCTATTCCTCCTTATCATATGGTTCTAACATAACTTAAAGAATTAAAGGAGCAATTGAAAGATTTGTTGGATAATGGTTTCATTTGACGAAGTATCTTTTCATGGGGTTCTCTAGTTTTGTTTGTTAGAAAGAAAGATGATTCACTTTGTATGTGTATTGACTACTGGCAATTGAACAAGGTTGCCATTAAGAATAAGTATCCTCTCCTAAGGATAGATGATTTGTTTGACCAACTTCAAGGAGAAAGCTATTTTTCTAAGATTGACCTCCGATTGGGTTATCACTAATTGAGGGTGAAGGAAGATGGCATTCCGAAAACAACTTTTTAAACTCGGTATGGTCATGTAGAGTTTTTAGTAGTGTCATTTGGTTTGACTAATGCTCTTGTGTTATTCATGGATTTAATGAATAGAGTGTTTAGACAATACCTTCATATGCTTGTGATTGTGTTCATTGATGATATATTGATCTATTTAAAGAGTGAAGATGAGCATACCGATCATTTGAGAATTTTGTTGCAAGTCCTCAAGGAACAACAAATCTTTGCAAAGTTTAGCAAATGTGAGTTTTGGCTAAGGTATGTGGCTTTTCTTGGGCATATTGTTTTCGGTAAGGGTATTGAGGTAGATCCTAAGAAGACAGATGTTGTTAAGAGTTGGCCTAGGCCTTTATCTCCTTCGGATATTAGAAGTTTCTTGGGTAGAGCTGGTTACTATAGAAGGTTTGTTGAAGGTTTCTCTTTGATTGCTTCTCCATTGACGACATTGACTCAAAATAAGGTTAAGTTCATATTTTCCGAAGTGTGTGAAAAGTGTTTTCAAGAATTGAAATATAGACTTAGTTCTGCTTCGATGTTGACATTACCTGAAGGGACTGATGGTTTTGTTGTTTATTGTGATGCCTCAAAATTTGGTTAGGATGTGTCCTTATGCAAATTGGGAAAGTAATTGCCTATGCTTCAAGGGAACTTAAGATTCATGAGAAGAATTATCCTACCCAGACCTTGAACTAGCGGCAATTGTTTTTGCATTAAAGATTTGGAGGCATTATTTGTATGGTGTTCATGTAGATATTTCTACCGACCACAAGAGTTTGCAATATGTGCTTAATCCGAAAGATTTGAATCTTTGCCAAAGGAGGTGACTTGAATTATTGAAGAATTATGACATGAGTGTTCTCTATCACCCCGATAAAGCGAATGTGGCTCTTAGTTGATTATCGATGGGCAGTGTTACTCATATTGAGGATAGTAAGAAAGAGTTAGTTTGAGATGTTCATAGATTTGCCTAATTGGTTTTCATCTAGTTGACGTCATAGAATGGCTCGATTATTTTTCAGCTAGTTGACTCTACCAAGGGTGGTGTGATGGTTCACAATGGTTCAGAATTATATTTTGTGGTTGATGTTAAGGCCAAACAAGGTCTTGATCCGACTTTGGTTAAATTGAAGGAAGATGTGCTTAAAAAGTCTGTTGAGGCTTTCTCCCAAGGGGGAGATGGTGTGCTTCAATATCAAGGTCATTTGTGTCTTCCTAATGTTGATGACTTGAGTGAGAAAATCTTGTAAGAAGCCCATAGTTCTCGATATTCCATTCACCCGGGAGCCACCAAGATGTAGCATGACTTGTGGGAGATCTATTGGTGGAATAGGATGAAAAAGGATATTACGGAGTTTGTGGCTAAGTTTCCTAATTATCAACAAGTGAAATTGAACATAAAAACTTGGAGGTTTATGTGAAGATATTATCAACTTTATTGTTGGTTTGCCTTGCACTCGGCAACAATATGACTCGATTTGGGTTATTGTAGATCGAATGATGAAATCGGCTTATTTCATTCCCCTCAAGGTTTTCTTATTCGACGGAGGACTATGCTAAGTTGTGTTTGAAGTAAATGGTGACGTTGCATGGAGTGCCCTCATCCATTATCTGTAGTCGTGGTACACAATTAACTTCTCAGTTTTGGAAATCCTTCCAAAAGGGTCTTAGTACTTGTGTTAAGCTTAATACAACCTTTCATCCACAAACCGATGGGAAAGTGGAGCGTACTATCCAAACTTTGGAAGATATGTTGAGATTGAGAGCATGTGTTATTGACTTTAAGGGTAGTTGGGATGATCACTTGCCTTTGATTGAGTTTACGTACAACAATAGCTAGCACTCAATTATTGGCATGGCCCCATTTGAGGCTCTATACGGTAAGAGGTGTAGAAAGTTCGGCTTATTATAGCAAGGTTGAAAATCTCTCAAAGTCGACAAAAGTCCAATGCTGATGTTAGAAGAAAAGATCTTGAGGTTTATGTTAATGATTGTGTCTATTATAAAATTTCACCCATGAAGAGTGTAATGAGGTTTGGCAACAAAGGGAAGCTTAGTCCCTGATATGTGGGCTCATATAATATTATTGTTAAGGTTGCTTATGAACTTGATTTTCCTAACGACTTGGCATCAGTGCATCTAGTTTTCAATGTTTCATTGTAGCAAAAGTGTGTTGGATATTCGACATATATATTTCCCTTAGAATGTTTGGGAGTTAAGGAGAATCTCTCTTATGAGGAGGTTCCAATTGAGATTTTAGATCAGCAAGTTAAGAAGTTGAGAAATATAGAAGTTGCTTCCGTGAAAGTTCTTTGGAGGAATCTGTCAGTTCAGGGTGCTACTTGGGAGGCCGAGGCCGATATCATGTCCCACTATCCTCATCTCTTTCCTTCCAATCCTACTCTAGCTTGAGGTATTTAGTTCCTCATGTTTCACTCTCTTGGTGTCATGTGTCTTAGATATTACCATGATTTCCTCATTATGCATGATTCACGAAGAGCTTAAATTTTGAGAAAAAGAGTTTACTTGATTGATTTATACATGTTTATGTGCATTTGAGTATGAGTTGCATATAGACATCATGATATGATGTTTTGAAAAGCTTTAGCTTGGATTTGATGTTTCCTCCTCGGATATGTGCATTTATATAATTGCATGCATGTTGGGCTGTTAGATTAAGTTCCTACCCTCTTTATGATGTCTTGAATCTCATTCGAGGATGAATGTTCCCCAAAGGGGAGAGTTTGTAACAACTCGAATTCGAAAGGGTAGAATTTCATCTTTTTGTAGGATCTGGTGCCAGTTTCGATGAAGCCACCCATGGCCCATGGACTGAATCACGCTCCCTAGGTCAGCTCTATGGATGGCCAGCCCAAGAGTCCAAAAATGTCAAGTTTCATTACATTTCAACTATTCACCAGGACGGTCCGTAATTCAATGCATGAGCCGTAAATAGGTTCCGTAGGTGAGTCCCAAACTTAAAGAAATTTTGAGGTCAGGAGTTGGAGCCTATGGATGTGGTCCATGGTCCATCGATGGACCCACGAGTTGTAGGTGTGGTCCATCATTGGATGCCCAAAAATGTTTGTCTCTGAACTCATCGACGACCAACCAGGACGGTCCATTAGTTGATCGACGGACCGTATGTTGAGGTCGTTGGTGAGCTCGACAGTTATTTTCTTAGGGGCTTTGGGTATTTTCCTAATTATTCTAGCCTAATACTATGTCATTTTACCCTTCATCTAAAGACCTATATAACCCTTTTAACCCTAAATTTCCACAATTGAAAATCATTCTCTCAAATTCTTAAAAGAAGAGCAAGTCTTACTCTCCAAAATATTTCTCTCTCTAGAAATTTTGAAGATGAAGGAGTCCACCTAGGGTTTCAAGTGAAGTCTCCAATCCCACCATTGAAGACAAGATTTTAGCATTGAGATATGATAGTTTTCATCCATGGAGCCCTTTCCTCCATGGAGTTCTTAAATTCTCTAATTTACAAAGCTAGAATTCCCAATTGAGTTATGGTTTTCTTCCATGTCATGGGTTCCTTTCAATATTGATTTAATTCCTAGATTTATGAACTTTTATTCATGAATTGATATAATTTCATGATTTTAAGATAAATCCATATGAACCCGTGTCTAACCCATTTTTCTAGATACTGATAGTTAAAAGTGAGTTTTGAACTATGAAAGGTGAATTATGGAATCATGCATGTTCTTATCAAATTGATGAGATATGATGTAGATTTCTTTGAGTGTAAAATCATATATGTTGTTGTTGTGGTTAATTGTTTTGAAAAAATTTCTCACACAACTACTTCATGCATGAATGTGAAAGATTTTCTCACATAAAGGATTCTAAGGTTGAAAGATTTTCTCACCTAAGATGAATCAAAGTTAAGGAGCTATTCTAATGAACCTAGCTTTGATTGGTTAATTAATTGTACCTTTCCATGGATGACATATGACTTATCTTAGATTGGAAAGATGACGTGCCCTTCCAGGGATATGAAAGAAAATTTAAGAAAATGACTATTTTGTGGGATTTACACTTAGCACCGAGAGGATATTGAGATGTAAGCTCTACCATTAGGAGATGTTGGGTTTCTAGTAGCAATCTCCTTATCCCATACCTATGTGCTCCAATAGGATGATTGTCTTAGATAGACGTTAGCTAGTGGATCCACATAAGCTAGAAGTTTATGGTCTTACCTATCCTAGTAGGACTCCCTTTTTCAGTGTGGGTTAGACACGAATTCCGTCTTGATAGCTCACATGGTCTTATATGTCGGTTAAAGGTAACTCTCCCACAATAATGAACTAAGTTTACTTCAAGAAGTATCTCACATGTGTTTTAAGATGATTTCTATTTTCATTGACCATGTTTATGACTTATGTCTTCTAACCCTTTTTATATCATGGTTTAGCTTGGTAATTACATCTCATGAAGATATCCCCTTTTAAGCATGTTTTCAAAGGTTTTATGCATGGCTATCTTACTTGGTACATATTTGTTCTAACACATACTCTTACCTACATTTTTCTCGAATGTAGGGTCCGACCTTACAGATTCACACTTCTATGGATAAAGATCTTATATAGAAGCTTGAAGATTGGTGAGTCCTCATTTTCTGTGGACTGAGCTTTGGTTTCACTTTTGTCTTTACTTTCCATTTTGGAATTTGATGTATGGGCTACGCCCCGATCAATCTTCTATATTAGATGGCTTTGAGAAGATGTTTAGACTTCCTCTTTTCTCTATAAAACTTTTATATGTTGAAACTATCTTTTAAATCTTTAATATTCTATTATCTTGTATCATGACTTCTAAGTGGCTTGTATGGGGCCTTTCGGGATTTTATACACCACGTTACGCCTAGGGGCTACCTTGGGGCGTGACAGTTTTGATGCAACATGGGGAGTCATTTCTTATGCTTCAATGCAACTTAGGATTCACGAGAAGAACTATCCTACCCATGATTTGGAAAGCGGCTGTTGTTTTTGCCTTAAAGATTTGGAGGCATTATTTGTATGGTGTCCATGTTGTTGTCTTATCGACCAAAAAAATTTACAATATGTATTCAAGAAAAAAGATCTAAATCTTCACCAATGTATGTGGCTAAAACTCTTGAAGGACTATGACATGAGTGTCCTTTATCACCCGAGCAAAGTAGTGTGTTAGCTAATACCTTAAGTTGGTTGTCAATGGGTAGCGTGGCTCATGTTGAGGATGACAAGAAAGAGTTGGTTCGTGATGTTCATAGATTGGCTCGATCGGGTGTTTAGTTAGTTGAATCCAATGAAAGAGGTGTAGTTGTTCATAATGGTTCGGCATCGTCTTTTGTGTTAGATGTTAAAGCAAAGCAAGGTCTTGATCTGATTTTGGTTAAGTTGAAGGAACAGTTCTTAAAAAGTCTATCAAGGTTTTCTCCCAAGGGGTAGATGGTGTGCTTCGATATCAAGGTCATTGGTGTGTTCCTAATGTTGATGACTTAAGGGAGAAAAGTTTATCGGAGGCTGATCTCGATATTCCATTCACCTAGGAGCCACCAAGATGTATCGTGATTTGTGGGAGGGAGGTCTATTGGTGGAATTGGATGAAGAAAGATATTGTTGAATTTGTGGCTAAGTGTCCTAATTATAAACTGGTAAAAGTTTGCATCAAAAGATGGGAGGTTTTATCCGAAGATATTAGCATCCCTACTTGGAAGTGGAAATATTAGAATATGGACTTTATTATTAGTTTACCCAGTGACAACATGATTAGATTTGGGTATTGTTTATCGTATGACGAAATCTGCTCATTTAATCCTTATCAAGGTTTCTTATTCGGTGAAAGATTATGCTAAGTTGTATCTATGGGAAATGGTTAGGTTGCATGGAGTTCCCCTATCCATTATCTCCGATCATGGTATCCAATTTACTTCTCAATCTTAGAAGTCTTTCCAAAAGGGTCTTGGTACTTGTGTAAAGCATAGTATGACCTTTCATCATCAAACCGATGGGCAAGCAGAGCGTACTATTTAAACTCTGGAAGATATGTTAAGAGCTTGTGGAATTGACTTCAAGGGTAATTGGGATGATCACATGCCCGTGATTGAATTTGCATATAATAATAGCTATCATTCAAGTATTGTATGGCTCCATTTGAGGCTCTCTATGGTAGGAGGTGTAGATCTCCTATAGGTTGGTTTGAAATTAGTGAGGTTGCTTTGATATGTTCCAAATTAGTTTAGGAGGCTATGGAAAAAGTTTGACTCATTAGAGAAAGGTTGAAAATGGCTCAAAACCGACAAAAGTCCTATGGCGATGTTACAAGAAGAGATCTTGAGTTTAATATTGATGATTGGGTTTACTTAAAAATTTCTCCTATGAAGGGTGTAATGAGTTTTGGAAAGAAGGGGAAGCTTAGTCCCCGATATATAGACCCATATCAGATATTGAGGCGTATTGGTAAAGTTACTTATGAACTTGATTTTCCTGATGATTTAGCATCCGTACATACGGTTTTCCATGTTTTCATTTTGAAAAAGTGTGGTGGAGATCTAACATCTATTGTAACATTAAAGAATCTTGGTATAAATAAAAGTCTTTCTTCTGAAGAGCATTTGGTTGAGATTTTGACGGAAAGTTAGAAAGTTGAGAAACAAGGAAGTTGCATCCATAAAGGTATTGTGGAGAAATCAATTTGTTGAGGGCGCTACTTGCGAAGCCGGGGAAGATATGATGTCCCAATATCCTTATCTGTTTCCCTCTGATCCTACTCTAGCTTGAGGTATTTAGATTCTCATGATTCATTCTTTCGATTTCATGTGTCTTAGTCATTCTCATGTTTCCATATGCATGAATGTATGTTTTATGAAATGACTTTTGAGTATGTTTTAGCTTAGAGTAGATTTTCCTCCTCGGATATATGCATTATTAATGAATTGTATCCATGTTGGGTTGTTAGTTTCTATCCTATCCCTTTCATGATAGATTGAGTTCCATTTGAAATCGAATGTTCCCAAGGGGGAGATATCATAACACCTTAGACTTTGGAAAAGGTTAAAGTTGGTCAACGGGCAAGTCCATGAACCTAAAATGGACTGTGAACCCTTTACGCAACCCTAAAAGGTCCATTTAGGGGACCATGACCCTTTTAGGCTTATGTAGCCCAACTGCTTAGGGCTGACAAAAATTTGGGTCATCTGGAAGGAATACTAAATGGCCCATGGTGACTTGTACAATCCGTTTAGATGTCCTTTTAGGGTCACCCATTAACTTTTAAATTAAGGTCATTTTGGTCCTTCCTCAATGTGTTTAACATCTAAGCTATGCCATTTTAACCCCTATTCTAAACCTTATATAATAAGTTAATTAAGTCCTAAAACTAACAATTCTAATTCATTTACCTAAATTCTAATTTCCGTCCAAGTTCATCCCAAAATTCTCTCTCTAAAGCTAAGGAAGAAGAAGAAGGGTTTCACTTCAATATCTTCAATTCACTATGGGTATTGGGACTTGATTACTAATGTATGTTAGTATTCACCTATGTAGTCGTTTCCTCCATAGGGTTCCCAAAAATCTCCTAATTTACAAGTTAGATTCTCAAGTGAAAAGTTAGGGTTTTATTCAATCCTTATTGGTTCTCTTCAATTGTGATATTATAGATTAATTTCAATCTTCTAATGCATTAATTGAAGTAATTACATGATTTTGGGTTGAACTTAGATGTACCCATGCATGATTCATGATTTTAGACTATGAACCCATGATGAAGCTTATGAACTATGAATTTATGAAGATATGAATGCTTTTATGAAATTGATGTAAATGTTTTAAGGATACTTTGAGAGTAAAGTATCAATGTTGTTGTGAAAATTTTTCTCACATATTACTTAGAACATGATTGTGAAAGGTTTACTTGCATAAGGATTCATGAGGTCGAAAGGATTTCTCACCTAAGTTGAAACAAGTTTTAGGAGCTATTCTGAATGAACTTTAGATTGGATTGATTGTTTAATTGTGCCTTTCCATGGATCATAATATGAATATGACTACTAACTATTTCGTGGGATTTTTACTTAGTACCGAGCGGGCTTTTGGGATGAATGTTTTTGTTTAGCGTCCATGGACCTTTAGTAACAATCCCTAAAATCCCATAACTATGTGCAGCCATAGGATTGTTCCAGATAAGTATTAGCTAGGGATCCACTTTAGCTCAGACTCATGGTTCTTACCTTGGCAAGTAAGGATATCTCTTTTCGCTGTGGGATAGACATCAAATTCCATGTATTAGCTTACATGGTCTATGTCGATTAATGGTACACTTCCCATAATAATGAACTAAGTTACTTTGAAGTTATTTCACAAAGTGTTTTAAACATGCCTTGCATTTAAATGGTAACCTTATTCAACTGACGTTAGTCGATGCACATACAAAGTGAACCATCTTTTTTCAAACAAACAAAACTGGAGCACCACATGGAGAAATACTTGGTTGGATGAAACCCTTATCCAAAAAATCTTTCAATTAATCCTTTAATTCCTTAAGTTCTTTTGGACCTATTTGGTAAGAAGGAATAGAGATAGGTTGCGTATCTAGGAGAAGGTTAATACTGAAGTCTATTTCCCTGTTGGGAGGAATACCAGGTAGATCATCAGGAAACACTTCTGGAAACTCATTAACAACAGAGACTAACTCAAAAGTAGGGATTTTGGAATCCATATCCCTCACCCTAACTAGATGGTATAAGAAACCCTTAGAAATCATCTTTTAGATTTAAGAGAAGAAGCAAATTAACTCTTAGGCATAGAATTTCCCCCTTTCTACTCTAGGATAGCTCATTTGGAAACTGGAATTTGACCACTTGGGTTCTACAATCAATAGAATCATAACAAGAATGCAACTAATCCATGCCAAGAATAACATTGAAATCTACCATATCAAGCTCTACAATATCAACATGAGTGACACTATGGGGTAAGGAGATGGGACATTTTCTATAGACTCTTTTAGCCACAATAGATTCACCAATAGGAGTAGAGATAGAAAAAGGGTCTAACAACACATCCGAAAGAATATCAAACCTCATAACCACATATGGAGTCACAAAAGACAACGTAGAATCGAGAGCAAGCAAAGCATAAACATCAAGATGAAATACTTTCAACACACCGGTTACCACATCGGGAGAACCCTCTTGCTCATGACGAGTCTGGAGTGCATAAAACCTATTTTGCTTGTGACTCCCACTAGAACCGAACAAAGGATTAAGTTGAGCCTGTCGATGATTATCTCCTTCATTCTTAGCAACTGAGGGACAATCCCTTATCTTATGATCTATCTTTCCACAACCAAAACATGTATTAGAATCGGCTAGACATCTGCCCTCATGCTTCATTCCACATTTAGCACAAGTAGACAATGAAGATCCACTACCATTTACTCCTTGAGGCTTAGGGTTAGACACCCTATCTTTGTTAAACCTAGAAGGAGCATTAGAGGAGCATTGTCGGAACTTAGAACAACCATGTCCATCGGACCTTGAATGTGAAAACTCACCATCACTGGTCTTGCCTTTTTTGTCTCCCTAGATCTTTCCTTAAGTTTCTCTTCTTTTATTTATTGAGCATGCACCATTAGACAAGAAATTTCCATATCAATGATGAGCATGGAAGTATGACATTCCTTGACTACCATCTCGGACACCCCCGAAATGAACTTAATCATCCTTGCCCTAAGATCGGCAACCATAGTATTCCTTCACACTTATGTTTCCTTTGCTAAGGCTAATGAATTCAAGTACCTTTGCCACCCTCATCTCAAGGGGAAAGAACCTATCAAACAAAGCAGCTTAACTTTTCCCAATCAAGAGCACCTGCATCAACCACCCTCTCTTCCTTCCATTCGTTTAACAAAACTTGAGAAACACCCTTAAGATGATAAGCGACCAATTCTGCCTTTTCCACCAGCGTCACTCTCATGATCATCAACACCTTGTACACTTCATCAATAAACTCTTGAGGATCTTCCTCAACCTTGTAACTATTAAACTTCAGAGGATTCATTATAGTAAAGTCACTATAGATGCCGTCATACCCCAAATTGGGGTCACGGGGACAACAACTTCCCTATTGTCTTGAGCCATCATGGCTTGGTCCTATACTTGGAAAGCAAACCTAAACTCTGCAGTAGTCACTTGTTCGGCCAAAGGATCTACCGAAACTTGAGGAGCTTAAGGAAATCTTCTCGTTCCACACTTTCATTTGCATTCCTCCTAATGTTTGCTCTTCGAGGGGCCATATCCTAAAAAGCATTGGATAGGGATTAGGCGACACATATAATTACACTCTACCACACAACTTTAGTAAAATGAAACAAGCGGAGTTTCCTAATCATCTTATAGCTTTTTATTCATAAATGTGGCATGTTTCACACTTATGAACAAGACTCTACCCAACGTGGCTTTGAGACTTATTATGACCTTTCTTAACCTTGTGCTCTGAATACCAAGTTTGTCACGACCCAAATACTCCCTAGACATGACATAGAACATAGGACTGTGAAACACCCTACACATGCCACTTAGCATACATTATACAATATAATAGAGTTTAAGAGTTTAAAATACAATTTATATCGAAAAGCATTTGTTAAAAATGAAGCGGAAGTCTAACATAGTCTCAAAGTCAACTAGTATATCAAGATGATTGGGACGCAACCCATACATAACATATAATATGGAAATATAAAGATAATAAGCAATAAAGGGTTCGGTCCTTGGAACATACGGACTCACCAATATTCACAAGCTAATAAGGTGAACACTAGCCATGAGGATTTGGAATTAGAGCGCCAGACTCAATATTTGGGAAACAATGTAGACAAGAGTATTCATTAGTACAAAGAATGTACCAAGTATGGTAGCAATGTATAAGAGTTATAAAATCATGCTAAAAGGACTTTTCATGATATGTAATGACCAAGTTAAAACATAAGATAAGAGGATAGAACCATAACCTTGATCATGGTCGATGCAAGTGAAAATCGTCTTTAAACACATGTGAGATACTTTTAGAAGTAACCTTAGCTCATTATTATTGTAGGAAATAGCGTTAACCGACATATAGACCATGTGAGATATCACATGGAATCCGATGTCTATTCCACACTGAAAAGAGATGCCATCACTTGCCAAGGTAAGAACCATAAGCTTCTAGCGTAAGTGGATCAACTAGTTAATGTCTATATAAGACAAACCTATGGTGGCATATAGTTTATGGGACATTGGTAATCACTTCTTGTCCACTCGGTGCTAAGCATCAATCCACCAGATGTCACTAGTCTTTACTTGTCTTATTATTATGAGACATGGGTAATCGCCGCTTGTCTTATTGTCCATGGAAGGTACATCAGGTAGACAATCCAAGCTAGGTTTAATTAGAATAGCTCCTAAATATTAGTTCAAATTTTAGTTGAGAAATCCTTTCAACTCTAAGAATTCTTTATGTGTGAAAAGCCTTACACATTCATGTATTGAGTAGTATGTGAGAAATTCTTTCACAACAACAACGACATTAATTCTTTACTCTCATAGCAACTCAAATTATTTTCATCAATTTCATAAATAAAATGCATATCTTCATAAATTCATCTTTCATAGTTCAACACCCATATTGTATCATCATGGTCTTTAAAACATGAGTTATGCATGGGTTCATGGGGGATTCAACTTAAAACATGCAACTACTTCAATTCATGAATAAGAAAACATAAAACAATCAATTGGATCAACATTGAAAGGAACACATGACAATTGAATAAAACCCTAATTTTATTGGAGAATCTAACTTTACAATATTGGGGATTTTAGGAATCATATAGAGGAAAGAGCTCCATCGGTGAAGACTTTCATACCTTGGAGTTCAAAGACAAAAATCTATGGTGGATTGGAGACTTGATCTTGAAATCCTAGACTTTTTCTTCTTCCTTAGAGAGCGAAATATTTGAAATGATGACTTGATCAACTTTTGGGAATTTAAGAGAGTGAATTGAGTTGGGCGATTTGGAGATTTAAAATCATTATATAAGGCTTAGGGTAGAGGGTAAAATGACATAGTATTGGGTTAAAACAATTTGGAAAAGACCCATAGCCCCTTTAAAAATAAATGTAAGACGCCGTCGACAGCTGGACCCACAGTTCGCACGTCCAGATACAAACCATCCTGGTCAACTATCGGTGGCTTTAGAAACTTGTTTCTGGACCTTTGAACGATGGGACCCATGTACGTTCTGTTGGTCAACTTACGATCCGTACATGGAAACTGTAAGTCCTAGTTTTGTTCCTCAAAATTTTACCAAGTGTGCGACTCACCTATGACACCTACCTACGACTTGTATATTAAACGATGCATCATCTTGGTGAACTGTAAAAGAGTATCGGGACTTGACATTTCAACTCATTTGGACTTGCCACCGACAGGCTGTGGTTTGACCTATGAACCGTCGGTTTTTCCGTCGAAACGTACACCAGATTTTAGAAACTTGAAATTTTTTTCCTTCTTTTCGAATCCAAGGTGTTACAAACTATCACGTCATTGAGATAAAAAAAATTATGTTCCTGCAATGTTATCACAGTACATTCCAAAGTAGAGGATGAACAATGAGCAACTGATGGGCATGAGGAAATTTACTTCTCAATATGATAGAAGAAGAATTCTGAAAGTAATGTTGCAATTAAGAAAACTTGTTTTATTCATGAAAAATAATACAAGTTACCATTTTTTCTTTGTTAAAATCTTAAGAAGCCTATTCAAAAAAATATAATAAAAATCAATGACTAGAAATATCATGAGACTCATTTATATTTAGGCAAACTATATAAGGTATATCGAAATTTAAATTTTTTTCAATTGTTATGTGTTTTTGTACTAGTCATTAGCATGAAGCATAGGGGTTCTTCCTCTTCAAATGTACTTAGATAAAAATAAATGGTGTCCGCTTCCCTTACATTACATTTATGTCAATTTTGACATATGCTTTCAGTTAGAGAAAACACAAGATCTTATATTGAAAATGCAAATGGAATAATGTGAAACTGAGAGGAAATTCAAGGTCTCCAAAATAAATATAATTCCACAGATACATCCAAAATGCACAGACAATGTATACAACATATAAATTAATTTTATAAAAGGTTTCAATAAGTCAATTGATTTTCATTGATAGTAATAATTTTACTTGCCCATAAAACTAATGCTCACTATTAAAATATAAATTCCATAATTTTAGAGCCTTCCACAAGGAAAGAACATCAAACTTAATAATTACTTGTCTAGAAATAGATTTTTAACTTAAATCATTGCACAATGAATAAATATTAAGCAAATACAACCATATCCTTCGTAAAACAATTAATATTATACATTAAGCGTAGAGTAAACATACTTATTTATATTTAAAAATATATATGATAATATATGATTCATTCATAAAGTTAAATTCACCATACCCAATTGTCATGACCCAAAGTACACCCTAGATGCAACATGACGTATTAGACCCTGAGATTACACAAGCCACTTGAGATATATATACACAACATAATAGATAAAACTTTCATATAATGAAAGTGTTTGACATAAAGCGGAATCCTAATTACAATCTTAACAAGTCATCTTCTAAATCAAAAGAGGTGGTCGGGGCATAATCAATACACCACATACAACATTTGGAAAGTAAAGAGATATGAAAACAATAAAGGTGACATGGTCCTCGGAGTATCAGGACTCACTAAGTCTTCGAATCTACATGGTCATCCACTAGCCACAAAAGGAGGAAGAGAAATCGCCACTCCCTACATTAGTGAAAAAATATAGGCACAAGTATGTATTAGTACATGAAATTTAATATGTATAGGGGCAATGCAACAAAACATGATACATGATCATAAAAGGACATAATCGAAATGATGATGTGTATGACCAAACTAAACATTATAAAAATCATTTGAAGTTGAATCATAAATCATCAACAAGGTCAATGCATCTTAAATTCATCAAGTAAGCGTCATTAAAACATTGACCAATGTAAATCTCACAAAATAGACCATGCGAGCTATAACATGGAATCCAATGTAAATCTCACAACGAGAAAGGAGAGTCTATTTTCCAAGGTAGAACTTTGTATCATGATTCATATGCTATATGTGGATCCACTAGCTAGGCCATTTAAGACAATCCTATAGGGGCAAGTAGTTTTGAGCTCGAGGTTAATGCTAGAGACTAGCTTATTTGAGCCTGCACCTTAAATTTCTCTCAGTACTAAGTTAAATCTCAACGGAATATTCAATTTCATAAAGCTATCATAATCCATGGAAAAGTACAATTCAAATACTAGTCCAAGCTTAAAACATCATAGAGTAGCTCATTAAATATTGAATCAAGATTTTGGGAGAAAATCTTTCATTAAGCCATGTTTCCTTAGTATGTGAAAAAATCCTGTCACAATTTCATTGATGTTTATCTTAAAGAAACTTTATTTATAATACATTGTTTTTCATAAATCATGCATAACTTCATGAAAACATTAAGTCATAGATTCATAGTTTCTTCAAAAATTCATGTCTTTTAGGGTTCATAGTCAAAATTCATAATCAATGAATGGGTTCATGTGATTTTTATTGAAAAGTATTTAATTGAGTTAAAACAGACATAATAAGATCAAATTCAAATAATTGAGTCAACATAAATCGAACCCATGAAGAATTGAATGAAACCTGATCAATTTAATTTAAATTGAACTTGGAGAATTCAAAAACCTTGGGGATAAATGGGTGAATGGAACCCATTGATGAAGCCCTACATACCTATTATCAGATTCCAAAAGCAATGGTGATAACGAAGACTTGACTTGGAACCCTAGCTTTTTCTTCTTGACCTTGGGAGATAATTGGAGTGGATGAATCTGGATGGGATTTGGTGATTTAAGAGAATGACAGAGTAGGGTTCATTTTAAGAGTAGAAAGGTAGTTATAAGACTTATAAATAGGGGTAAAACGACGTAGTATAAATATTAAAAGCATAGGAAAGACCCAAATACCCTTAAAATAATTGTTGGATGGTTTTTACTGTTAAAACAACTTCAGAAACCCAAATTTCACCTTACTTTCCACAAGACCTTTCTACGGTCCATAGACCTCATCCGTACAACTCAACTTTTAGTCTAAAATTTCACTAAGTCTGAAAATAGAACCCATCTACTACTCGTCGACTTTCCTATGGTTTGTCCTATTCATTCATAGAAAAATTTCAGATACTTAATTTTCCAAAACTCCATTCTAGTTCCTACCATTCCATTTCTATGGCTTGTTGGAATCCTATGGTCCATATGTATGTCTCATAAACCTCTACCCCAAAAAATTTTTTACACTTCTCTTTCCTTTCTCAACTTTCCATCTCTCGAGGTGGTACAATATCGCCCCCTTGGTACATTCTTCCTCGAATGAGACTAACGCTAGCATGAATAGAGTAGAAGAGAAACTAACAACCCAACATGAATGCAAATCTAATCAAAATGCATGTTGGCATGGAGAACCGCCCCAAGCTAAATCATAACATCAAAAATCATATTTTCATGAACATGCATGCATATGGAAGCATGAGAATGACCAAAATGCATGAATCCAAAAGAATGAACCATGAGAAACTAATACCTCAAGCTAGATAGGAGAGGAGGGAAATAGATGAGGATGCCGGGACATCATATCACCTTCGACCTCCCAAGTAGCACCCTCAACTAATTGATTCCTCCGAAGAACTTTCACAGAAAAAACTTCTTTTATGTCTCAACTTCCAGACTTACTGGTCTAAAATCTCAGCTGGAACTTCTTCATAAGAAAGATTATCTTTAATTCCCAAGCTTTCCAAATATGCAATAGATGTTGGATCTCCAACACACTTCTTCAACAAAGAGACATGGAATACCGGATGTACTGATGGTAAGTCATTATGCAACTTAAGTTCATAAGCAACTTTTCCAATACGCCTCAAAATCTTATATGGGCCCACATAACAAGGACTAAGCTTCCCTTTCTTTTAGAACCTCATTACACCCTTCATGGGTGAAATTTTCAAGTAGACCTAATCTTTAACCTCGAACTCAAGCTCCCTTTTCCTAACATCAGCATAAAACTTTTGTTGACTTTGAGCTATTTTCAATCTCCCACAAATAAGTTGAACCTTTTCCATATCCGTGTACCAACTCGGTCCCTATCAACGCAGCCTCACCAAATTCCAACCAATAGGAGACCTACACCTCCTAACATAGAGATCCTCAAACGGTGTCATCTTAATACTAGAATGATAGTTATTATTATAAGAAAACTCAATCAAAGGCAAATCATCATCAAAATGTCCCTTAAAATCTATCACACAAGATCTTAACATATCCTCTGAGGTCTGAATGGTACGCTCGGCTTGCCCATCGTTTTAAGGATGAAAGGTCATATAAGTTTCACTTGAGTACAAAGACTATTCTGAAACGACTTCCAAAACATAGATGTAAACTGATTACCACGATCGAGGATAATGGACTAGGGCACTCCATGCAACCTTAAAATTACCCGGATATAAATCTCAGCATACTCTTCAACTAAAAATGAAGTCTTAATAGAAAGAAAGTGAGCTGATTTCATCATTCAATCCACAATAACCCAAATCTAATTGAACTGTCGATGAGTGCGAGGCAAACATGTGATGAAGTCTATATTCAAATCTTCTTATTTCCATGTAGGAATGCTAATGTTTTGAGACAAACCACCCGGGTTTTGATGCTCAACGTTCACTTTTTGACAATTTAGACATTTAGTTACAAATTACGCAATATCCTTCATCATCCCATTCCACCAATAGACTTCCCATAAGTCATGGTACATCAGAGTGGCTCTTGGGTGAATAGAATACCAAGAACCTTGAGCTTCTATGAGAATAAGATTCCTTAACTCATCAGCATTTGGAATGCATAATCAACATTGATATCGAAGTACACTATATCCCCCTTGGAGAAATCCTTAACATCTTTTTCAGAAACTGACTTCTTCAAACCAACTAGTACCGCATCATGATCTTGCTTAGCCTTTACATCTGATATAAAAGGTGATTCAAAACAATTATGAACAACTACAACATCATTAGAATGAACAAAACGAAACCCAATTAGGGCTAATCTATGAACATCACAAACTAACTCTTTCTTATCATCCTCAATATGAGCAACACTTCCCATCGATAGTCGACTTAGAGTATTTGCCACCATATTTTCCTTACCACAATGATAGTGGATACTCATGCCATAATCTAACAATAACTCAAGTAATCTCTTTTGGCGAAGATTTATGTTCTTTTGAGTAAATACATATTTCAAACTCTTGTGGTCGGTAAACACATCTACATGAACACCATACAAGTAATGTCTCCAAATCTTTAGAGCAAACACCAGTGCTGCTAACTCTAAATCATGAGTGAGATAATTCTTCTCATGCATCTTCAATTGCCTTGAAGCGTAGCCAATGAATTTTCCAAGGTGCATTAGAACACAACCAAGACCAACCTCTAAAGCATCATAATACACCACAAAACCATTCAAATTCTTTCGGTAATGCCAAAATAGGGGTCGAAGTGAGTTTATCCTTCAACCCTTGGAAACTCTTCTCACAAGCTTCCAACCATAGGAAATTTACCTTCTTTTGAGTAAATGTTGTCATATGTGAAGCAATAGATGAAAATCCTTCGACAAACCTTCTATAGTAACTGGGCAAACCTAAGAAACTCCGTATATCTTAAGTGGACAAAGGTCTAGGACATTTTTAGACTACCTCGATTTTCTTTGGATCAACTTGAATACCTTCACCAGTGACAGTATGGTCAAGGAAAGCAATAGACCTCAACCAAAATTAACATTTACTAAACTTAACATACAATTCATGATCCTTGATAATTTTCAAACAATACTCAAATGTTCAGCATGCTCATCCTAACTTCATGAATAAATTAAAATATTATCAATAAACACAAACACAAACACAAACATATCAAGGCATTACTTAAATACCCTATTCATAAAATCCATAAATTACATGGGAGCATTAGTTAAACCAAAAGACATCACCAAAAACTCATAATGACCATACCAAGTTGGGAAAGTCATCTTCAGAATGTCACTCTCCTTCACCCTCAATTGGTGATAATCCAATCGAAGGTCAATCTTAGAAAAGTTACTCGTTCCCTGGAGTTTATCGAACAAATCATTGATCATTTGAATAGGATACTTATTTGTAAGGTAGCATTGTTCAATTGTCGATAGTCAATGCACATTCGGAGAGAACCATCCTTCTTTAGAACAAACAACACTAAAGCACCCCAAGTTGAGATACTTGGTCTAATGAAACCTTTATCCAACAAATGTTTCAACTGTTCCTTTAACTCCTTGAGTTTTACCGGGTCCATACGGTATGGAGGAACAAAGATAGGTTGTGTATCTAGGAGTAGGTCAATATTGAAGTTGATGTCCCTTTCAGGAGGAATACTAAGAACATCACTAGGGAAAACTTCCAACAAATCATTTATAATCAGAACTGACTCAAAAGTAGAAGTTTTGGAATCCCTATCCCTAACTCGAACAAGATGGTAAATGAAACCTTTAGAAATCATTTTCCTAGCATTTAGGAAAGATTTAAATTGACCCTTAAGGACATAAGTTCCCCCTTTCCATGACATGATAAGTTCGTTCAGAATCTTGAATGTGATCAATTGGGTCCTACAATCTATGGAGGCATAATATGCATGTAGACAATACATCCCAAGAATAACATTAAAATATAACATATCAAGCTCTACAAGATTAACCTGAGTGACTATATAAGAAATGAAAATAGGAAAATTTCTATAAACTCTCTTAGCCACTATAGAATCACCAATAGGAGTGGAGACATGAAAGGGATTAGAAAGGATTCCGCGACCAATACCAAATCTCATGGCCACATAAGGAGTAACAATGACAAAGTAGCACCCAAATAAAGTAAAACATAAACATCAAGGTGAAATGTTTTCCACATACTGGTCACCACATCCAAGTAACCCTCGATGTCAAGTTTGAAGGGAATAAAACCTATTCTGATGAGGAGCACCCGAACCGGAACCACTAGACTAAGCTTGCTTACCATCCTTACCCTTGATATCTTGCAATGGAGAGTCCTTGACTTTGTGGATCAACAAAATCAACCATTTGTGTTGGCCAAACATTTGCCATCATGTTTTTTACCACACCTTGAGCAAGCGGGAATAGATGATCCATTACCACCACCTCCTTGAGGTTTAGGGTTAGACACCATATATCTATTGAACTTAGGATTCGATGCATAAGAAGAACATTTACCATAGAACTTCTACAGGAATCTAGGATGTCCATGTCCACCGGATCTAGTATGGGAAAAGTCACAATCACCAGCCTTTGCCCTCTTGGACTCTTTTGCCCTCTCTTTAAGCTTTCACTCTTCAATTTATTGGGCATGTATCATTAAATGGGAGATATTTATCTCTTCAATCAACATGGTGGTATAATACTCCTAAACAACCAAGTCATATTCACCCGACACAACTCATCCTTGTCCTAGAATCGGCAACCATAGTCGGGGCATACTTAGCCAATAGAGTGAACTTCAAAGCATACTCCTTCATACTTATATTACCTTGTCAAATATTAATGAACACAAACACTTTCTCTTCTCTCATTTCAAGATGAAAGAAACGATCATTAAAAGCTCCCTTGTATTTCTCCCAATCAAGAGGACCCCCATCAACCACCCTCTCACCTTTCAATCATTCAAACCATAGTTGAGAAACACCATTAAGTTGATAAACGGTCAACTTCACCTTCTCTACCATAGACAATCCCATAATTCCTACTATATTATACACATAATCAATAAACTCTTAAGGACTCTCATCAACCATGGAACAATGGAATTCTAGAGGATTAATCCAAGTGAAGTCCCTTATCCTCATCGTTGTCGTACCTATATTTGGGTTCATGAGAGCAATGGCCTCTATATTATCTTAGGCCATCATATCTTGAGCCAATACTTGGAAAGTGGCTTAACATTTGGCATGAGTCACTTGCTCAGCCAAAGGGTCAATCGAACTTGAGGGACCTTAGGCTCAACATTGTTATTTCTTGCATTCGTTCTCTGATAAACTCTTTGAGGGTCCGTATCCTGTAAAGAATCGAGCACGATTTAGGAGAAAGATATTTTTGGAGATGAATCTATGGCACGACTTTAGAGTAATGAAAGAGGTAGAGTTTCCTAAACATTTTGTAGCCTCATATTCATAAAAGTGGCGTGTTTCACATCTAAGAATAAGACTCTACTCAACATGGCTTGTTAGAGATCTTAGGACCTCTTATAAATCTTGTACTCTGAATTCTAAGTTTTCCATGACCCAACGTACACCCCAGACATGACATAATGTATAAGACCCCAAGAGACCCTGCACAAGCCACTTAACAAACATATACACAATATAATAGAGAAAAGTAGAAAACTCTCATATAATGAAAGTGTTTGACATAAAGCGAAATTCTAATAACAGTCTTGGAAAGCCATCTACTACATCAAAAGAAGTGGTAGGTACGTAACCCATACACCACATACAACATCCAAAAATTTAAGATATAAGAAAGCAATAAAGCTGACATAGTCCTCATAGTATCAAGACTCACCAAGTCTTCGAATCTACATGGTCATCCACTAGTCACGAAGAGAGGAATCGTCACTCCCTAAATTAGTGAAACAATGTAGGCACAAGTGTGCCTTGGTATATGAAATTTACTAAGTATGAAAGAAATTAATAAAATATGAAAATATGATCATAAAAAGATATAATCAAGATCATGATATTCATGACCAAGCTAAGCATTATAAAAACCATTAGAAGTAGAATCGTAAATCATACATGGTCAATGCATCTTAAAATCATCAAGTAAGCTTCATTAAAACCTTAATAAAAACATAGATCATTTTGTCGGATATCAGCATTAACCGACAATAGACCATGCGAGCTATAACATGGAATCTAATGTAACTATTACATCGACAAAGGAGAATCTACGTGCCCTGGTAGAACTTTGTATCATGATTCATATGCTATATGTGGATCAACTAGCTAGGCCATTTAAGACAAGCCTACAGAGGTAAGTAATTTGGAACTAGAGATTGCTACTAGAGACTACCCTATTTGGGCCTCCACTTCAAAGTTCTCTCGGTACTATGTTAAATCCTAATGAAATATTCAATTTCATAAACATATCATTATCCATGGAAAAGTAGAATTCATATACAAGTTCAAGCTTAAAACATAATGGAGTAGCTCATTACTTTTGGGAAAAAAAACTTTAATCAAACCACGATTCCTATATATGAGAGAAAATCCTTTCACAATTTCATTTATACTCATATTAAAGCAACCTAATTCATAATACATTCCTTTTCATAAATCTTGCATAACTTTGTGAATACATCAAATCATAGATTCATAATTTCTTCATAAATTCATGTCTTTTAGGGTTCATAGTCAAAATTGATTATGAATGCATGGTTTCATGTGACTTCAATTGGAAAGAATGTAAATGAGTTAAAACAGTCATAATAAGATCAAATTCAAACACTTGGATCAACATAAATAGAATCCATGAATAATTGCATGAAAACCTAATCAATTTGATTAAAATTTAACTTGGAGAATTGAGAAACCTTGGGGGCTCAATGGGTGAATGTAACCCATTGATGAATCCCTGCATACATTTCTATTCAAAACCCCAAGTCAATGGTGAAAAAGGAGACTTGATTTGGAACTCGAGCTTTTTCTTCTTGACCTTGGGAGAGAATTAGAAGGGATGAATGTGGATGGAATTTGGGGGTTTGAGAGAATGAGAGAGTTGGGTTAGTTTTAGGAATAGAAAACTAGTTGTAGGACTTAGAAATAGGAGTAAAATGACGTAGTATATGTATTAAATGCATCAGAAATGACCCAATTACCCTTAAAAATAATTTTCGGATGGTTCCTATAGTTTGGACCTACAAATAGGGGTAAAACAACGTAGTATAGATATTAGATGAATAAGAGAAGACCTAAATACCCTTAAGATAACTGTTGGATGGTTCCTACGGTCTATAGAACTTTCTATGATCCGTACTAGTCAATCATATAATCAACTTGAGAAACCCAAATTTCACCTTACTTCCCATGAGACCTTTCTACGGTCCGACTCAATTCCTACAGTCCGTAGACCTCATCCATATGACTTATTTTTTAGTCAAAAATTTCACTAAGTCTAAAACCTTTCTATGGAACCTATCAACAACTCATCAACTTTTCTACAGTTTGTCTTGTTCATTTGTTGGACAAACTTTAGAAAGATAATTTTCCAAAACTCCATTCTAGGTCCTACGATTCCATTCCTACGGTCCACAAATATGTCTTGTAGACCTCTTCCTCAAAGAATTTTCTACACTTTTCTTGCCTTTCTCAACCTTCCGACTTCTGAGGTGTTACATTAATAGTATGATGATATAACAATTTATCTCAAAAAAATGAGTAATTTTTTTAAAATACGAAGCTTCCTCTGCTCTTTTCCTGCATCTTGTCTTTGCAATTTCATTTATTTTTTGAAAGTAAATAGGAAGACATACAGATGTGACATTAATAATTTGAAAAAGAATATATTAAGCATGCAAACTCGTTAATATGAAAAAATGAAAAAGAAAGACAAAAAAAAAAGGAAACAACAACCCTAACCCTATCTATCCAAGTCTAAATTCAATGAATGAAACATTACAACAACCCAAACACAAAAAATTCAAAGATAAAACAAGCCACTCAAATTAATGTTGATGTTTCTCTATGAGTATGACAAAACCTTAGAAACAATACACAGATCCACCGGCTCAAAGACCACCAAACCCACTAGAATTAGCGAACTCGAGCAACCATATGGTGGATGATGAACACAGACCATAATTCTTCAAAGAGATCATGTAAGAAAGGAACAACACACCGAACCAGACCTATGAAGTGCCCAAAGGGCAACAATTTGATGGAAGACTCCCTTGCCCAGCATGGAGCAATTCCACTAATTGGGAAAGATAAGCAAAGGCTATATCAACCATGGTGCCTATCAGTGATAATCAAAGTGTTTGGAAATATAATATCATATGCCTATCTGAAAAACAAATTGATAGATCCATGGAAACTCTCAAAACCACAGATACTAATAGATCTAGGATGTGACTATCATATCTCCAAATTTAACCAAGTGCAAAGCATGAGCAAGGTCCTCCATGAAGGGCCATGGTTCATAGCTGGGCACTTCTTATCATTCAAAAGATCAGAACCAAATTTTGTCCCACACCAATCAACCATGACCTATACAACAATTTTATAGGCAAGGCTGCCCCAACTGACAACGGAGTTCTATGACAAAGCAATCCTAGAAAAAGTGGGTAAAGGTTAGGAGCATTACTAAAGACTGGCACTTTCACCTCAGCTAATATTAAGGGGAGATGTGCAAGAATATGCTTACAAAGTCCCCTAGAAGTACTAGTTAAAACAAAAGTGACCATTGGCAGTCATAGGCAAAAGATAGTATATTAGGGTGATGGAATTATATGTGTGGGTTGCGGAAGGATAGTACATACCCTTAGGAGTTGCACACTAGATATACAGAACCACCCAAACCACCAACATAGTCAGAACATTCCTTTATCAAGCGAAATAAAGCAGGCAGACAATTGGAAAATTATCTCCTTTGCAAAAAAGAAAAAGTCAGGAGCAAAAAATTCAACTAATGCAGTGGATCACAAAGCGTAAATGAGACTAAATCCGCACCAGGTAAAAACTTACAATCCCCATCCAATAAAGTTCCTTGACATCGCCATCCCACTCCAAGCACACGGAGATGGCGGAAAAAAGAAAATTGAAAAAAATAAAATAACCGTGCAAATATTAATTCTGGTAATAATGGGACCAACACATTTACTCCTAATGTTGAATCCCCACCTACCTCTAACATAAATGCTTCTAATCCCACTTCCTCACGAATTGCTAGCAAAGAGAATCCCATTAATCAAAAAGTTTCTCATGTTTCCAGCAGCCAAAATAAATTAATCACAGATGGGACCCGAAGTCATAACATTCTCTCAGCCTCTCCGGAGAATGTAAGAGGCACCCTTCCACTTGCCTAGGAAAACCCTCTCACTGAGGAAAGTAATTATCGCTACAATATGAACGATTTAACAGCGAAGGTCAAATCAAAGAACTTATCCCCTACTGTCCCTACCATGGAAAAAGAGACCAATTTAAAGGCCAATGCCACTCAGAGAGTAATCCAAGAACCTCACAACAATGGACCCTAACTTCTCAACTCCCCAACCTCTAATCTTCATCACAACGACAATGCTACCAAACCACACCCCCTCATCGTGGCTTGAATTAGCATTACAGGACAAATAACTAACCTTCAAGGTTATCATAGAAGGATAGTCGGTGACCCAAATCCTCCAAAATTTGGAATACCTATCCCAAATTATCAAGAAAAGAGTGGACCAAGAAATAGCGGGATTATGGAATCAAATTTGGATGTAAACTCTAAGGGAGAGGCAGAAATGGGGGAATATTCAAGACGATGTCCATGGAGGAACTCAACACCATAATGGGAACACTTTCTAGACATTGCCCTTCTTTCCTTCCCACCCATAACTAATGAGCTCTCAAAGTCCAATCTTCATCCCCACGATAAAATAGGACATACTAGATGCAACATACTCTCAACCTCTTCAGGGAGTGACCCAAAACCAAAATGGTAAGGAGCCCTCAATCCTAGAGCTACTCAAAGAAATACTCAGGAACCGAAAGATATGCTTATACGGCTTAAAGAGCAAAATATCAAAACTAGCATACTGGAGAAACCCTTCTTCAAGGAATTAAAGGAGCCTATCAACACTGCAGTAATAGCACTCTTTCCACAAACATTGAAGAAGTGTACTCTAAGCATGAGGAAAAAGATTATGTCAGCACCACTAGTTGTGGAGTTGAACCCTACGGGGGTACAAGCTCACATGAACCAACAGAGGAAAGGAAAGGACATGTAAGAGCAGGAATCACAACTGTCGCCAATGATGAACTTCATCATATGGAACACGAGGGGGCCTAATAGCTCAACTTGTCGGCACTAATGTGATGCATTGGTCAAAGCTCACAAACCAGTCTTGTTCATGTTTTGGAAACAAAAATGAAAAAGCATAAGAATCTCACTAATAAGTTGAAGTTCGATGCTCAAATTCAAACACCTATGAATTGTCTCCCGTGAGGAATAGTAGTCATGTGGAAGGAGGACACTCTAAAGTTGGAGAATTTGACAGTGACGACACAAGGAATCCACGTCACAGTCAAGGTAATCCCTAATACCCACTCTTGGAATTTTCTGCTATCTATGTTAGCCCGGATTTTAATACTAGAACACTTCTCTGGGAAGAGTTGTGTAACCTCTCTGGAAGTATAGATATAAAATGGCTCATCATTGTAGACTTCAGTGACATCTTGAAAAATAGTGAGAAGCTGGGAGGTAATAGTATTAGTAACACTAGAACCAATCTCTTCTAGGAATGTCTTAACAAGTGTAAAATGGTAGATCTAGGATTCAATGGTTGCAAATATACTTAGACCAATAAAATATATAGAAATAAAAATAGCCTTATTCTAGAAAGACTTGACAGGTGTGTAGATAACTACCTCTTGGTAAAACTCTTCCCAAACTCCCTAGTCACTCATCTTCCTAGGACCAAGTCTGATTACTACCCCATGCTTCTTGAGCTGGACAACACCCACACCAATAAAGGCTATAAGCCTTTCCTAAACGAGCTCATGTGGTGTGGACACCCCTCTTTCCAAAGTCTTGCCCAACAATGCTTCAATAGACATGACAAGCTTAGTGATGCTATTTTAACTTCTTTCAAAAGAAAGCTACCAACTAGAACATCAATACCTCTGGCAACATCTTCTCCAAGATGAGAAGACTTATTGCAAGGTTAGATTGAATTCAGAAATCCCCCAACTACCACCTTAGCCCCTTTCTTCAAGATCTTGAGTCCACCCTACTTAAGGACTATGATAACATCATTATTGCTGAAAAGGAATTCTGGAAGACTAAATCAAGAATCAGTTGGCTAACCGATGGTGATACTAACACATGTTTCTTCCACATAACCACCATTCAGAGAAGGAGAAAGAACCGCATAGTCTCAATAAAAAAAAACTGGAAATCTAATAGAGGACCAAGACCACATTAGAAACCACATCACCAACTTCTTCCAAGTGCTCTATAATACTGATCATTCTAGTCCTGCCAAGAACTTCTCAACCAATAATGACCCTATCCACTCTCTAACCCCTGAACTCTCTTATTTGCTCGACACCCCCCTATGGGAGAGTGAAATCTTCATAGGCCTGCACTCTTTTAAGCCGCTAAAGCTCCTAGTCCTAACAGAATTCACCACATGTTTTACCAAAAATATTGGAACATTGTCAAGGAAAAAACCACTGCCTTATGCAAAAGTGTTTTCAAAGATTCTTTCATGCCACCTGGGTTCAACTCCACCCTCTTGTGCCTCATCCCTAAATGCCCCACTGGCTTTTGCAATACCAGCTACCATCTCGTGGAAAAATTAATGTCAATCGCATCAAGCCCATCTTTCCCTCCATCATTGGCCCTAGCTAGGACAACTTCCTTTCTAACAGAAGGGCCTCTAACACTGCCATCATTGTCTAGGAATGCATTGCTCATTATGGAAAGATGAAAGGAAAAATCCCTAATATGATTCTAAAGATTAACCTTGAAAAGGCTTTCGATAGACCACAATAGTCTTACATTAGGGACACTCTACATTATTTTAACATTCCCCCAACCTGGCCAAACTCATCATGCCATGCATCACCATTTCCTTCATAGCCACACTAGTCAATGGAAGGAAAACTGACTATTTCCACCCTTCGAGGAGAATCAGGGAGACCCCATGTCCCCTTACATTTTCATCATTTGCATAAAAAGTCTTTCAAGAGATACCGAAAAAGTTGTTAGAGACAAGCATTGAACCCCATTCAAATTTCTGCTAGGGGTCCCAAAATCTCTCATCTTTTCTTTGTAGACGATCTCTACCTATTTTCCAAAGCTCACCAAAGGAATTAAAACACCATAAAAAAACATCCTTCATACCTTCTGCAATTGAATAGTTCAGCGAGTTAAACACCATAAATCCAAAACATTTTTCTCAAGGAACTACACAAACCAGGATCGAGAAACTTGTTAGAACACGCTAGGTATTTGTGCTTATGAGTCCTTTAGGAAATATCTGGGTTTCCCCATTTTCCATAAGACACCCGTCCATGTGGACTTCTAGTACATCATTGACAACATGAGGAAAAGGCTAGCAAGTTGGAGAAGTTCCTGAACCTTACTGGGAGGATTGTTCTTGTAAAAGCTACATACTTCCCATGTGAAGCAATACATAAAGCTACCCACAAAAACAAGTGACACAATTAACAAGGTGTAGAGGGGCATTGTGTGGGGAACTACTACAAAAAAGAAGGAAAATACTCCTGCTCTATTAGGATAACATCACCAGTACTAGGGCCACGAGGGGACTAAGACTGAAGAAAAGTGAACTCAAGAATAGGGATACTCTCTCCAGCCTTGCTTGGAGAGCCTTGAAGAACCCTAACAAACTCTGGAGCAAGATCCTTACCGACAAGTACCAGAAAACAAACAGGGATCATGGTCCCAAGAGGATAATATCCAAAACTTGGAAAGCATCTAAAATGGTTGGCTAAATGCTATCAAGGCAACTGAATGGAGAGTTAATAAAGGTAAAAAAGTAAATTTCATTACTAATAAATGCATACCACACTACAATGCAATTAGCCAAAGCATCCATGGACCCTTCCTTGAAGGAGAAGAACATCTCAAAGTAAAAGAAGTTTACCAAAATGGAGAATGAAACTTTGATAAAAACTCTCATTCACACTACCAGAGGAGATTAAGGCCATCATCAAGAGCTATAGGCTCACAAGTGATGAAACAAAATAGGACACCCTAATCTGGGGTCTCACTCAAAATGGGCTCTTCTTGACGAGCATTGCCTACATGCACATAAAAGAGACCAATGATAAGAGAAGACTTGAGCCCAATAAGAGGTTCAAGTGGATCTGGTCTACTAAGGCACCAAATAGGATCAAAACCTTCCTATTGGCTCCTCTACCACTGGAGGCTCCCAACAAATCATTCTTTACACCATACGGGCCTCAATGTTAACCCCAAATGCCAGTACAGTGACAACTCCAAGGAGGATATCACTCACATCTTTCTCCAATGCCCAAACTCCCTATTCTTCAGGAGTAACATTCTTTCCACAAGTCACAACCCTGGCATCACCAATACTATCTCCACCAATGAAATTGATGGGATTGAGCAGTGGGACAACATGAAGTATTAATGTACTCCCTCCGTCCACTTTTATATATAATGTTGCGCTTTTCGAGAATTGATTTGACTAATATTTAAAGTTAAATTAGATTACATTAATTTGATATTTTAAACAAAACATTTAGATATTCAAAAACTATATGAAAAATACTATAAATTGCAAGTTTTTACATATCAATATGATGAAAAAACGTCGTAAAATATTAGTCAATGTTTTTATAGTTTGACTCTAAAAAATGAAACTACGACAATTAAAAGTTGACGAAGGTAGTACAATGGATGGGTAAACTGGGGAATTCTGCTCCCATTTTTCCTCTAGAGCATCTAGCTCACAAGGAACAATAACACCTTAAACAACAAAAGAGAGGCCACCAGCATTAGCCTCACCATCTCTCAACCAACTGAATACCAGTTGATGATCGCTAAAGGAGAAAGAGGCAAGGTCAGTAAAACCACAATCCATGTCAAATGGGAACCCCCTGACCATAACACCTTTAAGCTCAATGTTGATGGCTCAGTAAAAACCATGTCTTGGCCAAGGGGTAGGGGTGATTAGAAACGATCTAGGTAGTTGGATGGTGGGCTTCACCGAACACACTCCCCTAACAAGCCCAATTAGAGCTGAAATCCAAGCTATGCGGAGAGGCCTAACATTAGTCATGGAGAATAACATGAGCCCAATTGAAATCACCACTGAATCTTTCGATGTTATCAATATGCTTACTAATAATAATCTGCTTTATGATGATCTAATTGTTCAATGCAGGCTTTCGATGAGAAAGCAAGAAATAATAAGGATGAAGAATGTGTTCCACGAACAAAATAGAGTGGCGGATAAGATATCATAGGAAGGGGTGAAGAATGATGTTTTTTACCAACCCATCATTTTGACAACTCTTCCCACATGGGTGCAGAATGAAGTTGATGTAGATGTATTAGAAACAATTTATGTTACGATTGACCCAACTGACCCTGAAATTAACTACCAGCAAGTGAACCATGAGACACCCACTGACGGACCATGGATAGACCTACGGTCTGTCCTGCACACTCGTGGGTGGTGGTCTCCGACTATGTTCTTGAGGCTTCAAACCACGAGCCCTTTCCACAAATCGTGGTCTGACCAATGGTCTGTCGGTCAGGTCGTGGTTATTGGCTCCTAGACCAGTGCTTTGATAGGACAACCACGGAACACACCTACAGTCTGTGGTCCCTTCCACGGGCCGTGGGTGGTCGGCGTGGTTTGGCTCCTGCAGCACCTGGAAAGCTACAATTTGCCCTCTTTCAGATACGAGGTGTAACAATATCTCCCTTTGGGACCATTCATCCTCGAATGAAATTTAAACTAGTTCTAAAAGAGTAGGAGAGGAACTAACAACCCAACGTAACAATGCAATGCATACAACCAAGATCGACTCCAAGCTAGGACGTTCTAAAAACATCATAAGAGGGGTGAACTAACTCTATCAGCCAATTATTCATGCAATGCACATAAATATGGAGGAAACATCAACTCATAACTCAACATACTCAAATGCAACATAATGAAGTAGGAACTACATCTAGCAACCTAATATGCATGCATTCTCAAAATTTCTCATGTTTAAGGAGGAACTACCTTCTCCAAGCTAAAATCATGTTCAACACAATATCATGGAGCCTCTATGCAATTTACTCTCAAAAAGCATAGCTACTGCATGTTCATCAATTCATCTCATGAAGTCTATAGGCAACTCATACTCAATGCACAACAACATGAGGAATATCAATCATATAAACTCTTTTTCGTTCAAAACATAAGTTTTCATGAACATGCATAATCATAAGGAAATCATGGAAACATATAAAAACACTTGACTCCCAAAGCAAGTACAACTCAAGAGAAACTCATTACCTCAAGCTAGAATAAGAGTATAAGGAAAGAGATGAGGATATCAGGACATCGTATCGGCCTCAGCCTCCCAAGTAGCACCCTCAACTAATTGATTTCTCCACAAAACCTTTACGAAAGCTATTTCTTTGTTTCTCAATCTCTTAACTTGCCGGTCTAGAATCTCAACTGGAACTTCCTCATATGAGAGGCTCTCATCAACTCCCAACCCTTCTAGGGAAACTATGGATGTCGGATCTCCAACATACTTTTTAAGCATAGAGACATGGAAAATGGGATGCATGGTTGCCAACTCATTTGGCAAATATAACTCATAGGAAACCTTACCAACACACCTCAAAATATGATATGGGTCTACATACTGGGGACTAAGCTTCCCCTTCTTGCCAAACCTCATCACACCCTTCATGGGTGAGATTTTGAAGTACACCCAATCGTTGACTTCAAACTCTAGATCCCTTCTTCTCACATCGACATAAGATTTTTGCCGACTTTGAGCCGTTCTCAACCTCTCTCTAATGAGTTGAACTTTCTCAATAGCCTCATGAAATAGATCGGGACCTATTAGGTCAACTTCACCCTCCTCAAACCAACCTATATAAGATCATCTCCTACCATATAAGGCCTCAAATGGACCCATACTGATACTTGAGTAATAACTGTTACTGTAAGAAAACTCAATCAATAGCAAATGGTCATCCCAATTGCCATTAAAATTGATCACACAGGACCTTAGCATGTCTTCCAAAGTTTGGATCGTACACTCTGCTTGCCCATCGGTTTGGGGATGAAAATTGTGCTAAGCTTAACCTTAGTGCCAAGCCCCCTTTGGAATGACTTTCAATACTGAGAAGTGAATTGGGTACCACGATTGGAAATAATGGACAAGGGCACTCCATGCAACCTTACCATTTCTCTCAAGTACAACTAAGCATAGTCCTCCACCGAATAGGACACCTTGACGGGAAGGAAATGAGTTGATTTCATCATATGATCTACTATCACCCAAATAGAGTCATATTGTCGACGGGTGCGAGGCAAACCAACAATAAAGTCCATATTCAATTCTTCCCACTTCCAAGTAGGAATGCTAATATCTTGGGATAGACCTCCCGATCTCTGATGATCAACCTTCACTTGTTAGCAATTTGGACACTTAGCCACAAATCCCACAATATCCTTTTTCATCCCATTCCACCAATAGACTTCCTGTAAATCATGATACATCTTGGTGGCTCCAGGGTGAATAGAATACCGTGAACTATAGGATTCTGCTAAAATATGTTCCCTCAAGTCATCAATATTTGGATCACATAAACAACCTTGGTATCTAGTTACCCCATCCCCTCCTTGGGAGAAAGCCTCAACGGATTTCTTAAGCACCGTTTCTTTTAATTCTACCAAAATTGGATTTAGACCTTTCTAGGCTTTCACGTCCACCACAAAAGACTATTTATAACAATTGTGAACCATAACACCACTGTTGGTTGAGTCAACTAGTTGAACACCTAATCAATACAATCTATGCACATATCGAACCAACGTTTTCTTTTCTTATTCAATATGAGCAACACTTTCCATGGACAACTGACAAAGAGCATTTGCTACCACATTAGCTTTACCGAGGTGATAAAGGACACTCATGTTGTAATCCTTCAATAACTCAAGCCACCTGCTTTGGCGAAGATTCAAATCTTTTTGACTAAACACGTATTGCAAACTCTTGGGATCGGTAAACACATCTACATGAACTCCATACAAATAATGCATCCAAATCTTTTGAGCAAAAACGACCGCCACTAACTCAAGGTCATGAGTAGGATAATTCTTCTCATGGAATTTAAGTTTCCTTGAGGCATAGGAAATAACTTTCCCAATTTGCATTAGCACACACCCTAGCCTAATTCTTGAGGCATCACAATAAACCAAAACCATCCGTCCCTTTTGGTAGGGTCAACACCGGAGCAGAAGTAAGTCTATCTTTCAACTATTGAAAACTCTTTTCACATGCTTCAGACCATATGAACTTAGCCTTCTTTTGAGTCAAAGTGGTCAAAGGAGAGGCAATTGAAGAGAAACCATCAACAAACCTTCTATAGTAACCGGCCAAACTAAGAAACTTCTAATATCCGAGGGAGTTAGAGGTCTAGGGAAACTCCTGACCGCGTCCATCTTCCTAGGATCTACCTAAATACCCTTACTCGAAACAATATGATCAAGGAAAGCTATGGACCTCAACATAAATTCACATTTGCTAAACTTTGCAAAAAGTTGTTGGTCCATAAGGATTTGCAACACAATCCTCAAATGATTAATATGCTCATCCTCACTCTGTGCGTAGATCAAACTGTCATCCATGAACACAATTACAAACATGTCAAGGTATTGTCTAAACACTCTATTCATCAAGTCCATAAACACCGCTGGAGCATTAGTCAACCCAAACGACATTACCAAAATTCATAATGACCATACCGAGTTCAAAAAGCCATCTTCAGAATGTCTCATCTTTCACCACCAGTTGGTGATAACCCGATCGGAGATCAATCTTAGAGAAATAACTTGCCCCATGAAGTTGGTCAAACAAATCATCAATCCTTGGGAGAGGATACTTGTTCTTCATAGTCACCTAGTTCAACTGACAATAGTCAATGAACATACGAAGAGAACCATCCTTTTTTGTAACGAACAAAACTGAAGCACCCCATGGAGAGATACTCAATCGGATGAAAGCCTTATCCAACAAGTCCTTTAAGTGTTATTTCAACTCTTTAAGTTCTGCCGGAGCCATACGGTAAGGAGGAATAGAGATAGGTTATATATCTGGGAGAAGGTCAATCCCGAAGTCTATTTCCCGCTCTAGAGAAATATCGGGTAAATCATCTGGGAACACTTCTGAAAACTTATTGACAATGGGGACCGACTCGAGAGAAGGGGTTTCAGAATCTACATCCCTCATCCTTACTAGATGGTAAAAGAAACCCTTAGAAATCATATTTTTAGCTCTAAGATAAGAGACCAACTGACTCTTAGGCATAAAATTTCCCCCCTTCCACTCTAGGATAGGCTTATTTGGGAACTGAAACTTAACTACACAATTGATAGAAGCATAGCATGATTGAAGCCAATCTATACCCGAGATAACATCAAAATCTAACACGTCAAGCTCTACCAAGTCAACAAGAGTAACTCTATGGTACAAGGAAACGGGACAGTTTCTATAGACCCTATTAGCCACCTCAGAATCACCAACAGGAGTGGAGACAGAAAAAGATTCTAACAACACATCAGGGAGCATATCAAACCTCATAGCCACATATGGCGTCACAAAAGACAAAGTAGCACTGGGATCAAGTAAAGCATATACATCAATTTGAAAAACTTTCAACATACCAGTAACCACATCCAGAGAATTCTCTTGTTCACCTCTAGTCTGAAGAGCATAGAAGAGGTTTTGCTTAGGATCATTGGACCCCGCACCACTAGTAGGAGCTTGCTTGGCCTCTCTCTCCTTGGTCGTAAGCATTGGACAATCCCTCATTTTGTGACCATTTTTACATCAACCATAACAACCATCTGAGCCAGCTAGGCACTTACCATCATGCTTCCTTCCACACTTAGTGCAATTAGACCTAGGCAATGAAGATCCACTACCATTACCTCCTTGAGGCTTAGGGTTAGACACCCTATCTTGGTTGAACTTTAAAGAAGCATTGGAGTAACCTTGACCAGAAAACCTTTACCGAAATCTTGGACGACCTTGTCAATTAGACCTTGTGTTAGAGAAATTACCATCACCGGTCTTAACCCTTTTTGCTTTCCTAGACATTTCCTTGAGTTTCTCCTCCTCAATTTGTTGTGCATATTCCATGAGACGAGAGATGTCCATATCATGAATGAGCATTGTGGTTCAAAACTCTTTAACCACCATTTTGAACACACCAAATACAAACTTACTCATCTTACCCCTTGAATCTGCAACCATTGATAGAGCATACTTAGAAAATTGAGTGAAATTTAGATCATATTCCCTAACACTCATACCCCCTTGTCGTAGGTTAATGAACTCTAGAACCTTAGCTTCTCTTATCTCAAGGGGAAAGAATCTATCAAGGAATGCGGCCTTGAACTTCTCCCAATCAAAAGGACCCGCATCTTTCGGCCTCCCTTCTTTGCATTGGTTATACCACACACTTGAGCCACACCTTTCAATTGGTAAGCGGCTAAATCCGCCTTTTCCATTAGCGTAACTCCCATGATCATCAAAATCTTATAGACCTTATCAATAAACTCTTGAGGATCTTCCTCAACTTTAGAACCATGAAACTCCGGAGGGTTCATCCTTGAGAAGTCCATCACTCTTAAAGCCGCTGAATTCACATTTGAGTTTGCGGGAACCACAACCTCCCTATTGTCTTGGGCCACAACTGCTTGAGCCAACACTTGAAAAGCAGCCCTAAACTTCATATTAGAAACATACTCGGCCAAAGGATCAACCGGAACTTGAGAAACTTGGGGAGGATCTTTTTGTTCCGCATTCTCCCTAGAATTTCTTCTAGCATAAGCTTTTCGGGTAGCCATATCCTGAAGAACATAGCATAAGGATTAGGAGAGAGACCTTATAGAGTTAAACTCTATCGCATGACTTAAGAGTGATGAAGGTAGTGGAGTTTCCTAATCATCTTGTAGCCTCATATTCATATATATGGCGCACTTCACACTCATGAACAAGACTCTACTAGACGTGGCTCATGAGACATCCTAGGACCATTCTAAACTTGGCTCTAATACAAAGTTTGTCATGACCCAGGGGTACCCCCTAGATGTAACATGGAGTATAGAACCCCGAAAGTCTCCATACAAGCCACTTAGCTCTCATAACATAAGAAATAGAATAGGAGTAAAAATAGTTCGTCCAAAACATTTTATAAAACGAAAAGCAGAAATCTAAACTCTTGTCTCAACATAGCCATCTAATACAATATAATGAAATTGGGTCTAGCCCATACATCATGTCCAAAATGGAAATACATGAAAGAAACTAAACAATGAAACTCCATCCACGAAGCATAAGGACTCACCAAAGCTCGAGAATCAATGAAATCACCAACTAGCCACAAAACTGAGCACCCTAAATATCAAACCCTACATTTGGGGAAAATGTAGGCAAGAGTATGCATTAGTACAAAACAATTTACAAAGTATGATAGCCATGCATAAAAACATTTAAAACATGCTAAAAGGGGACATTTCATTTCATGACATGCAATTGACCAAGTTAAACATCATATGAAAGAGTTATAAAGCATAAGTCATAAATCATGGTCAATGCAAGCTAATTTCTTCTTTAACATCTTTGAACTCATACTTTATACTCCTTGAGTAACCTTAGTTCATTATTACTTGTGGGGAATTATCCTTAAACGACATGAGACCATGTGAGCTATAACGTGGAATCTTGTGTCTACCCCACATCGAAAAGAGGTTGTTCTACTTGCCGCATGTAGAACCTTGAACTTCTAGCTTAAGTGGATCTACTAACTAATTAACTTATGTGGGCACATAGTTATGGGATAAGGAGATTGCTACTAGAAACCCGGCCTCTTCTACGAGAGAGCTTCCATCTCATGAGATTACTTTGGAAACCTGACCTCTACTACGGATGAGCTTCCATCTCACTATCAATATCCACTCTGTGTTAAGCATAAATTCCCACCTAATATTCATTTCTTACTCGACTTCATTACTCATGAAAGGGTGTCCTTGGCCTACCGATTCAAGTTAGATTAATTAAGATAGCTCCGAGTCTTTGATTCAATTAGTGAGAAAGCCTTTCAACCTAAGAATACTTTCTATGTGAGAAAACCATTCACATCATGCTATTATGTGTTTTAGTGAGACTATCATTTCACAACACAACATCATCACTGGTACTTTACTCTCAAAGCACCCTTAAAATATTTGCATGGATTTCATAAAAGAATGCATAAGTTCATAATTCACCTCCTTGATGTCAAAACCCAATTTCAATCATCAACTCTTGGAAAACGTGGATTAGATATGGATTTGATCATAAATTCATGTAAAACTAGTAACGCATGCTCATTTTCATGAAACTCTTCCTTGAAGATCAAAATCCCTCAACATATAGTTCATAATTTGAAAACAGAGGAATCACATGGGTTAATAAGAGAATTCATCATTAAAAACATTGCAATTCATCAATTCATGCATAGAAGATCATAATTAAATAATAAAGAGAACCCATGATAATAGATGAAAACTCTAACTCAATTGGGGAATTCTACCTTTCGAAATAGAGAGATTTAGTAACTCTATGGATGAAGACTAGCATACCTTGAGTCCAAAAGCTAGCCTTCAATGAAGGAATCAGAACTTTAGCTTGAAACCCTAGGTGAATCCTTCTTCTTCTTCTTCAAATTTCTAGAGAGAGAATATTTGAGAGAAATTGATTTTCTTTTGGGAATTTGGAAGAATGAAATAAATAGGGTGAATTTGGGGGTTAAAAGGTTTATATAGGGCTCCTAGACATAGGCAAAATGACATAGTATAGGAATTAATTAATTAGGAAAACACCCAACTGACCCTGAAAATAACTGCCAGCAGGTGAACCACGAAACCCCCTACGGTCCGTCCTGCACAATCATGGGTGGTTCTATAACTATGTTCTTGGGGCTTCGAACCACGAGCCCCTTCCACGGACCACGGTCTGACCAACAGTCCGTTGATCAGGTCGTGGTTCTTGGCTCCTAGACCAGTGCTTTGGCAGGCCAATCACGGACCACACCTACGATCCGTTGTCCCTTCCACGAGTTGTGGGTGGCCGGCATGGTTTGGCTCCTGCAGCACTTGGAAAGCTACAATTTGCCCTCTTTCGGATACGAGGTGTAACATTAACTCCTTATAGCTTTGAGTTATATATTTGTTAAAGTATTAAACTTGATTGAGATTATGTTTTTCCTGAAATGTTACATTGTAGTTAAACTAATAAAATAAAAATTAAATATGTTGAAAGTAAATATGCTTGTAAATATTTATGATTAAAACACTAAGAATATGTTCTCGCAATAAATTGATTTCACTCTTCAATAATCGTGCAATTACATGCACTTAAGGTTACAAATATTCACTCGATCTCTTGCAATTTTACTCAGTCTCTTTCATGTTCATGAACGGATTTGTCTATATGTGATACTTCTTCAACTATATAAGTTATTGACAATAACAATTTTTGATTATACCAAGGAGATTCAGTTATGTCTAATGTAACTCTATTAAACCAGGGTTAACTCCTCAAATTCATGTAAATCTTCCTTTACGAAATTCTAACCCGGTCTTTCAAGTCTATTGATTAAGATATTATAGTGTAGGTTAATGTTTGCATCCACTAATCTTTTTTAATTAAGAACGAAATGAAGTTTGATATCTAATACCCCTAGTAATATGCAATTACATGAAATCACCCAATCTTATTGGGCTTCACAGCATCACTAGAATATTTAGCTATTCATATTGTTAAGAAATAAAGAAAATAGAAATTAAAAGAAAGCATTAACTTACCAAAAATGTTGAAAGCTTTAATAATGTTGAAGACTTCATTCAAGAACTATGAAAACTGTAAAGTTGGCCGAGAAGAGCTACTACTACAAAACCCTAAAAAGTATCTACTACTACTATTCTCACTTCTCCTTTTCAATTGAAGCCTACACTTCTAGTTATAATGGTCTAAGAAAGTAGAATCTGAAACAAATAAAGTAAGTTTCATTGGCAGATTAACCATGACCATCAATTGTTTTACAGTTCATAGACTCAACTTTACACCGTCATGGATTGTCCATTGATTTTTCCTAAAGTGGCCTCATGTTTTATTGTGTAATTGTGCTTTGATTTCACATGCACTCGATTGTCTATGATTCTAGGACACTTTAGGTCCTTATTCTTTAATCTTGAGTCGTCAAATAATTTTGTGGGCATTTTTTACTTCATGTTCTATCCTTTTTCTCTGAGCTCTGTGTTATGATCTCTTAAAAAAGTTCACAAAGAAGATGGCCTTTATGTCAAATAATTTGCGATCCATAATGCAGTCTTAAATCACCCAAAAATTTTACAAATTTGTTGTGTTTTATATTTATTTTTTTTAGCCATTTAGAAATCAAAATTTTACAAGAAAATAAATTGACATAAATATATAAAAAAAAAATATAGTAAAAAAGTCTAGAAACATTCAAAATACTAAGAAAATGATATAGAATATGAGTTAATTTCCAAGTAAATCAATACCTCCAACTTAAGGTCTTTTCTTGTCCTCAAGAAAGCTATCAGTTAACTCAACTCATTTACAATTATGTTCAAGTAAAACAAAGCAAGTTGTCCAAATGGCTTCAAAAAGTTCTTGTCGACATTCACTTTAATTTCAAACAAGTATTGACCTCATTTGAATCATTATTTTAAAACCAATTGCTTCAGTTCAAAATGTCTATACTAATGTTGTAGCCTTAATCTCTGACATCTTACTTAAGTTAATCTAATGCATACAAGAGACATAGTGTAGGAATTTGACTTTATTCATCCATTTTCATCTAGTTCTCTCACAATAGACCAAAAAAGTGTCTCAAAATAAAACCCATATCTACAAAACTAGCGGGACAAAAGAGATAAAAGAGAACATTGAAAGGGCAGAGGAGTCCCAACCTCCAATCAAGGGAATGGTTACGTCACTATGTCACCCTTATTTCAAACATGCTACGGTACTCTAATTGTCTCACAAAGATCTTCTACCGAACCTTACATCTACTCTTTTTTAGATGATGAACCTCATCTTTGGTATCATAAAAATATAATGATCAAAATGCTATGGCTCAACTCCTTCGTGTATTACACAATATTGTCCAAAGAAAGCATGTTTCAAGATCATAGTGAATGATACCATAGGAAGTGTGCGCAAAGGGCTACGGGAGCAGTGTAGTTTTTGTCTCCAAATTGAGATTTGTAGGGTGGTGAACATTTTGACTGTTTTGTATCAAGTGAAAAGAAGGGAGTGATATGTTTAGTAGTGCTCGAACCTACAATACTAGCTTTGTTGAATATCTCGTTGATTGACTAAAACATTTCGGGACGTGACTGGTCTCGAAAAAGAGGTCTTTCTTTAATGGTTACGAAATTGATTTAATTGAAAGCAAGTCAATGATGTTATAAGTCAAGTAGGAGAGTGAGGCAAGAATCCTTTACTACACTCACGAGAGAGAGTGTATAATATTCTATGTAGTAGTAAGGTAGTGACTCATTGTTAGTAGACGACGTTTGGGTTGAATAACTTAGGAAAAAGATTTCACATGTGCATAGGGAGACTAGAACATGTTTGATAAGCCTTAGTCCACTCCACATGCCAACAAAAGTATTGTATACATAAGATCGGACTCAGAATTATTAGAAGAATTCTTAACATTGAAAGAAGGTGGAATGACCTGGAGATCCATGTACTTGGCTCCGTTTGTCAGTTAAACTCTCATAATTATCACTTTGTCAAATGAACACTTAAACTCAATGAAACTAAAATTTTTAAATCCTCTGACCATTGACCGAGCTTATGTGGCATTAAAATGTCTGAGTTGGACAAGTGTGTGCCCAGTGACGAATCAAAGATCTTAGGCTCGTGGGTGCTCACATCTCTTATTATAAAGTTACTATAAATCACATTGTATAACTGTATAAGTGTACAACTATTTAATCATTATAGTTAAAAACTCTTCATTTCTTAGAAAACTAAGAAATGAAGTCCAAATTTTCCTAGCTTCTCTTACCAATTACAACTAATAATTTATTCTTACAAGAACCCTCATTTATTTTATGTTAAAGAAATGAGCTCTACACAACCATTAAAAAATTCATCACCTATACTATTACGAAGTTCATTTTTGATGTACTTTATGGATGAAAAACTCGTTCCACAAAAACAGTAGCAACACGAAGAATGAGACTCAACTTGATAAGCAAATAAACAAGTAGCCAAGTTTGATGCAGATTTGACTTCATCAATACTTTAGCAAAGTCACTCATTCCCTTCAAGTTGAAGAACCTCTTGTCAGAATTATGAGCATAAACTATAAAATTATCAAGCTGACAACTGAGATCTTGAAGCTTATTGCTATCAAACTCATTCATATAATACTCAGTCAAACCTCATTATCTTGTTCTTATCAAAACCACCAAATGTATTAACTGGATTCAAGCTATCCATACCAAGAAGTAAGTCACTACTCACAGCATTAAACCAGTTATTAAGCTCTTGAAGATGCAAATTAATAAGGACATAACAAATCTCAACGTGCAAATGATGAGAATATATAACATCAAGAGATTTACGCTTGGATTTTCCTGGAAAGTAGATACCATTAATGAAAATGTAACATCATGAAGTGTTAATTGCCGCTAAAAATACACATTTAGCAGTAATTAAGCTCTTATCATTAATTAATTGTAGCTAATGATTATTTTTATTTTGTATTTAAACATATTGATACATAATCTGCAAATAAAATTTTAAAATGTTATATCAGATGTTGAACACTTATTGCTAACTCATGAGTCAGGCTAATCACTCTTTGGTAGGGGTGGGCTAAATTAGTCCAAATATTCATGATCCGTCTAATTCATTTATGTTTGGACAAGTTAATAATCCACTTATTTTATTATATGGACTCATTTGATCTGTTTATTTCATCCCATTTTAAATTTGTGCTAATATAATGCAATTCATATTGATTCATGAGAAATCACAAATGTTTTTTTTTAAAACATTCAAATAAAATTTCTCATGAATCAATTTGAAATGCATTTTAATATAATATTATAAATAATAATTTATTTTATGTACAAGAAAATACATGATGTGAACGAGGGATATGTTTCTAAAGATTACTAAGCCTTCATTAATTAATTTTCAAGAATGAGATCTAACTTCCAACCTAAATTATGTAGTGTGGTCAAATTCAACTAAAAAAAGACTATCGAAGAACATTTATGAATGTCTGAAAAGGTTGAGATCTAATTGTAAGAAAAATGTATAATTTACAGGGAAAAAAAATTAAGCTACTGGCGAGATTCAATCCATCGACCTAGCAGCCCCACACGCATGACTTTAACATCCGACCCTAAACCAAAGCACCTATCAATTCTTCATAATTCAATGGGTGCTAATATGTATTATATATTCATTTTTGCAGAACTTCTATATAAATATACAAAAAATTTGTTGGGTCAATGGGTGCTCGAGCACCCGGCATGCTCCACGTAGATCCGTCCCTGTGTGCGCCCCACGCGTTCTGAAGCAATTAAATGTAATATTTTTATTTTTAAAATCTCATAATTATGAGACAACAATAATAATATTTAAAAAAAAAAAAAAAAGAGAATCTCAAAACTACTTCTTCTTCAACCCACCCACCTCGCGCCCACCCCCACCCCTTCTCTCTTCTTCTTCTTTTTTAGCCCAGCTCCACCACCCCCGCCCCTTCTTTTCTTCTTCTTTGACGGACACACTCATTTTCATGATCATCAAAAAAGATTTTGAAAAAAACTTTTGTTAGAAAATATACCATTAACCATCTTTATATACTTAATTTTTCAAGATTTATTACTTGAATTTATTCATAAACATATTTCTTTTCAACTTGAAGTTTTCTTGATATTTATTTTTAACAAATCAAAATAAATAGAACACTAAAGAACGTGCAAAGGCCAATTACAATCTATCATATTTAATGACTAATAATTTTTTGTGATTGGGAAAAGTTTTGAGCGTAAAAAGATGGAAAATGGTGGTTTTTTTGTTTTTTGGTGAGGGGTAGGGTGTGGGAATGAAGAAGAAGATGTGGGGAATGGAGAAATGAGTACAACGATAGAGAGAGGAAATTGCATCTTTTTTTTTAAAAAAATATTATTTATTTTTAAATATTTAGTTTTTGATGTGTCATTGAAAAAATAACAATAATAATGATGTGTTGTTAAAATTTCATGTGTAAAACGAGTGTAATACACACACACATCAGATGAGAAAGAGGTTTAAAATATTATGTTTCAATAAGTTTAAGGTTTAGTTTGCAAAGTCATAAGTACAAGAGTCCAACTTACAAATTGTGCAAGTACAAAGGTCTTACAAGTCACTTCATCTCGAAAGGATATGTTCTTGTTTTGATCTTCCCACGAGTTTTTGTCTATTTTGTGAGAAGTATATAAAAGTCAAATTTGATAGTTGAATATTTTTCGTATCAAAGATTCATTCTTACATTTTATAAATGACAGAGATCAAAATATCTACCTCTTCTGATTAATTGTAATATTAATAAGTGGTAAATCAAATGAGTATTCACCTTTTTAAAGTCTTTCTAATTTCTATGAGAAAGAAACAAATATATACATAGGGAAAGTCACGTACCACTGACTTGTTTATTTAATTTAAGATTAAAATTTATTTTATTTAATAAAAAACTTATCTACTCATCCAATTAGTTCTGTGTTCGAATCCCATGCAACCCACTATCATAACGAAATTATGTTTCTCTTAAAAAGATCTAATTTACTCCGTCAACTTCATTAAAAATTTGAATAGATCTACATACACTTTAGTTGACACATGTATATAAGTTATGTCATAGAATAATTAGACTTCTATTTTCTATTTTTATTTGTAGACAACTCGTATAGTTGGAAATCCCTGATAACTAATTAAATAAATCAAGATTTTACCACATGAAAATTCTAAATATAGTACCAAATATAGGCAGATTCAACCATAGTACATTTACATGTAATTTGGTTGGAGTTGAAAAAAAAACGGCAAAGGAAAACAATAATTTATCTGAAGTTCGCCCAGGAAAAACATGCAAATATTTTGATAAAAAAAAAAAAAAAGAAATAAAATGGAACATACAAATAGGTTGCCCATCAGACTTGCACGTTCATTAATTGGGCCATTCTTATTTTTTAGCACAAGAAACAAACAGATGAACAAATACAATCATCCAAGAAAGAAAATTAAAATATTAGACGTTGCACTAATAGGTGAATACACAAATCCAACTCCAGTCAAAGCACCAATATTTGGTGTGTCTTGGATAATAATTTTCCTTTTTACTCTCTTTTCATTTCTGTCGTAGATTCAAAAAGATAAATATAACCCAAAAGCAAACCAAAAATCACCCACAATGATCAGTGTGTCTATTTATAGCTTGGGTTTAGGTAGTGCAGCGGATATGATGTATGTTGAGATCAGGAATGTCCAGGCATGCCTCTAATTATCCCGAGGAGTACAAACCTCTCTTAGCATCAACAACTTCAATTCCTCATCGCTCTCAACAGCTAGTCTTTGGACGTTTTCATGCCACTAGTATTGAAAGGAGAGACACTGCCAGTTGGTCCAGGATTCTCTTCTCTGAATTGTGAATTTAGCATCGCAAGTTTACGCAACTACTGTCTCTTTGTGTAGTCCTCTGATTCGTCCACAGTAGATAAAAGCATTGCAAAAAAATAAATACTCATCATTTGCTACAATAAAGAAGTGCACCTAATAGGAGAATTTCTTCTCGTCAAAGAAAAAAGGAAAGTAAATAAATTCTATCTCAATATGCAAATATGCTAAAGGTCAAGTTACTTAGTTGACCTTTTTCCAAAAAAGATTATGTAACAAAAATTATAGCATCTTTACAATCAACTGTTAACTTATTTCATTTTTGGGTGGGTGCTATCAAATATGCTACAAAGTTATGCAAAACCACAAAGAGGGAACATATCTGAGATACATACCACGGGCATAAGCAACTCCCCTATGATTTCCTGTGCCTGTCTCAATCTAATATCCACAATGCTGCCTGGCAAATCAGCTTTAGTTAAAATGTGGAGTGGTTCATTCAGGTGCTCGTACCTGGTTTTCCCTTAGTTTCTCCTCCTTTAAATTATCAATCATGAAAATGTGTTAGAACTCCAATGATACAGTGAACTACCAAGAAATGAGTCTACAATTTGAATAGTCTATAACTGCTGTGCTGATTAGTAATGAAACAGGTGGAAGCTACTACAGATTGTTATACCTTTCGTCATTTGGAATCTACGATTTTTTGTCGACTATCACTTCCTCACTACAAGCAAGCTCCCACAGGCAATAAACTGCTTCCAAATTCTTCATCTTTTGCTTTTCGTGAGCATCTATCTACTAGCAGGTGAGAACACCTTCTCTGCCACAACTAACTCTAGGCGATACTATATTTAGTACGACACCCATAAAATTTTAGTGTGTAAGTGATTTTTCGAGACAAGTTTAAAATATGTATTTTCCATAAAAAGAAAGAACCCATGTATTTTCCATAAAAAGAAAGAACCCATAATCCATCAAGACTATAGCTAAATCAGCAAGCAGTAAAGCAAGACTGAATAAAAGAAATTCTCTATGCTGCGGAACCGGAAAACGGTGCTACTTCCTTTAACATGATTTGGGCATAATGTCAGTTGCAAGCATAAATGTCATGTTTACCATAGAAACGGACATAAATCATAATCAACATCAACAAATAACTGGTTCTATCATCACTGAAAACAAAAGCTGGACAGGACACACAAACTCAAAACTCCTAAAGGACATGAAGTCAGAGAAGCTAAATGCTACTACTCATTAGTTATGATCATAATTCATTGTAAGGGGCAAAAACTGACTAAGCTGAATCGGGGGATTGTAACTAGATATTGATACACACCAAGCCAATTCACTTTGAAACAGAATGACCAGTTTGTATGTTGTCTCTCTGATTCAGTAACCTCTCTTTCTCTACCTTTACTCCATCATCTTTCACAGTAACTACCTCCCCTTTATCTACACTCTGAGAACCAGTCAGCCTTGCCAACATGACAAATGACATTCCCCCAAGGACATTATTCAAGCATCTCAAAACCACAACGGACATTTTAAAAACCACTGGAGGAAGAGCTTTGTCTAGCAAGAACTCAATTACATTAAGCGTTTGGTATCTTAAATTACTGCTGACACCCATATGAGTTGCCCATGTTGCAGCATTTAGAAGTGTTGAAGGAGGCTTATTTGGCGTCTCAAAATTAGGATCCATCTTTTTCCTTATCTTGATTAAACCATTAGAAATTGCAGTTCCAACTAGTCCAGCAGCAAATCCAACTGCAGCAAAGAGAGTTCCTTTGTAGACCAACGTCCCAATCCTACTGAATAAACTGTAAACACCAGGCTCAAACATGTGGCTTGGTGGGCAACTGGCGAAAATTGAAGGCAGAGCTCGACTAGAAACAGATGCTGTTGGAGCCAATATATACATCAACACAAAATTCAAAATGGAACCAACGACAAGTGTGGAAAACACAAAATCCAATTCATTAAGGCCAAAGTTAGGACGAGATGCCATGTCTCCTATGACAGCAGAAGTGACACCAACCAATTCCTCCATAAGAACCTTAAAAGGGAATTGTGGATCCGCAGCAACCCTAGATCTCCAGCCATTAAGAAAAGCACCAATTGGTCCAAAACTGTCCCAGGAATCATCTGAATGTCCCCCATCACTCGAATCCCCACCACCACCACCACCACCACCAATGCCAATGCTTCCTCCATCACCACCCCCACAACCAGCACAAGGAACTTGATACTTGATAAGCAATTGTTTAGAACCCACATGGCTGGTTCTGAATGGGTTAAAGTTGAGATTTCTGACGCAACTATTGTCTGAAAATGTGGGTTTGACAGCAGAAAAGTAACGACTTCGATAGTGATAGTGGGCTGGAAGTGAAGAGCAGCGAAGTTGAACCACCGCTGACATCTTTAAACCTACTAGAAGAAGATAAAGAGATGAGGAAAAAAGAGAGTATGATTTCAGCAAAAGGGGTTAGTTTTTGCAGAGAAGAAGGGAGTAGAGAAACTACCTTTCGAAGAGAGAGAGAGAGGACCGGAGTGGTTGTTGTACTATCAGCAATGTGCACGAAAGAGACAAAACTGAAATGAAACACGAGAAGCAAATTTCTGACGAGAAGGTAGAAAATAATCTAAAACCCTAAATAGAGGGCCGGGTCGAGTTATTTTATTATTTTTCGGTAGGAAATAGATTTGTCGTATTTATGTATTTTCCATATCATCACAGCTCACAGCCACTAAGGAATAAAAATATCACGCTTTAATAAAAAGTGGATCTAAAATATCTCAACTTCCGGAAAAAAAAAAAGGTCCCTAAAATGCTTTTAAAATTTCTTTTATTTTTTACAAATTAAATTAGTATTTGACCACCCATTATTTAATTTAGGACAAACTACATAAATTCCACTAGTTTAGGTCCTAATTACTCGGATTCTCGATAGTTTTAAATATTACTTCATTTACCATATTTCGTACTTAGGATATATGAGTTTGAATCCATGAGATACATATATCTGCGAAATTATAAAATTGAGATACATATTTTATTTATTTAAATTAATTGGTTGAAATTGATTTCCTTAATATAAGACGAAAATCAAGGAGTGTATCTATGTTTAATTAATTTCATTTTATTATTTGAAACAATAAATTTGTTAATATTATTAATAAAAGACAAAAACATGTATATCTTGGTCATGCAATTTGATTAATTTCATTTTATTACTCTTAAAATAATAAAATTCATTAATTTGATATATCTATTATCAATATATGATGTATCCAACAAACAAAACACTTAGATACATGAGTATTATACAAGTACATTCATATGTATCATAAAATTATCTAATATTAATTTTGTGTATTTGTAGTATGTGTCTAGTATTATTTTCATGTATTTAATTAATTTCATGTATCTATTTATATGATTTAATTTGAATTCCATGCATCTTTTATCTGTCTCTATTATTAATTCAATGTATTAAGTATCAATTTCATACATTATATTCAAAATCATGTATCTCAGATATATTGTAAACACATATAATTATGTGTATCCAAATATGATATGTAATTGAAACACAAGAATTTAGGAACAAATCACGACTATGGATTATTTGTCTTATCATTAATCCAAAAAAAAGTTAAAAAAATTCAAAATTCTCCCTTTTTTTAAGGATCTGAAATTTTTTCTCATAGATACATATAATCTTAACTCAGATACATGAACTCTTAACTAGATACATGTACACCTGATGTGTATCCAACATTGTTGCACTTGATGTGCATCTGATGGTGTGTTTTTCTGTTAATTAAAGTTTGGCGTAATTCTTATATCTTGATTGGGTTATTTCTATACTTAGATATATTCTCGACTTGAATATTAGCGGATGAAGAGTCAGTCCCTGCAATGAGAAATTCATGAGTGAAAATGAACAAATAAAAGTTGTTTGATTTAGTACAGTATTGTTAATGTGTAGTACCTTTAACGAGAATCATCCGATTTTGGGAATCTTCAACCATTAAAGTGTTTGAGAAACAACAAAATCAAAAAAATATAAAACTTAATTTGTAAAAAATTTTAAAATTGAACTTCAGAACATTATGAACTCTAACTCAAATACAAAATCAGAGAATAGTATAATAATAGAAACAAACCTATATGTGTAATGCTGATTTGAAAATGCAAACATGTATTGAGAGGATGAAGAAAGAAAGAGGGAGAAGATGAATTAAGGAAGAAGGAGGGCTGGTGGACGTGAGGATACGGATGAAACAACAGACGTGAAAAAAAAAGAATTTGACTTGTTAATGGACCATTAATTAAGGAGTTTAGATTTAAGATAATTATTCAATTCCTTATTCAAGGGATTTGTGTATCTGATTAAATCTTTTAAAATATATGGTATAGTTATTAAAAGTGATAGTATGTGTAATTGTTTTAAACTAGAGTTAAATATAGTATATATGGTAGTGATGTATGTGTAGTTATGTAGTTTATCCTTTAATTTATATATCTTGCCATAAATTTAATTAGGTTTTTAAAATTTGATATTTATTATTAAATTTATCTATTTTACCATGAATTTAATTAGATTTTTAAAAGGTTTTCATAATTAATAGCACCTCTGATTCCCTCCCAAACCCAACAAACGAAACTACTCCAAATATTGTGGCACCCTCTAACAACACCATCTCCTTGTACATTAACACCGCTTTTCAAGCCCCATTGAAACTCACCACCACCAACTACCAATCTTGGCAATATCAATAAGAAACACTGCTTACAGACTATGATTTTCTTCAATTTATAAATGAACCACCATCCACCACAGTTATCTCACTCTACAAGCGACAATACCATCTCATTAGAAGGGTTACGATTGCACCCATTTAAATAGAAACTATATCCTTTGTTACTGTTGACAAAATTTTCTATGCATTTTGGCAAAACCTTGCTACGACTTATGCGAGCCTATGATTTTCTTTAGTTTAGAAATGAACCACCATCCACAACTGCTATGTCGGTCTATAAACGACAAGATCATCTCATTAGAAGTGCATGGTTGCATCCCTTTCACCAAAAATTATATCATTTGTTACTGGTGACAAAACTTCCTATGCGCTTTGGCAAAACCTTGCCACGACTTATATGAAGTCATCATGTGCTCACATAATGAGTTTGAGAGAAGACTTGAACACTATTCAAAAGAGAAATCTCTTTATTACTGTGTATTTGCAGAAAATCGAAGAGATTTGCACCAAGCTTGCTTCAGTTGGTGTTCACATCTTCGTTGATGAAGTTTTTCTTCATGTCGTACATGGCCTTCCTTTCGAATATGATAGTGTTGTCTGCACTTTGTGCTCGCGAAACAGTCATAACCTTTCAAGAGCTTAATGACAAGTTGACTGACTTTGAAGTTTATTCAACTCATCGGTCATCCCAGACTATGGCACCAATTATGGCGAACTTTGCTTCTAAACCTCCTGCATACACCAACCGAAATTCCAATCAAAATACCGATAAATCACACTTCAATTAATGAAATTTCCCTTCTTTCAATTGGAATAAAAATGGAGGTTATCAAGGATGTTATTCTGGTGGCCAAATAATCGACCCAGGGTTTTTTGTCAACTATGTGAAAAATCTGGTCATCATGTGAAACATTGTGATAACGCTCAAATGTCCCTCTTAAAACCAATTAAAAGAGACAGCAGTCGTAGTCAATAAAAACCAACGAAGAGTTGGGGTCAAATCTCACTTAGAATGGTATATCATAAAGAATTCCTATCAAGAAATTTGGATTGTAAAATTGTTCATTTGTAATAGTAAGAACAAGTGGGCAGTTGATTCTACCAATTTAATAAAAAACTTTGGTTATCAATTATCGCAATTAAACTAGAATTTTGAAGAATTCAAGAGTAAACAAGCAATCTAGGGGTCTAAAGATCGGAAATCAATGTCACGTAGGGGTAATTGTGTTGGTCTATAGTGATGAACATTTATGAATAGGCTAGGTCATCTTCAATGACACTAATCATCTTTCAACCTTAAACATCTATGCACAAAATCTCTTTCCGGTCTCATCTAAATGTCAAACTAAACAACCCAATGTCTTACTCTATTTTCTCTTTTGATGCAGAAATAAAGTAAATAGAGTGGACCCATAACCTTTATTTTCAAGCAAGTTACAGACATTAAACCTAAATTGTTAGTATCAGACTAATTACCCACTCCAATCAGTCTCTTTCAAGCATCGACCAGATATCGGAAGTAGGAATTAAGTTTACAACCTTAACCCATAAATTAACCTCATACTAATTAGCCTAAATTCATGTATGAACAGCAATAAAAATAGAGCATAACACAACACCTACTAAATTAAATCAACACATAACCCCATAATTGCACCCATAGATCTTGGGGTTTTAGCCATCCATCACAGAAAGCAAAGAAAATATACCTTCCATGAAAGTAGTCATGGGTAACATGAAATTAAGCAATTACAAGTAAACCCATTTTGAATTCAACTTCAAATTTATCAAATTCAAGAGAAAAGTTGAGAAACCCCAAAAAGCTAGAAAGTGTTCTTCACAAGGGTCAAAAGTTCTCTCTCAAATCTCAATTTAAGAAACAATATTTCAAGACCTCTCTTCTTCGATTCTAAAATTTCTCTCTCTTTGGGCTATTTATAGTTTCCCAAAATTTAGCTCAAATATCCAATGTGTATCTCATTCGGTGAATTGCCTCTTGTTCTTCAGCTTACCTTTTCATGTTCTAGGCTTCAGGTGTTTGAACTTTAGTTGGTGAACTTGTTTGAGTTAGCCTTTCACATTTGGTGAATTTCCAAGTACCACTTTGGTTTGCCTTTCGAGCATTCAATCTTTTCTTTCTACACTGTCATTTTTGGTGATGTTTAGCAAGGCTGCCATTCTCATTCGGCGCATCACCTTTTCTAACGGTGTTCGCCGACCTAGTTCGATACACACAAGTGCTATGCACTGTCATTTTGTGCGAGGTCGTGCTCATTAGGCAATCCGACTTTCTTGTTAGGTGATCAACAATGTATAGTTTTCATTACTTTTTGCATTTTTGGCTATTCTTTAAAACATCAATCTTTGCCTTGTTCGTTTACCTTCATAGTTGTAAATCATCAATATTTTATTAAATTAGGACAAAATTTGGCATTGAGAACACTAATTATTGAGCTAAGTAGACCTTAAATGAGTGCAAATATACCACTTATCCACACCCCAACTTACAATTTTCTTTTCCTCAAGTAAATCAAGAACAAAATTAGCTCAATAAGGGTTTCTAATACAGTACTCAATAAGAGCTAACATGCAAGTTTCATAGCAAAACTACTCTCAACAACATGCTACACTCAATCATGATCAAAAAGCTTCAAATGATGACTATCCAGTCTCAACACAAGCTCAAGCTCATTTTAGTTTTCATACTAATGCAAGAACATGTTTCAATAAATACATTCAAGAGCGATCGTATCAAGAATGACTCCATGCTCTCACAAAGCGAATTAACCAAGATATAAGGAATCTATGCAACTCTCAATCTCTTCAAAAGAGAAACACATGCAAGCTTTGTCCTATAGGTTTGTCCATATTTTCCAATCATCACATAACCTAGTTCATGCAAGATCTAAAGGATCTTTTAGGCTTGTGATAGGGCTGAGGGTTAAGGTATGGTCAATTTGGCTTGGTGACTTTACCTTTTCAAAACATTGTTGCAATCATCTTCACCTCTTCTCAAGTTCTTTCATTCTTTCTAATTTGAGAACTCAAACTTTGACATTTCACTAGATTTATTTGGAATCCCCTTTATTTCATTCACTTGTCTTTTTTCATTTACATTTTTCGAAAGCATTTTCATCACAATGACTCTCGTTTTTTTTGTAAGGAGGGATTTCCTTGTTTTTTTGTTAACAAACTCCAAAGTTGAGTCTCATTTCATCTTTCTTTTCCCTTTACTTGAATTTCATTCCTCCCTCCTTTCCACACCCCCAACTTAGACTTTTGCCTAATTAAGTTGACTATTCAAATGTAACAACGCTTTAAAAAGTATTTTTGGTGAGAAGGTATAGGGACAGTTTTTGTTCAAGAGGCTTTCTTTTGGCTTTGTCACCAAATAGGTTAGGCTCAAATGGTGCGAAAATGGATGCACACCCTCACAATTCACAAAATATTGTGGAAATTTGGGTTCCCTCATATTCACCAAGATTCAAACAGTTGGACTAACAAGGAAAATTTTAGGACTCCACACACATGCTTTCAAGTAAGACCTCTTGATCTTAGGCATATTAATATGCCTATAATGCTAATTATGCCCGCATTTACGCCTAGTTTGAATTCAAAATGTATTTGTTTGCAGTCTTATCGAGTCGTTTGCTTATTTATGAGCTAACCAACATGATTAGTTGTGTAGGTAAGCTTAATGGGAGAAACGAGCACAAAAGGGACAAAGGAAGAAATATGAAGATTCGGGTCAAAAGAGAGCAAGGAAGAAGCTAAAGAAAATGCACCAAGGCATTTACGTGTTCTCTCCGCGTCGCGCGGAGAGGAATGCAAAATATGGGTTGCAAAATCAACTTCTAGCACAATAAATCAATTTGAGGCAGAACACCTCGTGATGCTCGCTCGTCGTGCAAAAGGCAAATGGTTTTTGAAATCGGAATTTGGAAGGCACTACACGTCGCACGCCTGAGTACCAGATTTGACCGTTTTGACTTTTAGTATAAATAGGGTTTTATTTTATTTTATTAGGATCGATCTTTTGGGGGTTGGAAGAGCGACGACTTTGGAGTACGTTTTCTGGAGCTTTTAGGGTTATTTCTAAAACTCTTTTCCTTTCAATCGTTTGATGATTCATAACAATTGTATGATTGATTATTGGACCATGAGTAGCTAAATACCCTAGTTCTAGGGCTGTGGGTACAGGATGATTGTAATTGATTGAGTTGCTTTTGGGTTTATTATTGACTATCACATGAATCTTTCTTATGTTCTTATTTTTCGTATTTCATGATTGATCACCATAGAAATAAAGTCATTGTCCGAATTGAACCCGGGAGAGGAATAAAATGATAGAACATAGGGCATAAGGAACTTGTTGAACTCTAAATAGCTAGGGCTGATTCATTTCTAGGATAGGGATATGCCTAGAGACCTCGCTTGGGTCACAATACAGGAAGATAACTTAATGCTCGGTAGGTAATCAGTCTATCCCCGCTCAATGATATAGTTAGGGTGTTATCTATCGTAGGCGATTAGATGTCGGGAGACCATGATCATACATCTAACCTTATGATTCATTGATTCGATAGTTAATAATTACCCATTTAAATGATATTGATTGCATGAATCCCGATAGAAGCTGCAGCCCTGGACCTTTTCCAAATCATTGTTTGTAACTCGTGAAACTGAATCGTGCTAGTTACATTTTGTTTTAAAATTTAGAAATAGAAATAAAAAACTCTTTAAATCTGGAAATACATTTGTGGTTAACTGAAAACTAGAGAAATTGATAGTTTCTAAGTGTAAGTCCCTATGGGTACGATACCCGGCTCGAAAAAAGAGCCATTTCATTACCTGTACGTGTGTGATTGGACCGCAACAAGTTTTTGGCGCCATTGCCGAGGACTTTAGAATTAGAAAGTAGTTGAATTTTTATGATTTCTAAAGTTGAAATGCAAGTGTTGACAACTTGATCTTAGCATTCCATTGTTGCAGGTTGTTTTGTAACTCCAAACTGGATGACGATCAAGGATTGTTATCGCCTCTCTCAGAACCTAAAAGATTCGTACACTTACATAGAAGGTAAATACGATTAGCATATTCGGTTCCCCTAGTTATAGGTGAGCTAGAATCTCCTAGACCAAAAATAGAGGAAGAAGAACTTGAGTCAATGGCTGATGAGTTGAAAGTACGAGACGTGGTAACCCCACGCCCCACCAATGTGACTTCGTGCATACAGAAACCTAAACCTGGTGGGAGATTTGAACTGAAGCAGAATATGGTGCAAATTTTGCACACGAATGGGCAGTTTACTGATCTTTCACATAAGGATCTCACAATTCACATTTAGAACTTCCTCAAGATCAGTGATACTTACACTCCAACTGGGGGTGAATAAAGATTATGTGAGGCTCACCTTATTCCCTTTCTCTCTGCTTGGGGAAGAAAAAAGATGGTTAACCTCAGAGCCTGCGAATTCAATTACCACCTGGGATGATTTGGCATTGAAATTCCTCATCAGATTTTTTCCATCTGGAAAAACAGCTAAGCTGAGGAGTGAAGTTTGACCTTTAGGAAAAAGGGTGGTGAGAACTTGTACCAAGCTTGGGATAGGTTTAAATCGATGTTGATGAGTTGCCCTCATCATCATCAATCTAATCAGGTGTTAGTCCATACCTTCATTGAAGGGTTGGAGCCTAACACCAAGATTTTGCTTGATTCAGCTGCAGGTGGAAAGGCCTTAGAGAAGACTTATGCTAAACCATTCACCTTGCTGAACCGGATCTCTTAGGGTAATCTAGAGTGGAACGGATGGGGAATGAACCCTATAGTACAAAAAACTGCAGGTATGCTGGAAGTAGATGCGATGACTACTCTAACTGCACAGATTTATGCTATGCAGAATATAATGAGTACACATTTTAACAACATGGCATTGGGACAATAGCCTGCACACGTAAATGCAGTTCAACAACCACCGTCTTGGTGTGAGATCTGCGGAGGTAGCAATCACGGTGCAGAGGTATGTAGTGCAAACCCAAATTCTGTTAATTTTGTAGGGAATGCCTAGAGAGGAGGAGGCCAAAACATCTATGGAAACTCATATAACCCAAGTTGGCATAACCATCCAAACTTTTCTTGGGGTGGAAATCAGAATAAGGGCCAAGGGCAAAACTATTATAGCCATAAGGCAATGCTAATAGGTATCAACCAGAGGCACAAAGGGAGAAACCCAAGCAGCAATCCTGAAACATGAGTGTGGAGGAGATGCTGAAAAAGATTATGGCTGATCAAGCCAGTTAGCTGCTGATGTGAGAAATAATCAGTTAGCTACACAGAATCTGGAGAAGCAATTTGGGCAGTTTGCTAGTGCCCAAAATTCACGATCGCAAGGAGGTTTTCCTAGAAACACTGACCCAAATCCTAAACAGGTGAATGTAGTAAGTACATGGAGTGGTTTGCAATTGGAGGAGTTAGCTCCTAAGGAAAGAAACACTGAAGTTGTAAACAAAGAGAGTGAACCTAAAAATGGTGAGCTTAAGGAGAATGAAGTAGTTGCACCGGAAGAAAAAGTGCAACTAATAGTGAGACCACCTCTTCCATTTCCTCAGAAGTTCAAGAAGCAAAAGGAGGACGAATGTTTTGGTAAGTTTCTCTCTCTCTCTCTTGAAACAAGTTCACATTAACTTGCCATTGGTAGATGTTTTACAGGGTATACCTAGATATCAGAAGATTGTGAAAGAGAGCATCGCAAACAAAAAGAGGCTGACAGAGTATGAGACTGTGGCACTTACTGAAAAGCGCAACTCTAGAATTCAGAACAAGTTGCCTATTAAACTAAAAGATCTTGGTATTTTTACTGTGCAGATTACAATAGGGAAAAGGATCCATGCTCGAGGGTTTTGTGATCTAGGAGCGAGTATAAACTTGATGCCAACTTTTCTATACAAAAAGCTGGGGTTAGGTAGTCCTAAACCAACTACCATATTTTTGCAGGTAGCTAGACCTGAGGGTGTTGTGGAAGATGTGTTACTACAAGTGGGATCTCTGATTTTCCTAGTAGAATTTGTAGTATTGAATTTCGAGCCTGATCCTGAGATCCCTTTCATCTTAGGAAGACCTTTCTTAGCGACTAGTAGGGCAATGATAGATGTAGCAGCTAGGCAACTTACTACGAGAGCTCATGATAAAGTGGAGGTGTTTGATGTATACAAAGCCTTAAAATTGCCAACTGTGTATGAGGAGTTGTCTGCCATAACTGTGATAGAGGCAAAAGCTAAATATATTGCAGCTAAGAATCCTCTAGAGCGAATGTTGGTGGGTGATGACATATATAAGGATACTGAGGCACATGAAATGGTGCAATTCCTTGATGTGTCACTTATGGTTACCTCTGGAGAGCGCTGGGAGCCTCTAAAATTGGGTGTTGAAAACACTGCTAGCCCACCTCAGGTATGCATTTTTAGGTGTAGATAAAACTTTACCGGTTATTTTGTCTGCAGGATTATCTGACGAACAGGTGGAAGCCGCATTACTCATTCTGAAAAAGAGAAAAGCAGCTCTGGGGTGGAAAATGTCTGACATCCATAGTATTAGTCCCACACTGTGTATGCACAAAATATACATGGAAGAATGGTACAAGGCAAGTGCACAACATCAACAGAGACTAAATCCATTGATGAAGGATGTTGTCAGAAAAGAAGTCATCAAGTGGCTAGATGCAGGGATTGTTACCCAATATCTGACAGCAAATGGGCAAGTCCAGTGCAGTGTGTGCCCAAGAAGGGCGGAATGACAGTTGTGACCAATGAGAAATATGAGTTGATCCCCACAAGAATAGTGATTGGGTGGAGGATATGTATAGACTACAGAAAACTCAATGAAGCCACCAGGAAGGACCACTATCCGATACCGTTCATTGATCAAATGTTAGAAAGGTTGGCTGGCCAAGAGTATTACTGTTTCCTTGATGGTTATTCAGGGTATAATTATATCGTCATTGCACCTGAGGATCAAGAGAAGACGACATTCACTTTCCCATATGGAACGTATGCGTTCAAGCGCATGCCATTCGGGTTGTGCGATGCTGACCACATTTTAGAGATGTATGATGGCAATCTTCCATGATATGGTGGAAAATTTTGTTGAAGTATTCATGGACGATTTCTTGGTGTTTGGTGAGTTGTTCGAACTTTGTTTATCTAATCTTGACAGAGTTCTTGCTAGGTGTGAGGAGACCAATCTGGTGCTGAACTGGGAGAAGTGTAACTTTCTGGTTAGAGAAGGAATTGTGTTGGGGCACAAGATCTCCAAGAGTGGGCTAGAAGTAGACAAAGCGAAGGTGGAAGTGATTGAGAAGTTGCCACCACCAATATCAGTGAAGGGAGTGCGAAGCTTCCTTGGACATGCTGGTTTTTATAGGAGGTTCATCAAAGAATTCTCTAAAACTGCAAGACCTATGTGCAGCTTATTAGAGAAAGAGATGAAGTTTGTGTTTGATGAAAAATGTTTGCAGGCTTTTGAGATGCTGAAACAGAAGTTGATTGAGGCTCTCATTCTTATTGCTCTAAATTGGGAGCTTCCATTCGAGCTGATGTGTGATGCTAGTGATATAGCAGTTGGGGCAGTGCTTGGGCAGAGAAAGGACAAGGTATTTCACTCCATATACTATGTGAGCAAAACACTTGACGTAGCCCAATTGAACTACGCAGTTACTGAGAAGGAGATGTTGGCATTGGTGTTCATATTTGACAAGTTCAGGTTATACTTTGTGGGAACCAAAGTGATAGTCTAAACTGATCATGCGGCCATTCGGTACTTGTTCAACAAGAAGGATGTCAAACCTAGGCTGATTAGGTGGATCCTGTTGCTGCAAGAGTTTGACCTCGAAATAAGAGATAGGAAGGGAACTGAGAACCAAATAGTTGATCATCTGTCCCGACTAGAGGATTCATCTTATGTGAAAAATGAAAGGCAGATTCATGAAGAGTTTCCTCATGAGCAGTTGCTTGCTTTGGACATTGCTCAGGTGCCTTGGCATGCGGACATTGTGGATTTTCTGGTGAGTGGTTTATTTCCACCTGGGGCATCAACACATCAGAAGCAAAGGTTAAGTATGATGCACGCTTCTATATATAGGATGAGCCATATTGGTTTAAGCAAGGTCCGAATTAGATGATGAAAAGGTGTATAGCTGAGCAAGAGGCAACACAAGTGTTGGAGAGTTGCCACACATTGCCATATGGTGGACATCATGGAGGCGAAAGAACTACACATAAGGTATTGCAATCTGGTTTCTTTTGGCCTACATTATTTAAAGATACTGCTTTGTTTATGAAAGGTTGTGATCAGTGTTAGAGGATGGGCACCATTTAGAAGAGGCATGAGATGCCATTGAACAACATACTATAGGTGGAGATCTTTGATGTGTGGGGGATAGACTTCATGGGACCATTCCCATCGTCCCTGGGTAATCAATACATTCTAGTCGCTGTTGCATTGCCAACAAATGATGCCAAAGTGGTTGTCAAGTTCATCCAAAAGCACATCTTCACTAGGTTTGGAACACCAAGGGAGATAATCAATGATGGAGGTAAGCACTTTATCAATAACTCAGTTCATGGTCTGTTAGCGAAGTATAGGGTGAGGCACAAAGTGGCTACAACATATCATTCCCAAACTAGCGGGCAGGTAGAGGTATCAAATAGGGAGGTCAAATAGATCCTCCAAAAGACTGTGAATGCCTAAATAAGAGATTGGGATGACAAGGATGCCTTATGGGCATATCGGACTATTTACAAGACACCGATAGGGACTTTTCCTTATCGAATGGTGTTTGGGAAAGCTTGTCACTTACCAACTGAGTTAGAGCACAAGGCATATTGGGCGATCAAGAAGCTGAATCTGGATGCTGAGTTAGCAGGTAGAAAGAGGGTCACACAACTGCACAAGCTAGAAGAGTTTAGGCTTCACGCTTATGAAAATGCAAAGTTGTATAAAGAGAAGACCAAGAGGTGGCATGACAAGCATATTGCATCATGCACCTTTGAGCCTGGTCTGTTAGTGCTACTTTTCAATTCTAGATTGAAGTTGTTCCCAGGGAAGCTTCGGTCTAAGTGGGGTGGTCCGTTTGAGGTGGTGAGGATAACTCAACATGGTGTTGTAGAATTGCGAAACAAGGATAAGAGCTCCACTTACATTGTAAATGGTCAATGGGTCAAGCACTACTTCAGTAAGGATGTGGATTATGAGCTTGAAGCTTTCATAATGGACGACGAGTGAGTCCTAGTGATAGGTCATGCCACAACATTAAATCAGGCGCTACCGGGAGGCAACCTGTGAACCATTGTAATAGTTAGGATTTAATTGTTTTTGTTGCTTATTTTTAATTCAAAAAAAATTTGATATATTAAAAAAAATATAAAAATATGCGTCGTGCCAAAACCAAAACTAAGGCGCTGAATAGGAGGTAACCCATCATGTTTTTTACTAATGGGTGATGAGCTACAATATGCAGGATAAAGGAATTTCGCCAAGGCAACTCCGTGTAGAGAGCGCGTCGCTGAGGTAGGGAAAAATGTTGCCTCTCTTGATACAATTTGCGGCAGAGGACTCTGTGTACTAGGAACGTCACGGAGGGGGCCTAGAATTTCAATTTTGACAGTAAGTTACTTTTACGTCAAAAAGAAGGCAAGACCGTACTAGCCTCGCGACATGGAGCAAGGGCCGAATATTGGCCTCGCCTGGAATCAAATTTCCAGTAGACTGTGTGACCACCCCGTGTTGCGCCCCAGGTCATCATGCCCAATTCAAGAAGATCCAAAAAAGAAGTAGCCACATCAAGCCAGAAGAAAAGTTTTCAAAGTGGGAATGTTCCACTAGCACCTGCGGTCCCGAGAGGCCAAACTAGGCGATTCAGAGCTAAGGCTCTAACCAAAGAAGGGAAGGCTTGGTATAAGAAACACATTGAGGCCTTATATTTCTCAGATTGTGTATCAATAGGGACAGTCTGGCATGTGAGTTCCCACATATCCTGAGGCAGATTAGGGAGCTTGGCATAGAGTTCATCTTTGCTGACCCGGATGAGTGTAACTTGCACATGGTTTAGGAGTTTTACGCCAACTGGGTGCTCGAGGTGCGGTCCCACTATGGGATGGTGCATGGTAGAAATGTGCCCATTATTTCCACAGGTATTAATGATATATTGGGTACACCGCAGGACACCGACCCACTAGTGCGGGCTGAATATACGCCCTCCATACCAGGCCATCTGCCACATGCTATGCGGGCCACAGTCCACGGCTTAATGGACTAAGCACAGTGGGAAGAGATATCATAAATCTCTTCCCTACGCTCACATGCTGCAGGAGACACGTGTTTGGCTGAAGGTGGTGATGAATTGTCTGATCCCGTGCCTACATTACACTGACATCACACGTGACCGGGTGTGCCTAGTTTATGCTTTGATGACTGGCATGGAGATAAACATCGGAGCCATCATAAAATCTTCGATCCGGAAGGCCTGAGTTCACAAAGGGCACATGTATGCATTTGGTAGTCTGATTACCAAAATATGTCATGTTGCAGGTGTCCCTGATGAGAATGTAGATTACATGGCACCACTTTATCTAGCACCGGTGGACATCACTCGCACCAAGGGGCCTGACACTAACTTCGGCCCAACACTCACCACCGCAGAGCACCACATGAGAGATGAGTTGATCATGTCTAGGATGTATGGCCTGGAGATGCTACGATAAAAGACTGGTGGCCGGCTATTTACTGATCTGGAAATAGGGGAGGTCAACAAGCGCTATCTTCTGAATGACAATGCTGAAGCATTGCTTAGCACTGGTCCTAAGTTTCGGGAGCCTATTGAGAATGACATCTCGACTGATGAAGAGAACCTGCGTATAAGATCAGATGTAGACTCGAAATCTGAAGAGGAGATGGATCCAACACATGCGGGTGATGAGGAAGATGGCGATGATACCATAGAGGATTGATTAGGGAGGGTTTTCAACTTACCTTTCCAACTTGGTTGAAATTTTAAAATGCATTGGGGCCAATGCTTTTGTCTACGTGTAGGGTGGGGTGAAAAACATATCTGATTTGTACATATTTTGTGTTTGAACATTGTTTTCTGTTTTTGTTTGATTTTGGGTTCCTTGGTAGTTGTTTTTGGTTCTTTAGCCAAGGATAGTCCCTTTGAACTGTCCAAAAAAAAAAAAGCAAAGTAGATTTTTCTTTATAAGATTGAGTCTGTAGTCATAGATTGAGTCAAGCTGCCCAATGATAGATGGATGACGACCATCTTAAGGGTAATTTCATCATTTGAGTCTTAGGTTGGGTTCTGCTGAAGCAGAAACTCTCTAAAAGGAGACTGTATGAAAAGGATGAATGAAGTTGATGTATGATTGCAGTGGAATTTTTGTATGTGATTTAAATGCACAACTTAAGCTTAATCTGAACCTTCTGCATGACATGATTGTGTGCTGAAATTAATCCTTTATGAATACAACTATGTTATGAGCGGTGAGACTTGTTATGATATCCATGATATGTATCTGAGTCTAGAACTTGCCAGGTTGTTATTGAAGCGAAATACAGGTGTTATTGTGCTTGAAAGAAGACAACAGGCTTTCATTGAAAATTGTTTAAAAATTGAGCCGATTTAGAAAGAATATCCCTAGTTCAGCCCAATTGAGCCTTTTAGCCTTAATTTTGTTCTAACCCACATAATGAGCCGAATCCCTTTTATTGACACCATAGTTTTGATCCCAACCCCTAATGCACTGTGTTAGGCCAAAAGGTAGAAACAAAGGAAAAAAGTAGATAGGGTGGAAAAGTGTGGTTGTTGGGGAAGAATGAAAGAAAAGGTAAAACGATATCCCAGGATTGTGAATCTGAGTTGGCCCTGGTCCATAGGACATTGTGTACTTCAACAAAGGGAAACCCGAGTTGTAGGTGGCTAATGTAGTGAATACCTTGATGATGGCCCTGGCCCTAAAAAGGGCAATGTGCACCTTAGCTCGAGAGAAATCTCTAAGTCAAGGGTGGCTTTTGTCGAGTGTAAAAAAAAAACATATGTATAAAGGAAATAAAGGGTAAAGTAACCAAAGGCAAGGTTGGTAATACAAGTGGAAGTTTTTGAAGAAGACAGGGGCTAATGAAAAGGAAAATTATGCTTGTAAAAAAAAAAAAAAGTTGAACATAGTGCATTAGGGAGGATGATTCACTAAAGTCATCTAAATGAATCCTCCCTTATCTTAAGCCTACAACACAACCAAACCAAGTCCTGTTTGATTTTGAGCATTTTACACTTTATTAGTAGAGATGTACATAATGGGCAAGCTTATGGTTCTCAGTGCATGCATGTGTGATGTTGATTGTTGAGTGAGAGTGCATATTGTTTGAAAAGTCCTTAAACTATATTCAATTGGCAAATGTGAGTGTATGGACTATTTGTTGGAGTGAGGGGCACTTGTTGTATGAGGATAGGTGATAAGGAATGGTACATATATTGTTAAACGCATTGGTTGCAAAAAGTTGTCAAAGTCATAGACAGGAGTCATGCATATTATGATTGGAAACATGCTATTACGAATTGTGAAAAGATCTTTGGAAATTAATAGTGGATGCACAATCCAATGTAGTGAGTCCAGGTCTAGGAGTTGTTAGTAGTTGTTTAAGAACGAACAAATCTTTAAGTGTGGGGGTGTGATTTAAGCATATTCATATGCCTAGAATGCTAATTATGCCCGCATTTACGCCTAGTTTGAATTAAAAATGTATTCGTTTGCAGTCTTATCGAGTCGTTTGCTTATTTATGAGCTAACCAACATGATTAGTTGTGTAGGTAAGCTTAATGGGAGAAACGAGCACAAAAAGGGATAAAGGAAGAAATCTGAAGATTATAGTCAAAAGAAAGCAAGGAAGAAGCTGAATAAATTGCACCAAGGCATTTACATGTTCTCTCCACGTCGTGCAGAGAAATGCAAAATATGGGTTGTGAAATCAACTTCTAGACAGAACATTGTGTGTCCTCTCAGCGTCGCAGAGAGGGAGTGAAATTCTGAGCTCAATAAATCGATTTGAGGTAGAACACCTCGTGATGCTCGCGTGTCGCGCAGAAGGCAAATGGTTCTTGAAATCAAAATTTGGATGGCACCGTGCGTCGCGCTACTGAGTACCAAATTTGGCAGTTTGGACTTTTAGTATAAATAGGGTTTTATTTTATTTTATTAGGATCGATCTTTTGGGGGTTGGAATAGCGACGACTTTGGAGTACGGTTTTTGGACTTTTTAGGGTTATTTCTAAAACTCTTTTCCTTTCAATCGTTTGATGATTCATAACCATTGTATGATTGATTATTGGACCATGAGTAGCTAAATACCCTAGTTCTAGGGCTGTGGGTACAAGATGATTGTAATTGATAGAGTTGTTTTTGGATTTATTATTGACTATCACATGAATCTTTCTTATGTTCTTATTTTCTGTATTTCATGATTGATCACCATAGATATAAATTCATTATCCGAATTGAACTTAAGAGAGGAATAAGATGATAGAACGTGGGGCATAAGGAGGTTGTTGAACTCTAAATAGCTAGGGTTGATTCATTTCTAGGATAGGGATATACCTAGAGACCTCTCTTGGGTCACCATAGAAGAAGATAACTTAATGCTCGGCAGGTAATTAGTCTATCCCCGCTCAACGATGTAGTTAGGGTGTTATCCATCGTAGGCGATTAGAGGTTGGGAGACCATGATCATACATCTAACCCTATGATTCATTGATTTAATAGTTAATAATTACCCATATAAATGATATTGATTGCATGAATCCTAATAGAAGCTGCAGCCCTGGACCTTTCCCAAAATCATTGTTTGAAACCTATGAAACTGAATCGTGTTAGTTACATTTTATTTTAAAATTTAGAAACAATAATAAATAACTCTTTAAATCTGGAAATACATTTGTGGTTAACTGAAAACTAGAGAAATTGATAGTTTCTAAGTGTAAGTCCCAGTGGGTATGATACACGGCTCGCAAAAAGAGCCATTTCATTACTTGTATGATCACGTGCACTTGCGTGTGCGATTAGACCGCAACACCTGACCACACATGACACTTCGAAATACACTCATTTAGAACATCCCAAAAAACTCAAAAATGTACTTGTGATGTTTATTACAAGGCTCACATCGAAACACACCTAGTCAACCAAAGACTCAATGAGATCGCTCAAAAGTACAATCACATCGATTTCATTCTTGCAACACCAACACTTGACATCATGCTTGTCATGAGTACTATTCGAGATATCTATATTGAACACAATCCATCCTCAAATCACTATCAATGAAAACTTCAAGTATTTCACGATTTTTAAAACTCATAGGGGGTTGCAAATCAAGAGAGAACGAAATAGATAAATGAGGTACACTCAACCAAAAGAATCACTATAATATAAACAAAAGTAAAGTAATACAATATTCCAACACTCAAAATAACAAAATACAATAAAAAGGGGGAATATTGGCTCAAAGGCCCTAACCCCTCTACAAAAAATAAGTAATGTCCTCAATGTCATAATAAGAAAAGTACATGAGGCTGAGATAAAAGGGTTCTCGGCTAGGCCTACGGAAAACTCTCATCTAGAGTCTTAGGTGGGGAAGCCTCAAGATGGGCATCAATTCCCGACAATAGGATCACCAGAGGTAGTAGGGAAGAGTCAACTGGGGAATCAATGCCCATCTCAAAACTCGGAGAAATGATGGATCCGGAAGAGACTCCATTTGAACCAATCGATGAAGTCTCCCAAAAGGGTATCTCCACACCGCTGAAGAATTACCTCATCGGTCTCTTCCATCTTAGTCAAAGTTTGTGTAATCCCATACTTCTCACTCCTCAAACCTCATAGTCCCTCTCCTTGGCCAACTCATCTTCGACCCTCGATCAACCCCTCACACCTACTCTCTCTCTCTCTCTCTCTTAAGGGAGATAATGCCTTTTCAATGGTCCTATCAATGATCTTAGGCATGTCCATCTCAACCCGTGCGGCTCTAACATCCGTCGATCGGGAAAGGTTGCCTATTTGATAAATCATGGCCTGGGTCAAGGGGATGAGTGATAGGAGTAGGGTAGGATCTTACAATAGCGACAACAGTAGAAGAACTAGCAGCAATAGAGAAGGATGATATACCTGCCTGCTCCACAAAAGGAGAAGGTGTGCTAGCCTCAACTGCTAGTGTGGTGGGATTAAAATGAGCGATGTGTTTGGTGGTGGCAGCTTCCTCTGAAACGCATCTTCCCACAAGCACTCAGTCTCAATCCGTCTGATTTAATTGGATATGGCTGGGGTGATCCTCATATATGTGGATGCTCTAACGGGAACTCCTGTCTTGTCACAGTTGCATAATCAGTACTCAAAATGGGAGAGAGGTCTACTTCTGCCTTGCCCTCATCAATGTCTTATCGACTATAATCGCACCCACATGAATGTGTTCCCTATTAATGACCGTACCCACCAAGACCGCCTTGGGATGGAAAAGAATCAACTTGTTTTACGAGGGTATTATATTACTGCTTATAAAGTAAAACCAATATTGTACCACCATATTCGAATCCTTCTTTTCGATCCGAGAACCATCAGTTATCTAGGAGGGAGAAAAATCAGAAATCAGGGGAGCCAACCACCCTTTCAAGGATTCCAAGTCATTTCGCATCCAGAGTGAATACAAATTTAAGTGAAATGTCGGTACCCTCAGTGCATTGTTAATAGCCTCAACATTGCATTGTACTTTCTTGCCGCAAACTTCTACTTCTTCAAGCGACTTCCAAATTGTACTTTTTCACTTCTTTGGGAGAGCCTCAACATAGGTTGTGTAGAACTCTCACACCTAAGAAGGAATATGGGAGTTTCTTAGCTTGGTGAACCTTCTCAAACTTGCAAATTTGAATGGTGTCCCAGATATCCTGGTAATCACTTTTGACTCAATCTGCGGAGAGTCGTCTCTTATAAAAAATAGTCCTCTATCCAGCATCTCTGAGCCTATTGAGGGCTCTTGAAGCAATAACATAGATGACTCTAGAAGTAGGTGCTTGTGTAGATGAAGGATGCAACAATTTTGACCTAATATCTGTCTTCTTCCCGACAACCCCTTTTTTAGGTTATACCATCTCGTAGGTAAGAGCTTGTGGAGTTGTAAACTTCTGACAACGAGGAGCCTCAGAAGGATTGGTTATGGAAATGCCCATGTGTCTCTTTAGAGGAGGAGGAGGAGGAACATGAGGAGGGGAGTCTCTATTTGACTCAGTATCTGATGTAACCACTTGTTTTTCTTTTGTTCATGCCATTAGGTGTAAAGCACACATTCAAACATAGGATTTATGAACGTTAGTTGAAATCAAACTCACTTGGAAACATAGTTCAAAAACTATCCTAAGGCTCGCTTAACAGGAAGGCAGATCACCAACCAAGATCGGCGAGCTCCGGTGAGCTCACCTAATCTCAGGACTCAGGCATAAAAGGTGGAGTCAATTCCAACTCGGTAAGCTAAGACAAGTCCCCCAAAAAATGACAGTGAAAATTAAAATGAAACATGCATCAAAGGCGATGTCCACTCCCACTCGGTGATTCATCAAGTAGGTTTGGCTGGCTAAGACAAGCTAGCCGAATAGGACATTACTCAAGGTCATATATATGCTAGAGGAGCAGAACTGTGGATTATTCGGTGATTCATCTAGCCTCCTTGGCGGGCTAAATCAAGCCCGCTAAATAGGAAGTGTTTAGCCCAGTGCCTAATTTTTACAGCTAACTCAAATATACAACAAATACAAGTTTCCCCAAATCATTACAACTCACCAATATGTTTATCTACCCATGGGTACTTAGAAATCACCCAAATTTTGCTAAGTTTTGCTCAAATTGATGATTAAGTCTTAAGAAAGTAGTCACCATGTCTATCATTAGGCAATATCATGAAATTGGGTCAACACTAGGTTAATCAGACTTCACCCACATCAAATTAAACTCAGATCCAACATTAATATCAGTTTAATTTTAAAATTCAACTAACACAATCAAGATTAGTATTCTACATGCACACACATTTAAATAACTCATCAGTACAATTTAAATCACAAAATATAAATCTATCTAACGAAATTTAACAATCAACAACACTTAATGGCTTCAAGCCCACACCCATTTCGTAATTTAAAGCTTAAAATTCTCAAAACAAAAAATCAAAAACCAACATTAGTAGAAGCATAAGTCAAGAAAATCAAGGAAACACAGTTGGGTAAACAGAAAATTCATGAAAACACACTCCTCAAACTTTGAAATCACACACTAAAGGCTCACAACGACTCAAATGAAGCATTGCAAGAGAAAAGAAAGGAAAAGACTTGAAGTTATCAAAAGGTTTATTTTTGAATTTGAAAAGACCATTGACCTTTTTATATCAGACACATGGAATGGACACGATTAACGTTGCTAAACGTGTTCACTGAATTGCCAATTGGAGCTCAACCTCGCCGAACATGCCTAAACAAACACCAAACCTGAAGGTTGATTCAGCGGACTTGATAGAGTCTGCATAGTGCACTTCAGCGAGTCGCCTTTCGGAGCTCTAAATGCTGAAATTGACAGTGCACTTTTTCACTTGTTAATGTTCAAAAGGCGGACAAGAATGAGTCTGCAGAATGCCTTAGGCATATCGCCATTTAGGTCTTGGCATCTCCTATGCTTCCGTTTTTCAACCTTTCTTCTACTTAACCTGCACTCACTATGCACGTTATTTGATAGCAATAAAAACAAAAGCAAAGACTTGGGTTTCTTCCCAAATAACACCTTATTTAATATTGTGGCATGACATAGTTCTCAATATCTCAATATTCATTCTTGGGTTTGGGATTGTGTCACTAGGCAATGTTCCCTTTTTCTTTAGATTGAGATAAGTGGAGATTTGGCACAATTGACTCCCCAGCTTCTTGATAGACACCGTGAGAAGTCACCGTTTGGATAAAGTGGAGAAGCCATTTTCCAATTCCTTCAACACTTTATCGAACACTTCAACTTTGTTGAAGATACTTGTAAGCATGTAATCAGTTCGGCTTCCTTCTGGCCCTACTGGTTCTTTTGTTCATGGATGATCATGGCGAGGTACATACCTATCTTTTCAATCTCCCTATCTCTCCAATTTCCACCCCGCTAATCTTTTATACCACCATCTTTATCCTTATTCAAACCTTGGTTTCCACCTTGTCGTTGATAATTGGTATGACAACCTCCCATTTGGTTGCCCATATATTGAACTTCCTCGTTGTATAATGTCTCAAACTTGACATCATCCGGGCACTAACCACTGTTGGTTCCAATCGCGTGCATTTACCGACCTGAGTCCACCCTCAATAACATGTTTAGACAACAAATTGAGTTAGGTAATCATTTTGGCTATGCTTTCATCACATTCATTGTCCTTCTTGATTTGCTCTTTGCTCAAAATCACTTGTAGTGTAGACACTTGATCTTCTTTAGTATGCCATGCTCAATTAACTTTGGTCATGTCAACTAGCAAAAAAGCAGCCACATCATACAGTTGTCTCATTAATCTACCTTGGACTAACTAATCAATCACGCCTTTATTGACTAAATCAAGGCTTATGCAATAGAAGTATTGCAACAACAAAATATCTGGAACGCCATGCATTTGGACATTGCAAAAGCAGCTTCTTGAACCTCAGCCACGTCTTATGTAGAGCTTCACCTCATATATGCTTGAAAATTTGGATCTGGATTTGAAGTTTAACCATATTTGAGGGTGGAAGGAATCTCTCCAATAAGGCATCATTTAGCTCCTCCCACGAAGTGATAGAATTATTTGGCAATTCTGTTAACCATCTCGTAGGCTCTCTCGTTAAAGAGAATGAAAATAATTTCAACCTTATAGACTCTTGAGAGGTATTCTTGAACACAAATGGTCCACATACCTATATAAAATTCGAAAGGTGTTTATAGGGATCCTCATGCGCTAGGCCCCTAAAATTTCCTTTAAGTTGGAGAAATTGTAGCATTGTTCCGATAATGTGAAACACAGTCCTCCCTAATGTGGGAGTATCCGAATGGCTCCTTTGGTTTGAAAACTATTTATATACATATCGTTCGAATCACCCATGTTGTTTTTTGACCTTAGTGACTATCATTGTCACTACCATCGTCACTCATTGTATAAGACCTGCAAATCAGCCAACAACAACACAAAATAACAATACACTACAACTAAATAAAATTTAAAGCTAATTTCATAATTAGAATTCTCAACCATCATTCCCTAGCAACGGCACCATTTTTCATAACACTCAAATGTCCTCCTTACAACACTTTAAAAGGGACAGCGGTCGTAGTCAATTAAAACCCAACAAAGAGTCGGGGTCGAATCCCATAGAGAATGGTATATCATAGAGAATTCCTATCAAGAAATTTGGATTGTAAAATTGCTCATTTGTAATAGTAAGAACACGTGGGTAGATGATTCCACCAATTTAATAGAAAGCTTTGGTTATCAATTATCGCAATTAAACTAAAATTTTGAAGAATTCAAGAGTAAATAAGCAATCTAGGGGTGCATGGATTGGAAATCAATGTCACATAGAGGTAATTGTGCTGCTCTATAGTGATGAACATTCATGAATAGGCTAGGTCATCTTCAATTCCGCTTATCATATTTCGATCTCAAAGCATGTATGCTTAGAATCTCCTCTGTTCTCATCTAAATGCAAAACTAAACAACCCAATACCTTACTCTATTCTCTCTGTAGATGCAGAAATTAGGGAAAATAGATCATACCCATAACTTCTATTTACAAGAAAGTTACAAACATCAAACCTAATTGTGAGTATCGGACTAATTACCCACTATAATCAATCTCTTTCAAGTATTGACTCGAGATTGAAATTAGGAATTAAGTTGGCCACCTTAAGCCATAAATTAACCCCATGTTAATTAGCCTAAATTCATGTATGAACAATATCTAAAAAAAGCATAACAAGTATCCAATACATTAAATCAACACCCAACCTCATAATTGTACCTCTAGATCTTGGGGTATCACAAAAGCAAAGAAAATATACCTTCAATGAAAGCAACCATGGGTAATATGAAATTAATCAATTACAAGTAAACCCACTTTGGATTCATGTTTAATTTATTAAATTCAAGAGCAAAATTGAAAAACCCCCAAAAAGTTAGAAAGTGTTCTTCACAAGGGTCGAGCGTTCTCTCTCAAAACTCAATTTCAGAACTAATATTTTAGGACCACTCTTCTTTGACTCTTTAATTTCTCGCTCCTTTGAAATATTTATAATATCCCAAAATTTGGCTCAAAAACCCAATGCACGTCTCATTCTGTGATATTAGTCGGGCTCGCTGAGCTCGTTTAGGAAATAACCTCTTGTTTTCAGCTCACCTTTTCATAATCTAGGCTTCAGGTATTTTAATCTCAGTTGAGGAACTCATTTGAGTCAGCCTTTCACATTCGATAAATCACAGAGTATCACCTTGGTTCACCTTTGGAGCATTCAATCTTTACTTTTTACACTATCATTTTCGATGATGTTCAGCAAGGCCGCCTTTCTCATTCGGTGCATCGCCTTTTATAATGGAGTTCTCCGACCTGATTTAATAGACAAAACTATTATGCATTATCATTTTGGGTGAGGTCGTGCTTATTAGGTGATTTACCTTTCTTTCTAGGCGATCAAAAATGTATAGTTTGCACTTCTTTTTGCATTTTTGGCCATTATTTCAAATATCAATCCTTGCCTTATCCATTTGCTTTCATAGCTGCAAATCATTAACATATATCAAAATAGGATAAAATTAAGCATTGAGGACACTAATTATTGAGCTAAATAGACCTTAAATGAGTGCCAATTTACCACTCATCACAATGCAAGAAACTACTCTCCATTTTATCTGCTGTCACAAGTACTAGATCCAGTGGTTCTTCAAGCAACTCCAAACGATCCAATGATCAACAACCCAAAGCTAACTTTTCTGCACAGTTCGCCAATGCCGATCTAAATTACCTTATCGATTAAGATGTCTCTCACTATGTTATCCAAGACTTATAAAACCTTACTCTTCACTCTATATATGGTAGAAGTTAGGATGTCATGTTTGGTGACGGTAAATCTCACAAGATTATCCATACAGGATCTACTTTTCTACCTTTTTTCTCTACCCCTCTCAATTTAACTAATGTTTTATGAGTGCCTCATATGATAAAGAATCTTATCTCTGTGTATAAATTATGTAGCAATAATCATATTTCGATTGAATTCTCACCTTACTCTCTTGTTCTGAAAGATTATTGTACGAGCGCACTACTAGTAGCAGAGAAGCCTAAGGGTGGTGACTTGTGTATATCCATGGCCTTCCAAGTCTTCTCTCCAAGCTATATCTAATGGTCAAGTCAACACCACTTCCATCACGATTGCTCCCAACTGACATCGACGTCTCGGTCATCCCTCCACTCCCAATCTTCATCATATTTTGAAGATTTTGAATATTTCTTCATTTTCAAATAAAAAATCTTCTTTCTATTCATGTAAATGTAATAAAATGCATAAGACTCTCTTTTATAACTCCTCGATGCAAAGTTTTGTTCCTTTAGAATATATTTATTCGGATGTTTAGGATGCTGCACCAGAAGTTTCTATTGATCGTTTTCAAAATTATTTAATACTTTGGATCACTATACAAAATATATCTGGTCATTTCCTCTGAAGAGAAAACCTGATGTTTCAATTGTGTTTCCAAAATTCAAACGAACTCTGGAGAAATTATTTCAAAAGTCGATTATATATTTTTACTCTAACAATGACAGGGAATTCCTTCATCTTCATTCATTTTTTGAAAAGAATGAGATATTACATTTTCTCACTCCTCCCTACACACCTGAACACAATGCCACTATCGAGTGTCGTCATCGTCATGTTGTGGAGACATGTATCACATTTTTACACAAGGTCAATCTCCCTCTAAAGTTCTGGTCTTGTGCATTTATTACTGCTGCCTACTTAATCAACATCTTTCTCACCCAAACTTTAGATGGAGATTCATCTTATTCCAAAGTATATGGTACTTTAGCAAATTACAACAAACTTCGTGTCTTTGGTTGTTTATGTTATCCATGGTTGTGTCCTTAAAATCATAATAAATTTCATTCTTGCTCTACTCCTTACATTTTTCTAGGTTATTCATAAAATTAGAGTGCTTTTATTCTTATCTCTTCAGTAAACTACTATAAAGACGAAGTTAAAATATTTGTGATATTACTTGCTACAAAATATGCAATTCAAATGCCCATCATCGTTCTTTATTTTACTGTAATGTTTATTAATCAGTGATTTGGTTCTCATGTGAGTTGATATGAATCAATTATTGGTCAAAATTAAAATTAACTTTATCAAAAAAAAAATATTTTTTGGGGTTTTTTTGTTTCATAAATAAATTTTGATGAAAACATATATAAGATCTTTAAAATTATTCATAAATATATTGATATATATTATGTATATATAATTATAAAAAATATGTATACACTTTATCGATTTGATTTTCTTAACAAAATTAAATCAAATATCATTGATTTTATCAAACCGAAACAAAATTGGGTTTGGATCGATTTTACCCAATTCCTAAACACCCCTAACTACAAATATATAAATTTTGTTGTGTTAAATTAATATGAAATTTAGATAAAATTCATGCTTATTTCGGTAGAACAGTTAATTTGAATTGCACAATTGTATAAGTACATTTTATTAAATTCAAGTTGAAGGTTAATTTTGTATTGAGGTTCAAACTCGTGTCATGTGTCTAGTGATGTGGCATCTCAATCAAATTTAAGACTAATAAAATGATATCTCATGCTCAAATGATGTGGCGATTCCACAAAGTTAACAACCAATCAAAAATCATTAAGGATCCAAAAGGACATGTGTTGATTAATAAAAAAACAATCTTATCACATATCATTTGTGATAAGATTGATGACTTACATGAACCAATCAAAATGGGGCAAAAAATTGTTTATGTTTGCATTGTCTAATCCAAACAACTATAAATAGAGGGTACATAACTTTGTGAGGACATTCAATAAACATTAATTAAAGCATATACATCAAATGCATATTTCATCGAAGGAGAGATCCATAAAGTTCTTTCTAAAAATCAACTAAAATAATGAGTGTTGTATGACCTCCTAAAGATTAAACACAATTCTAGAAGATTAAATCCATCCTATAATTCCAGAAATACGATATTGAATGTCCTCAAATTACAGATAAATTTAGAAGAGAAGAATCAAGAGAACAAAAAAATTGTACTAGACAAGATTAACTAATAAAATTACTTTTTATTTTTTTTTTTTTAGTGCAGTTAATCCAAAAATTTACCCTAGAAAGAGAAGTACTCAAGAATTCAACTTTCACCAATGTTCATCCATTATTCAAGGTAAGATTGGTTCATAGAATATTGATGATTTCTTCATCTAAACACAAACTAATACCTTCTACTGATGGAATTAACATGTTTTTAAAGAAAATTCATCTTTTAAGTTTAAAAAACTAATTCTTGATATTTTTTCTCCAAAAACCACACTTTTCTCAAGAATTTGGAGGGTTTAAGGTATGTAATGTAGTTCTTCCCAAAAATCTCCATGTTTAAATCCCAGATATTTTCATGGAAAAACTAAGGTTCTTGTTAGAACTATCAAATCTTGATAGTTTTGATGTTTCCTTAATTTTTCATGTATTTTTTGTAAATCTTTCATGAAAGTTACTTTGTTTATTTCATGTACTCTATGAAGTTGTCTCTATGAACTATCAATTTATGTATGTATGAAACGTCATGTTTCTCGTGACTAATCTTTATGAACTCATGAATTCCTACGATAGCGTCCATTCTCGAAATTAAATTTTATTCCAACAATTATCCCTTTTTTTGTCATAAGATTTCGAAAGCATGAATTATGATTTTATGACTTTTCTTTGATGCATGAATCCTGTGATTTTTTCCCCCAAAAAATATGAACCTCATGACTATGACATGATTTCAAATTATGAATTTTGATTTATGAACTTCAAGAGTTTTTCAATGATTTGATCTTATGAACTATCATATATATTTTCTCATGATCTCTAAAATATATGTATATGATTCACATTACGATTTATGGGCTTTATAGACAAACATGTATCTCTTATGATCTCTTCCAGACATGCATATGATTTACATTATGAAGTATGATCTTTCAAGTCAAATATGATTTCTATGGGTGTTATGTTAAATTATGATATATGAGCTTAAAGCTATTTCATGATGGTTTTGGAGTAATGATTAAGACAGAGAAAACATAAGTTCAACTAACGAATATCCAAAACTACGTATGCCAACATATGTTAAGGATTGTATCATAGGTTCAGGCAACTCCTCTATATGCCCATAGTAAGGACTTATTATGGACCCTCAAGATATGTATGCCTCATATTTTGACAAGATACTATGTGATGGTTGATGTACCATAGATTTATGGTACTTATAATGTTTTAAATTTGGAGTTTTATGTGTATCATAAGCATTTAGTGTTTGATGGTATTTCACTTGTATTTTACAAGAAAATAGGTTTTTAACTAGTCAAGATAAAACAGGTTAAACAATAGCTTTTTGAGGATTGACAACTCTACCTACAAGCTGTAGGAATGAGTCGTAATAGGCAATTATATATTTTGAAGCTAAGTGTTGGGAAACGAGATAGGACTACAAGCTGAAGGAATTTATACAAGTTGTAGATCCAAATCGTAGAAAAGATTAGAGAATTTGAGTCCCAATACTTGAACTATGAGATATCAGGACGGATCATTCAAAGTTCTATGGGTTGTAGAACATACCCGTAGAAAAGTTCAAAAGTTAAAAGCAAAGATGTTGTTTGACAGAAGGTTTCTACAAGGTGACGAAACTAAATGTGTCAGTGACTATCGAGCCCAGATTTTCCTGTATTTCTTTTTTCGACTTTGTTTAGGATTATATGTCTATAAATAGTCATTTAATTTTCATTTTTTACATTTAGACAATTTGATATTTTATTTTTGGCTTTGAGAATTATTTTGGTTGAACACTTTATCCATTTAATTCTTGAAGTATCAATTTATCATACAATCTTTTGTTTGTTATTGAAGATTTTGAATATCTTCTACTCTAATTGTAAGTTCATGATTTATTTTAACAAAAATTTTATGAATTTTGATAACCCAAGCATGAGTAGCAAAAGCCACAACTAGGGTTGTGGGAACCATGAGAAATTAGCAGCGTACACCTAATAATTAGTAATTCCAAAATATTGTTTATGAATGTATTGTTGATCTCTTCGCTTTGAATGCCTTTTAACGGTGCACAACATTAGAACCCAACTTATTCCTACTTCCCCAACCTAGGAAGTAATGAATGGAAAAGAGATTACACAATAATAGAGATTTAGAAAGTTCAACTGTTATCTGATAGCTAGAACCATCTATGTGAAGGCTAATTTAGGGTCAAGAATAAGGGCAGGGGCATAGCCAAAAATTTCAGAAAGGGTGTCCAATTCATAAGTAATATTTTTTTTTGAACTATGGATGCGCCAATTCTTTTAAGTCAAACTATGTTACATTAGTGATTGATTTTTTTCATTGAATGAATGCCTTAAAAATTTTTAAATCAAAATTGGTAACTAATCGTTCATATTGAATTAAATATAAAGTGAACAAATGGAGTTTAAATTAAAGAGAGAGTTCAATATTAAAAAAAATCACTTTAAAGTTTTGATTTTTTTTTACCTTTGGCAACGGCAACAATAGCAATCAGGCATAAGAACAGAGAGTAGAATCAACCAATTTTTTTCCAATTTTTTTTATGTACCATTTTCGCTATTGATTTTGGAAAAGTTGTAGAATTAGTTTTAAGTTTATTTTAATGAAACTTACAAATAAGTTAAAGACACATTCATTTGGAATTTAATGGGCGATTGATATATGTATTTATTTATTATAGATTTTTACATTTTACATCAGTAATTAATAGTTATTTTAATAAATAAAAAATCAGAAATAACAAACTTATTAACTATTATAATTAATTAACTAATAGATAAATAAAGTTATAAAGTATTATTATTATTTTAAAGGGTTCGAAATATAATTTCGAACTTTGATTGAAATTGTTGTAACAATCCCAAACTTTGGGCAGTACCTATTACCCCCTACACTATTTAATAGTATATTTTAAAGATATATAAATGCTCATGTGGACATCATAAATATTGCATCATTATAAATAGTAACTTGTCCATGTAGACACTTATATATCTTTAAATTACACTATTAAAAAGTGCAGGGGGTAATAGGTCCTGCCCAAAGTTTGGGATTGTTATAGCAATTTCCATAAATGTTCGGATATATTTCAAAGCTTTTCCCCTATTTTAAAAGGTTAGATATTGGTTAATTAAAGCTATTTGAAATTATAAATAACTACTTGCAATGAGTAGGAATCGAACCTGCAAACACTGATATATCATAGAGAATTTTATCAAGAAATTTGGATTGTAAAATCATTCATTTATAGTAGTAAAAATAAGTTGGTGGATGATTCCATCAATTTAATAAAAGGATTTGGTTATCAATTGTCACAATTAAACTAAACTTATGGAAAATTCAAGAAGTAACAAGCAATCTAGGGGGGTGGGATTGAAAATCAATGTCACAAAGGGGTAATTGTGTTGATCTATAGTAATGAACATTCATAAATAGGCTAGGTAATCTTCAATGTACCACCTCGAATTTGGAAAGAATGATAAGTGCAAAATTTTCATAGCTGGTGTCTGTGTGTACGATCGTAACCTACGGTCCATAGGTGCTCAGACGAGCCGTATGTAGGAACCATAAGTAAAGGGGTAAATGTTTTTCAAAATTACAAATTCCAGTAACCTATAGTCCGTCATTCTATGTACGAGTTGTAGGTAGGTCTCGTAGGTGAGCCCATACTTAGTAAAATTTTGTGATGATCTTGAATCTTAGTTGAATTTCATGTCTTGACTTCATTCCTTGATTTTGATTTCTCCTCAAGCTATCTTGAATGCTGGCCAATTTTACTTCCTTGGGTGTGTCCCTTGATTTATGCATATTGTCCTCCTAGACTGATTTAGAGGATCTTTTCTTCTTTAGATGATCTTGTTTCCTTGAATGTATCCTTTGATTCCTGCGAGCTGTTCCTATTGATTGATTGAACAAATATTAACTTTCCTTTCTTAAGTGGCTCAATCAGAAAATCATCTACTTTCCTTCATTAATAGAGTTTGTGATGTATCTCGTTCTTTTCCTCCACCATGTGATGAGTTTGTTAAGTATTGTCATTATCAAAACTTGTTGATTATATGAGGCTAACAATCTCCCCCTTTTTGATAATGACAACTAATTGTATAAACATAGAGACATAATAAGACTTCCCTTATATGTTGAGGTTTGTGTGAAGCTCCCCGTGTCTATCTCCCCCTAAATTGACTGCCTCCTATCTAGGTAAACCTGGACCTGGACCATTCCCCCCTTTGGCATAATCAAAAAGAAAGAGCAATGGAAAGCACAAACTATAGACCAGATAATAATAAAATATGAGAAAAGCATTGTAGAAAGCCTCAAAGCCTTCAATATACAGTCCAAACGACACAGGGACAGATCCCTGTTAGAAATTGTCCATAAGTAGCAAAAAGAAGAGGAACCAGAGATCTAACGATTTGAACCCCAAAAGTACTTCTGAATGCTAATAACCCTTTGACTGAAAGAGTTGTAGGAGCGCTCCATATTCCTGGATAGGCTGGAGTAGGAATTATGAAAAGAGATGGCAAGCTCGTTGTTGGAAGAGTCGACTCCACACTTGAGAGAATCAACTTGTCTGATCAGTTTGTTAACTGTTGCGATACCTTCTTGTTTTATCCCTGTCATTGCAATACAAAGCTTACCTATATTAGTGCTAGTATCCTTCTGAAGTTGAAACACCTTCTCAATGGTATCATAAAGAGTTTCAAATCCTTGTTCCACAGCCATGATGCGAGTTTTCAGTTCGTCAGAGTCCTAAAGCAAGAGAGCAATTAACGCTACAGAGATCTTGGTTGGCTTGGCAACATCTGTCCATTCTTGGACGGAGTCCTTCTTAACCCATTTGTTTCCTACTTCCACATAGCCCATGCTAGAAAACGTATGAGAGTCATAGGTGGCCCTGATCACTATAGGTTTGAACATGGAGAGATCAATGAGTCTGTCCACCAATATTTGAGAAATGATCCAACCATATGGAAAACTTGCTAATGGATTTGATTCCTCAGCACTTTCCCACATATATTCCTTAAACCAATTGGCCTAGTTAATTTGATATTTCTTAAGCAGACAATAGAGTACAAACACACCCCTGTTGGAGATGTTGCTCAGAGAGTCCTTCCTAGGCAACAGAGAGGTAGCAATAATATGTGCTAATATACGATGTTAGAAATAGAGAGATAAAAGGCCAAATTTAGATAATTGTGTGTCGAATGCAGCCATGGCGGTCTTGGCACCATCTAGGGTTACCTCAAAATCATCAGGCCAGGAACCATTCATATACGGAATAACACTAAAAAATTTTGTTCCACAAACATCTTCAAAAGTTCATTAATGAAAAGATGATTTCCTAATACAAGAGTTTCCAACTCACCACTATCACCTGACACACGGAGATTAGTATAGAATAACCGAACAACCTCTTCAAACAATTCAAGACCTATAGGGTAAAAAGCAGAGATAGTTCTTGAGCCTTAAGAAAAGGATTTACCGGATAGTTTGGTCTCGCAACTGGCTGAGATTTACCACCCTGCCAGGAATAATGGGTCGAGACATAAACCTTTCATACATGTTCTTTTGTTCCATGCCCCAGAAGCGATACATGTCCTAGGGAGAGAGAGTTCCAGAAGAACTAGGTTTTGCTTTCTTCAAACCCTTCGTCTATGTTGTAGGTTGTTTATGCTTAGAGGACATATGAGGGGAAGCAAGTGATTTATCAGATGAATCAGAGGATAAGGAGAGAACATCAAGGGAATTTGAGGAACAAAGATCAAAGCTTTTGAGAGAGGCTATCGATCATGTTTTAGGCATGGTGAGAATGAAGAAAAGGGAAGAGAGAAAAGAAAGAATAAGTAGAAGAGAGAAAGAAGAGGAAGGGTTTCATAGAGAGAACACAAGTCATAAAGGGAACAGAAAAGAAAGGGACAGGGTGATGGAAAGGAAAGGACATTTTACGGGGAAGAGAGACGATGGAGCACACTAAACAAGGAAAGGACATAAGTTAGTGAATAATAAATATACGATTAAATATAAAAAAACAGATACATATGGAAAAGAAATTCAGCTTATGGAGCAAATACAGTAATACCCAAACTGTTTCAAAGGAAATAAAATCTTTCTTCAAGCAAGGGTTTTGTAAAAATATCTGCTAACTAATTTTCAGAGTCAACAAATTCTAATGAAAAATCACCATTCTCAACATGATCTCAAATGAAATGATGCTTAATATCAATATGCTTATCCCTGCAATGATGCATAGTATATTTAGAAAGGCTAATAGCACTGGTATTATCACAAAATAGGAACAACTTCATAGGATAAATCATAATCAAGTAATTGATGCATCATCCATAATAATTGAGTACCACAACTTCCCACTGCAAGATATTCTGATTTCGTGGTGGATAAAGGATAGAGGTTTGCTTTTTGCTGTGCCATGAAATTAGGGATTGACCCAAAATTTGGCAAGTACCACTAGTGCTTTTTCTATCATTTTTATCACCTGCAAAGTCAGCATCTGAATATCCAATTGAATCACAATGAGAAGAGTGAGGATACCATAGCCCTAGTTCAGTAGTTCCAATCAAATAGCGGATGATTGGCTTTACTACAGTGAGGTGAAATTCTATTGGAATAGCTTGAAAACGTGCACATTTCCATACAATGAACATGATATCTGGTCTGCTTGCAGTGAGATAAAGTAGAGATCCAACCATTCCATGATACATTTTTTCATCCACATCTTTGCCTAGCACATCTGTTTCAAGACACGTAGAAGGACTCATTGGAGTTCTCATGGCTTTACCTTTTTCCAGTCCAAATTTTTTAATAAGCTCTTTGGTGTATTTGGTTTGACTAATGAAAGTTCCATTAGTCGACTACTTGATTTGTAATCCAAGGAAGAATTAGAGTTCTCCCATTAAGCTCATTTAAAATTCTCCTTTCATTAGATTGCAAAGTTCTCACACAAAGAAGGTTAGAGCTTCCAAATATAATATCATCCACATAAATTTGTACTATAAGAATATCTAAGCCAGATCTTTGAGTAAAAAGAGTTGTATCGATTTTCCCCCTTTGAAAATTATTTTGTAGTAAAAAGGTACTTAATCTCTCATACCAGGCTTTTGAGGCCTGTTAGAGACCATAAAGTGCTTTGGAAAGTTTATAAACAAAGTCGGGGTAAGAAGGATTTTCAAACCCGGGGGCTGTTTGACAAAAACTTCTTCCTTAGTAAAGCCGTTTAAATAAGTGCTTTTTACATCCATTTGAAAAAAGTTTAAAATGCTTGAAAGAAGCATAAGCAAGTAAAATTCGAATAGATTCTAACCTTGCTACATGAGTGAAGGTTTCATCATAATCAATACATTCCTGTTGGGAGTAACCTTGAGCAACTAATCGTGCTTTGTTACGAATGACTTTAAAATTTTCATCCAACTTGTTACAAAATACCCACTTGGTTCTAATTACCAAGTAGTTTTTCGGTCTTTCGATAAGAGTCCATACTTTATTTCTTTCAAATTGGTCAAGTTCCTCTTTCATTGCATGTATCTAAGACTTATCTTCCATAGCTTCATTTATTCGTTTGGGTTCCATTTGAGACACAAGAGCCAAAGAGGCTTGTTTTCGAAGTGAAGACCTTGTCTGAATTTTGTCATTAGGTTTCCCAAGAATGAAATTTTCAGGGTAACTTGCATTATGTCTCCATTCTCTAGGGATATTAGCTTTTTCAGGTAGGGTAATCGACTCCACCTCTGTAGCAGTTGACTCTTCAGTGTTAGGTACAGGAGTGAAGTCTCTTCAGTTTGCTTAGGGGAGGGAATTTCATCGTCACCAGCTTCAGTTTCCTGTACTCTTGGATTAGTGTCATCAAAAATACATGAACAGATTCTTCAACACTTAATGTTCTTTTGTTAAAAACTTTAAAAGATTTGCTAAGAGAAGCATAGCCTAGGAAGATACCTTCGTCACTTCTTAGATTGAACTTACCAAGGTTGTTCTTACCATTATTATGGATGAAGCATTTGCAACCAAAAGGATGAAAGTAGCTAATGCTTGGCTTCTTTCCTTTCCAGAGTTCATATGGAGTCTTTTTTAAAATTGTCCTGATAAGACACCTGTTAAGAATGTGACAAGCAGTAGTTACAGCTTCTACCCAAAAATGATCAGGAAGATTTCGATCCAGTAGCATAGTTCTGGCAGTATCCTGCAATGAATGATTTTTCCTTTATACAACTCCATTTTGTTGAGGTGATCTGGTGAAAGAGAAGTTTTGAGTGAATCTATTTTGAGCACAGAAATCCTCAAATGCTTTATTTTCAAATTCACCACCATGGTCACTGTGAATGGTAGTAATGAAATAACCTGCTTCTCTTTGAACTCTTCTACAAAACACTTCAAAGTCAGTAAAGGCCACACTTTTTTGAGTGAGAAACATTACCCATGTAAATCTTGAGAAATCATCAACAATTACGAAAGCAAATCTTTTACCTCCGATACTAGCAGTTCGGGTTGGGCCAAAAAGGTCCATATGAAGAAGCTGGAGAGGTTTAGAGGTACTAACAATATCTTTTACCTTGAAGGATGAACGAGTTTGCTTACCCATTTGACATGCATCACAAATGTGATTTTTCTCAAAATTTAATTTTGGTAGACCAATAACTAGTTCCAATTTAGAGAGTTTCTCAAGAGCGTACATGCTTGGATGTCCTAGCTTTCGATGCCATAACCACGGGTCACTGGTGACTGCTGTAAGACAGGTAAGAGAAGGAAAATCAACATTATTCAGGACATATATATTATTTACTCGATCTCTGATGAGAATGAGGTTTTTCTCCGAATGTTTGATGATGCAACTTGGAGTGCTAAATGTGACTTGAAATCCGGCATCACATAGTTGACTAATGCTAAGAAAGTTGTGCTTGAGTCCTTCAACCAAGTACACTTCAACTAGATCACGTGAAGAGCTAAGAGTAATGGTTCCTACTCCCATTACTTCTCCTTTGGCATTATCCCCGAATCTTACACAGCCTCCATCAATCCTTTTTAAGGTTTTGAAATTTTCTTTCTTTCCGCACATGTGTCTGGAGCATTCCACTGTCAAGTACCCACATTCCCTTTTTGTATGTCTTCTTAGACTACTCCTAAAAACAAAAAAGATTAGTTTCTTTTAGGTACCCAAGTATTTTTGGGTCCTTGATGATTAGTGACTTTTGGTCTCCAAATAAAAGAATATTTTCTACAGTTAAAGGATTTATGACCGAGTTCTCCATAAGTATAGCATGTAATTTTAATAGAATTATCAGGAGAGTGAGAATTAGATATAGATCTGTTTGATCTGTTGGAACTATGATTATGAGAGTTTCTCCTATAGAACATAGTTCTGTTAGATATGATAGAACTATGACTAGGAGATTTTCTGATGCTGTTCAGCTACATTTTTAATTCCTCTAGCTCTTATGTTAGTAAGTCGACTTCAATCTGGCTTGCTTTAAGAAGAATCTGCTAAACTTTCTTTTGTTGAGCAATTTTATTGTATGCATCAATAACTTTCTATAATTCATCAGCAAACATATCCAGAGAATTTTGTAAGTCATTACAATTTGAACAGTTAAAATGTCTTACCTCACTTGTTTCACCTAGTGCCATGAAACATAGATTTTCCATTTCATCATGGTTATCGTCAGTTGTTTCTCCTTGATCCCATGCTCCAAGACTCTTAGCATCTTAGTTTCTCCGATTGTTTCTTCTTCTTCGTTCTAGGAAATTTTGTTTAATGTGTCCTAGTTTTTCGCAGTAGTAATAACAGTCATCATTCCTTTTAAAATCATTATTCTTGAAGTCTTGTTTAGGTCCTGTCTTCTCTGTCTAAGCATTTGTCTTACTCCTCGATTTATGAGAGACATTCCTTCATCCTAATTTTCATCATCTTCTTCTCCAATTTCAGATGTTTTAGCTGTAAATGCCACCATCTTCTTTTTATCATCCTTGTTGTACCTATTAATATGATTATGTTCATAGGCCATTAGGTTCCCTCGAAGTTCATCATATGTCATTTTCTGCAGATCTTCATCTTCAAGAATGTCAACTTTAGTTTCATAAGCTTTGGGAAGACTTCTAATGAGTTTCCTGACTTGTAGTGCATTTGAATACACCATTCCAAGTGATTTGAGTTTGCAGACAATTTAACTGAATCTCGAGAACAGGGATTCAACATTTTCTTCTTCAGCCATTTGAACAACTCATATTCATTTACAAGAGAACTGATTCAAGCTTCTTTTACTTTAGTGGTTCCTTCATAAGTCACTTCTAGTTTCTCCCACATTTCTTTTGCAGTTTCACATGTTGATATCTTTTCATATTCGACTCCACTCATTGCACAGTATAACAAACTTATAGCTCTAACATTAGTTTGAATTACCTCTTGTTGTTCGTTTGTGATGTCAAATGATTCGAGATCAAATGATTTTTCACTGCCATCCTTTTTGGTCAATACAGGAATAAGCTTTGGGCCCTTCTTGATCACTATACATGCTTGATGATCAATTAAGGAAACAAAGATTTTGAATCTGTCTTTCCATTAAGAGTAATGTTGTCCGTTAACGTATGGTGGTCGATGTGAAGAATGTATATCTTGTAGTAGAGCACCAGGGATCTGATAATGTGCCATTGGATCTTTGCTCATGTGTGGTTAAACACTGAAATAGTGAGACCTACTCTGATACCAATTGAAAGTCAAGAGGGGGGTGAATTAAAATTCTTTCAGTCGACATCCTGTGAGGAGTAGTCGACTCACCTACAAGTTAGTTCCACAGTATAAAACAAAATAAGGTGTTGAAAGTAAATAGACACAGGATATTTTTATACTTGTTCGAAACACTGATGTGGTGCCTAGTCCAGTTCCCTTGTGTTTCAAGGGTTTCCTTTAGAGCTTGTTGTGAACTTGGTTGTACAAGAAGTGTAATCTTCAAATCATGTCTGATATGCAAATTAGAGCTTCTATGTCGACACTACCTCTACTTGTATAACCTACACTCAGAATCTTTCCTTCTCTTTTTCTTTTACAATTGTTCACTCACGTGTACAGATCTTTATGAAAGATAAAAGAAGATTACAATATAAGTTCAAGTGAAGTTGCGTAGTTCACAACTATGGTTGACGAAGGTTTATATAGTTTTGCTCTTTTTAGAAACCCAAGGGTGTTTGAATCAAGGAACATTGAGTGTATCCTTGATTCGTTCGTTATTGATTTGCTAAGTCATGTCCATATCAGATATGTGCATGGCAAATCGAATCCTTCCTTGTGGGATGATCTTGAATCTTGGTTGATCTTCATGTATTGACTTCATTCCTTGATTTTGATTTCTCCTTAAGCGATCTTGAATGCTGGCTGATCACTTCCTTGGGTGTGTCCCTTGATTTATGTGTATTGTCCTCCTAGACTTATTTAGAGGATCTCTTCTTCTTTGGCCGATCTTATTTCCTTGAATGTATCCTTTGATTCCTCCGAGCTTTTCCTCTTGATTGATTGAGAAAATATTAACTTTCCTTTCTTAAGTGGCTCAATCATCAAATCATCTACTTTTCTTCATTAAGAGAGTTTGTGTTGTATCTCATTCTTTTCCTGCACCAAGTGATGAGTTAGTTAAGTATTATCATTATTAAAACTTGTCGATTATATGAGGCTAACAATCTCTTTTGATGCAGAAATAGGGCAAATAGATCCAACTCATACCCTCTATTTTCAAGCAAGCTATAGACAACAAACCTAAATTGCTAGTATCAAACTAATTACCCACTTTAATCAATCTCTTTTGAGCATCGATCGAAGATTTGAGGAAGGAATTAAGTGTGTGACCTTAACCCATAAGTAAAACACATGCTAATTATCCCATATTCATGTATGAACAACAAAAAATAGAGCAGAACACTATACCCACTACATTTAATTCAACACCCAGCCCCATAAGTGCACTCCTAGATCTTAGGGTTTTAGCCACCCATCACAAAAAGTAAAGAAATTATATCTTTCATGAAAGCAACCATGGGTAACATGAAATTAAGTAATTACAAGCAAACGCACTTTGAATTTGACTTCAATTTGTCAATTTCAATAACAAAGTTGAAAAAACCCCAAAAACTAGAAAGCGTTCTTCACAAGGTAAAATGTTTTTCTCTCTAGAATGTTCAATATTTTCTCATCAATTTTCCAACTCTCCAAACTCACTCCCAAAAATCTCTCTTTTTCTCTATCCTTTGAGCTATTTATACTTTCCGAAAATTTGTCCCAAACTAAAAATGCTACTTTTTGGGTGATGTTAGTCAGGCTCACAAAGCTCATTGGGTGAGTCGCCATACATGCTTCAACTTGCCTTCTCTAGCTCTAGGATTCAGGTGTTTGAACCTCAATCGTCAAGCTCGTTCGAATTTGCCTTTCAGATTTGGCGTATCGTCGAGTACCACCCTAGTTCTCCTTTAAAGCCTTCAATTTTTCTACTTTCAATGTCGCTTTCGGTGATGGTCAACAAGGTCACCCTTCTCATTTGATGAGTCACCATTTCTTTTGGAGTTCGATGATCTGTCTCAATAAATACAAGTGTTGTACACGGTCACTTTGGGCGAGGTCATGCTCACTAGGCGATCCACCTTTCTTGTTTGGCGATCATCAATGTATAGATTGCACTTCTTTTTACATTTTATGTCATTTTTTCAAACATTCATCCTTGTCTTGTCCATTAGCCTTCATAGCAGTAAATCATACTAATACAATCAGAATAAGGCATAATTATGCATTGAGGACACTAATTATTGAGTTAAATAGGCCTCAAATAAGTGTAACTCTACCACTCATCAAACACGCGAACACATAGTCTTGAATCTTCATGGGATCTTTCTACCATGAGCTACCCCATCAAGTTGTTGTAAGGTTGAACAAAACTTAATATATAACCATATTATATAATATTTACCTATATACACAGTATAATTTTCTACTGAAGAGTGTCCAATTAGACACCTTAATCCCACTGTCGCTTCGTCATTGGGTAAGGGTTAGTAAATTAATCACACATAGACTGACCAAGTTGTGCGGTGAAATTCCCTATTTGGTCGATCAATCACTTAGAAGTTACATAACTTACTGATTTTGCATGTTAAACACTAGATAGGATTGCTACTATAAGGTTTAGTGCTTTAAGGACTTGTAGGGAAAAGGAGCACCCTAGTTTTATATTCTATTAACTTAACAAAATATTAAATCATGTTTACTTGGTTACTTGTTATTCAACTGAATCAACATAGCTTTTGGGTTACAAAAACCCCTTTTTTTAGGGAAATAATGTGACTAAAAGAATAATCAACAATTAATTATCCTAAGTCTAGACCTTATTCCTTGTGGGATCAACCATAACCTTTGTTAGGTTCTATATTTGAAACAACTACGTCTTATACTTCTTTAGGGAGGTGTAATTTGGGCTTATCAAGTTTTGACGCCATTGTCACAGAATAAGACTTTTAGATTAGACTAATTTTGTTATTTCACTGTTAGTCAATTATTTCCTCCACAACAAAAAGGGGATTTAGTGGCCATAACTATGGCCGCTATAGCCATTACCCAAACAATGCTCTTTGGCCGCTGTATCAGGGGCCGGCAAAGGTTGTTACGGCCATTAGGACAAGCGCTGGTAAAGCCAAGATCTTTTGCCACTAAAACTAAGACGATTTAGCGGCAATTGATTGTGGCAATTTAAAAGGCTACCAAATCCAATCCAAAGCGGTTGGTTATGCTCAAGTAGCGTCCATTTTTATAGCCAGTAAAACCAACTAAATTGCCGCTAAAACACATTTGTTCTAGCGGCTATTGGTTGTGGTAATTTAGATGGTTGGTAAATCCTATCCAAAAAAGTTAGTTATGCTTGTGTAGTGTCCATTTTTATAAACGGTAAATCCAACCAAATTGCCGCTAAAATTCATTAGTTATAGCAGCAATTAAAATAGTTGTTAAATCAAATCTGAAACGACTAATCATGCCCATGTAGTGTCTATTTTTATAGCTGGTAAATTCAATAATATTGCCACTAAAAGTTCATATCTTTAACGACAAAAGTTTGATGGCAATTATAAAGGCTATAATATCCTTTTGAAAACATCATAGTTTCCCCCATTTAGCGTCCAATTTTTATGGCTAGTAAATTCACTTAGTTTGACGCTGAAAGTCACAAACTTTAACAACTGATTGGTAAGCCACCATTAATAATGACTATATCCAGTCATAAAATTATCAAATTCACAATTCTACTTAGAAGTTTATAACTAGTAAATTCAACAATATTGTAATCAAAAGAGAGCCTATTAGAGAAAACGAAGTTTGTCAAATACTAAAAAATATATTTAGAATTCATAAAACATAATATATCTCATCAAATCTAAACAAAAAGAAGTATTAATCAAAACTATAGTATCAAAACTTAAAAACTAAACTTCTATTATTTGAACGAAATAACTAATATCATTATATAGACCAATCCCAAAATTTCCGAACATCATACTGTATGACCTAAAATAATAAAATAAATGTGTCAAAAGATGAAATCTAATTGATAAAAACATCATGAGATAGGAATTATATCATATCATACAAAAAATCTCAAAAAGCCACTTGGATCTCTTGTGGAGATTCTAATACAATGTTTTTTCATGTCTTTATAAAAGCATGGCATGTTGAATCAAGATTACTAAACTATTTCATGTCGTTCATGCCCAATGTTCACTAAATATGGATAAGAACCTCAGTTTAAATCATTTGTGTTTTGCAGATGACATGTTAGTATTTCATACAGGAGAACTAGAACTAGTGATGCTCATGTTAAGAGGGATAAAAACATTCTCGTTAGCTTCATAAGCTGACAAGTAATGTCTCTAATTCAAATATTTTCTGTACAATATGAACCAACATGTTATTGAGGACATCTGTGAATTAGACATTGAATAGACTTTTCATTGTATTAACTAGGACTTCCTTTTTAAAATCTTGAGGGACATAAGGTTTGGAAGCAAATGAATAAGATGGATTCTTTTTATTCTAATACACTACAATTAGGTGACATTTGAAGGGTGAACAATGAGGAGCAACCTGAAATTATACATCTTAGGCTGGTTCCTTCTATCTTTGATTTTCTGTAATGGCATCAAAGCTTAGCCGATAATCTAGTACAAAGAGAGTAGGGATGAGGTGAGAAAGGATTGTTCGAGCAATCATATAACTAATACTCAGCTATAAAACAAAACCTAATAAGCTATTGAAAACCTAATACTCAGGAACAACAATACACAAATATATAATTATGTACTAAAATCAGTACACTATAACAGATGACAAAGATAGCTAATCCCTCTCAAATAACAAAATTCTGCCCATTTTTTGTCGTGAACTACTTTCTTATTATAATACAAATGCATATAAATATTTTTAAACAAATGCATGTTGTGAGGATAAAGATGAGTAATACCTGTTGTTTGTGGTATTTGTCCATGGCCACTATTGACATCGGGGACCTGATAAATATTAACACATTAGTTAAAAATATATTCTTATTACGATTAAATTTTATAAAAATGTCTAAAACTTATGTTATCGAGTTACATGTCCACTTGATATACCATTGATATTTTGAGGCATGCATTCATTAGGAGCATATTTGCACATCAATTGTCTCATTTGAAGTAATTCTGATTGCATATTATCCTGATTTTTCTTCATCAGATTCATTTCTTCATTTTGTTTTGCCTTTAATTCAGTAATCTCATGTTCTAGCCATTGTACAACTTCATTAGATGAATCCTCTTGATCAATATTTCCAAAGGAAGATCTGCTACCCCATAGAATAGAAGGAGTGGGACCAAGTCCTAAACCACGAACATATCCACTTCTTTCATTTCCCAACACTTGGGAATACACATCACCTTTCCAAGAAACACGGTGAGGAGGTCGGTCAGTAGGTCCCTCACTATTGCTCATCTTTTTGTTTATCATGTCCTGGCCAAAGAATACTTATTAAATCTAGTTTTGAATTCATTTATTTGCCTTTAAGTTTTTTTTCTAACTATTTCCCGATATAGAAAATAAAAGAAAAAAGAAATTTTACAATTACTTTGGCAGAATCATCATCCAATGCTCTACCGTCCGCGCGTTTTTTGTGAGTTAATAGGAAAACTTCTGCTCATGTAGGCTCTACACCATTTTCAGCCTAATATAATAAAATTGATGTCATATGTATATGGCAAAAAGGGGTATAATATTATAGTTTATAGTTTCAACAGGTTTACCTTCTCATCCATCAATGTAGAAATACTTTTGGATCCTCCCGTGTGAGGCATGTTTTTCTTGGACCTATTGTTTCTATTTGCTTGGGTACATCTCTGTCATTGAAAAAATAAAGCGATATATTATTATTTATAAATAAAAATTGAGCATAACAAAACTCTAAACACTATGAAGATTAGTAACTAGGAGTATCTATTCAAGATTTGTTGATACCTTAGCTTTGTCGGAAAGCCAATAAGAGACAAGACCACTCCATTGATCTCTCGGTATACGACTTGGTCTATTTTTCAGCAAAGCGTCTTTAGGCTTATACTTTGGAATATGGTCACCTTTTAATTGGCATTTGTCATCTTTCCATTTCTTTCCTAGCGACTTTAAGACAAAGTCTTCTCCGCATTTTGGGATAGTGAACTTCTTCTGAAAAAGTAAAAGAAAACATTTAGAAAATAACATCATGTATAACAGAGTCTGCTTACTTAATAATAACAACTACACCATACCCTCACAAAATCATACAATTTCTTCTTTTCCTCATTGTCGAAATTTCTCCAATCATCTACGTGTAGAGGTGTTAGTTCTGGAGTTCTTACAATAATTCCTAGAAAGCTAGCAAGCTTTCAACCCTCTTTTCCAATAGATTGGTTGTGACTATTAAATGGCACATCAATTGTTTTCCCTGGAGAAAGTTTCCAAATATCTTTAAGTAAAATAGGTCCACGTATCTTTCTTGCCTCCGAATTACCTAGAAGTAAAAAGATTTGAAGGACATCAAATGAGAAAAACTTATATAGTTAAGAAACTGATAGATTATGTACAATCTGTTAAATAAAAGGATCACGATAGAACAATAGTAAACAAAAATAATATATTCTACCTGTTGTCTACCTCATGTAACATATTAGATGTATCTTGACTAAGGACATTGCATATGTGAATCTTTGTTAATTTTTATCTATGTTGATATAGTACATGTTTTTCATGTAGGATTAGAATGACTTATTTGATGCAATGAACCTATTAGTTTGATATTCTTATGTTGTTGTTTATTTTAATAAAAGTTCACTTTTGAAGTGGCTTTGGTGGTTTGGACAGAATGAGGAAGGGTACTGGAGGGATATAGTCAAAGCCAAACATGGCATTCTCGATTATTGGAGCCAATGAGGAGCAAGGGTACACTGAGCGGTACTTTCATTTCAATACAGAAGCTATTGGGGACTGCTACTCATGGAACTGCTAATACAGAAGCTATTGGGGACTGCTGCTCATGGAACTGGACAGGATCAGGTTCAATTACTGTTGCACATGGAAATGCCAATACAGAAGCTAAACTCCTAGGTGTTTATCCAGAGAGTCAAATGTATTTGCAATCAGATCTGGTTTTAGGAGTTGCTGCTGGAAAAAATCAATTATCAGAGGAAAGGGCTATTGATACTACACAAAGTTCAGAAAATAACAAGCAGTCTCTTGTAGCCTTAACAGGGCTGCAGATACCTTACAATATATCCTATAAAAGTGAACAGGAGTATATTGTTCCTGCACCGAGAGACGATACATTAAATGATACTTCAGGTGAGAATTTTGCATTTTCTTGAATCTTTTAGAAGAACAATCTGAAAGTTTTTACTAGATGAAGGTGATAAATTCTTTAGGGAGAAGTTTTGAAATAATTCATGTAGGATTAGAATAACTTATCTGATGCAATGAACCTATTAGTTTGATATTCTTAAGTTGTTGTTTAGTTTAATAAAAGTTCAGTTTTGAAGTGGCTTTGGTCGTTTGGACAGAATGAGGAAGGGTACTGGAGCGATATAATCAAAAGCCAAACATGGCATTCTTGATCATTGGAGGCCAACGAGGAGCAGAGGTACACTGAAGGCGGTACTGTCATTTCATTTTCAGTATTTCACACGAACTGGGACATGATCAGGTTCAGTTATTGCTGCTCATGAACTGCCAATACATGGATTTAAATGGAAGAACCAGTTTTCTACAACAATGAAGCAAAGGGGAATTGTGGTAATAGTTCAGGTAGAACAGGAAGCACCCATTTTGAGCATGACTCTGGAAACCTCCTTCCATTGTTGGCTAGATTATGTGATGATTCAGCTGTTTCCCATGAAAACACATCCATTGCACAAATAACGCAAGCTAGAAAAACTTACCAGAATGTGAACAGTCTTGCTGAAAAATAAGAAGCTAAACTCCTAGGTGTTTCTCGAGAGAGTCAAATGTATTTGCAATCAAATCTGGTTTTAGGAATTGTTGCTGGAAAAAATCAATTATCAGAGGAAAGGGACAAAGTTCAGAAAATAACAAGCAGTCTCTTGTAGCCTTCACCAGGATGCATATCCCTTACAGTATATCCTTTAAAAGTGAACAGGAGTATAATATGAAGGAGAGCTACAATTTGTTGTGTTCACCGAATGAATCTGTTAATTTCCCTCTGTACTCTATTTTTTCTCTTGCAAGTTTAGTAAGAAGTTTGTTATCTAAATCTTGTTGTTTCATGTAGGTTATTTCTTTTTTATCAATCCTTTGCATTTATCTTCTATTTAAGTTCTTTAACCTTCTTCTGTAGAATTATAACCATAAAAATTTAGGAAATTGTCAGTAATGACCTGACTGATTATTGATTTAATGGGTGCACCAGGTGCCCTGATTCCTACTGAGGCACCAAGTGATCAAATACTGGGAGATCGATGAACTCCCTTCACTACTACAGACTCTAAAGGAATGCATCCTAGATGATAAACCACAGTAGATTTGTTCCCAGCATGTAAAACTAATAAGAAGTAGACAACTTAAAAAGTATTACTTGATTCCCCAGTGGCACCAACAGTATTGTTCAACTCATTAGATTGATCATCGTGATCTGGAGTATTTGAGTGATTCTGAATATTCATCAATTGTTCAATAGACGGTTGGGCTCGATCAATGTTCCGTTCATCCATCAACTAATCAACATATTGTTGTAGATCTTCACCATTTTGTGGTTGAATGTTCAATCTAGTGCAACCTATAGTTTGCATACTTTCTTATCTAAAATTAAGTAACTATATAGATGCATTAAAGTGCACTGGTAGCAGAATAACAAGATACATGCAATACAAGAGAAAGGATCATGCTCATGTTAAGTTGTAAAATCGCATACTAATGCACCAGAGATGGACAAACTTCCAATTCAGAAGAACACATTCTCACTTCACAATCCAGGGGACAAGCCACAAAATGTAGGTAACCTGATAATTTTCCATTCATTTGGACTGTATATCAAATGTAAATCGGTGAAAGGGAGTACAAACTTTCCACATCCAGGCTTCCCTAGACTTGTTTGGTATGTCTAACTATTGAGAGTTTGTATTCATAGTAGTCTCTTGTAGAATAATAAAATCTAATGGTTCATTAGTGTCGATTTACATGAGAATGAATCCATCCAAAGGTAACATGGTGGAAACTTGTTTGTACCAATCTTGAATGTCCTAACTAGTTATTTATACTAACGTTAGCTATACGCTTAAGGCTTGCATAGACAACTAAAATTGGGTGTACAAACTGGCCCTAGTTGTAAGTTAAGTAGTAGGAACCTAAGATAATTGAGCACATTTTCTTTAATTATCTATTTACTGATATCGTTTGGTCTAGAAAGTTAAGATTGCTAAGGGTGTGCCAAATGTCTATTGGCTGGTCTGTTGAGGTTAGTTGGGCTACACAAAATGATTGAAGTGGTTCTAGTAAAGCTGAAGTCTTTAGAATATTACAAGGATATTGTATCTACCACATAAGTTAGAAAGGAACTAACCAATATTTCAAGGCAAAGCTTGCACAATAGAGAATATTTTAAGAATGGATGCTTAAGTTATTCATGTTGAAAGAGGAATTACATAAACTAAATCTGATTTTGTGTCTTCAATTTACAAATTTTAGTTATTAATGTTGGAAGAGAAGTTACAGAAACTAAATCTGACTTTATCTTAAATTTACAGATTTTAGCTTTTGACAATTTAGGTATGTAGAGCTTCTGATTTATCTGAATAATATTAGGTTGACGATGAAAATAGAATATTGTTAGCTTGACGATGAAATAACTTTATTCAACTCACAATTTAAGTGAATAAGCTGATTGATAACAACTCAGTTCTAGAGTAGCACAACGTCACCGAAATGGTATTAACTCACTCAACTTGATCATTTTATTCAAATTACTACCAGAACTATCCAAACACTTAAAAACTACAGAACGGAACCTCCTCTAGAGCAGTGTTTTTCAAGCGAGAAATGAAGAAAGGGATAAGGGCTCGCTTGACCAAAGTGAGAAGCATGATGCAGAAAAGCACATGGTTATAACTGGGAGACTTGGTAAGCTTTCAAAGTTTTGCAGTTTCTAACAACAGAGCAATAGTGAGTTTTTTATCATCATGAACAAATAAGAAAATCAGCAACTACTGAGAGACAACAAATTATGGTGGCAAATTCTTCAAAGCAGTAGGAAAACAGGGGTTCAATTCGAGATTCAATTCTTTGGAAACTGACACAAAAAATGTGACACCTATAAAGCATGATATCATGATGGTGGGATTTAGTACTCTATTCATTGCAGCTCCATAGAATGAATATGCCTACTAACAGACAGCAGGGCCAATACTTCATCAAAAGAGTTGAAACAATTAAAGCATAATAGGAAATTGACTGACCCTCAAGATATGTTAAAGTAACCAATTTTAATCCAATATTGACTTAAGTTACCAAATAATGAGAACCCAAACTAATGAATATTCAGATGGAACAGGTCTAAATGAAACAAAATGGATTGTTTATATAGAGAATGTGAACTTAATTGTCGTTATAGCTTTACATTTATAGTTTCTTCCATGTTTAATATCAAAACACACACAAAAAAGTAATCTAACAACTACAAAAAGTAAGTAAGCTAGATTAACTGTTTCTTCTATCAAAACTATAGAACAACCTGCTTTCTACATGTCATTTGTGATAAAAAAAAAAAAACTACAAAATGCAATTCAAAAACCAAAAAACAATCTGAGGAATTCATGTGTAAATGATTATAAAGGAAAATGATAAACCAAAGTAAAAATAACACAACATCAATTTTGGATTAGCACAACATAACCAGAATGGTATTTACTCACTCAACTTGATGGTTTAGTTAAAATTAATACCAAAACTTGTCGAAAACACCTAACACGACTTTCTCAAGAGTAGTACATTGGAGAGCGAGAAACAGAAAAAAGTTATATATAGCAGTGAAAAACAGAGACAAATACTAAAAACATTATAAAACAAAAGGAAAATTTCGAAATATGAAAAAAAATAGAGCATAACACATAACTTAGTGCTAACGGTTAGCTTAGCTTCTCGCTTTTACAAACACTACTCAAGGGTTGGCCAAAACTTGTTATAGTTTAGCTTATGAAAAAACAGAGCATAAAAGAGAAATTTGTCCTACAGGTTAGCTTAGCTTCTCGCTTTAAGAGACAAAACACTCGCTTAAGAACACTGCTCAAGCATTAGCTAAACAAGTCTATCAGAGATATTCGATAACATAATTTACCAACTCAAAGTAAAAATATTGATATTCATCCGATACAATCGAAAACATTTGAGCAATCATGAATAGTTGAATATAATAAAATTAACCTTACAAATAGAGTAATCAATTCAATCAGTTGCCCATCAAATTAATAGAACACATAAATCACAAAACATAGTTAGAAAATACAGAAAACGTACTTTTACAAAATCACAAATTGCCCTAACTAATTTGAGTACCTGGCAGTAGGATTTTTTCGACGAAAAGTGAAGGCCAAGATGACTGTTGTAAAACATTCCAGAAAACGTAAAATAAGAAAACAAAAACAATTAAGAAACCTTCAAACTTCAAACGATTTGAAAAATCAGTTCTTGTTCAATAAGTAAACAGACTTGATCGAAAAGTATAACCCACTAGAGCAAAATCACGACAGTCTCTTTGTAATGATGGGTCGTTTCAGTAAGACCATGAATCTGAAATTGAATTGTGAAGGTGGAGAGTTTGAAGGCTTACGTGAATCGTTAGTCTTGGAGCAGACGCGTTGAGCTGTTTGAGAGACGAGAATTATTGAGGAAGCAGAGAGAATAGGGTTTTGTTTTAAATTTCTCTTATTAGAATGGGAGGGAATAAAATTGGAGGGAAACCTAAAAAATAAAGAAAGCTCTGTTTATTAGTAACTTTTACTGACTAATTATTTTAATTGTCACTAAAAAAATACCTTTTACTAGCTAATTATTTTAATAGTTACTAAAATAATACTTTTTATCGGCCATTGTTCATATGCCACTAATATTTCAGCTTAAAGAATTAATTAACGACAATTCATTAATTGCCACTAAACAATTGCCATCAATACCCCATTTTGTAGTAGTGTTCTTAATTTAAGTATTCTTTTGTTTTTATTTTCTACAGGTTTTGTTCGGATTGTATGCCAAGTACATAGAGTCAAGGCAATCCCATGACCCTTTTTGATCTAGAACTAAACAAAACTCTATAAAAATGGCTAATACCGAATGTCGCCGAATCAAAGACTAAACAATGATCTGATTGGAGCAGGGCAAGAGGGAAATCCTGGAGCCCAACTCCAAGGTGTAGAAGAGGTACCGTAAAACAACCAGGACAACCATGTGATAGTGCAAGATCAACAAGCACCTGATGTACGTGATAATTTCAGGGTTGATCATAATACGGTGGGATCAATGGGTGTCCTCGTTGTACCTTTATCGTCACCTAGACATGCATTTATGGTTACTAGTAGTCTCATGTAAATGCTTAGATCCAAAAGTTTATAGTATGCAATCTGAAGACCCATATGCTCATCTGAGTAAAGTCGTCAGTATTTGTAAGAGTGGTGTGGGAGGGACAAACTTAGACATGAATGTGATCGGGTTACGTGTGTCCCCATTATCATTCAAGCGTGATGCTACCATATGGATATCTGAGCTTCCATATAACTCAATTACTGTGAACACCTAATTTTTTACCAAATTTAAAGATTTTACACCATTTTTAATACTTAAATATTATTATTTCAGTAGGTTAATAATATTTAAAATAAATGAAAAAAAGTTTGAAATTACAACAAATTTTGTGGTCTCTTTATGTTTAAATTTTAATAAATAAAGCTTGTGAATTTAATGTATATTTTTTTTAATCCTTCAACTTTTACCAGTCTAAAATAATAGTATATGTTAAAAAAAAAAAAAAAAAGAGTCCTAAAAAATTCAAATTACCTTACCCCTTATCCTTATCACCCTCTAACTCTCATAACTTATTTTTCCTAAAAATCCTCCTCCCATCTAGTTTAATTTTTCCTATTGGACGATTTTTTTTTGTTTATTTTTCACATCACACGTTTCCTCTTTGTTCTTCTTTTTGTTTGTTTTTATTTTATTTTATTTTTTTCTGTGTTTTTTTTTATGAATATTATTATTATTTATTCATTTTTCTTCCTTTATTTCACCCTAAAAATTCTCAACTCAATTTTAAACTAAATTTCATTCCCCACTCCCTCACATACCTTTTAATTAGCACCAGACTCACACACAAAAATATTATAAAACATACGCACAGTAAAGAAAGAGAAGATACACAGAAAAATGGTAGAAAAAACATAGAGAAGAAAATAGTGAGTTTTCTTTTGTGAATTAAGTCTACAGTTCGAGGTTTTGTTTGTGGTTCAAGTTCGTGGATCTTGAAGTTAGTCTTGCTAAATTTTGGAAATCTGTAGATTTGTAGTTACTATCCATGTTTAGTCAAAAAAGTCAATTTGAAGGTACGTTCTTGCCATAGATTGTTTATTTTATATTATTTTATTGAAAATAGTTTATGTAAATTATATGTTCTATCCTTTTATGTAGAATCATGAGAAGATATGTGTCCCATGAATTTCTCAATTTTTTTTTGAACAATATCCCTTGTTTATTTTTTTTTACGTTAGCCTCATGTTATGTTTTATTTTTGTAATTTAAGAAGACATTGTCATGTTTTGTTTGTGATAACTATATGATAATCCATGCAGTTAGTTGATTGCTTGTTATTTAATTGATTGAATATTTGATTACTAATAAAAGTGATTAAGAGATTGAAATATTAGATTCGCGAGAATTAATTAAGCCATCTTGTAACCTTTTAATTAGAACTAAAAGTTTTAGTGATCGCATCTCATGTAAAGAGCGAGAGGAAATATGAGTATTAGGAATTCATTATTAAAAAAATAATAATAATAAAAAGGGATACGAAAAAGAGGTAGATAACAGAATCAGAGGAGAAGAAAATATTTTGTTAGAAAACAAAAAAAAATGAATTAGAAAGAAGCAGAAAAGAAGAAACGTTAAAAAAAAAATAAAAAATAAAAAATAAAAATGGAAAAACCATACAGAATGTAATAATAATAATAATAATTAAAATATAATGGTACAAAAAATAAAAAAGAAAAAGAAAAGAAAAGGAACAAAACGCAAATATAATGATTTTTTTTTTAAGAAAAAGAGTAGAAGTATGGAGAAGAAAGTAAGAAAAAAAAATTTTTTTAAAAAAAAAAAGGTAAAAAAAGGTAACGTACAAGAGAACAAAAACAAAAAAAAAGTATATAAAAAAAGGAAGAAGTAACAGATTACTTAAAAAAAATAAGGAAAAAATAAATAAAATAAATAAATAAATGAAAAAAACAGAAAAATAACGTGTAGCTAGAAAAAAAAAGGAAAATTTTTCTTTGAAATAAAATTTGTCTTAATTTCTTTAGAATTTTCTGTAGATAATAAAATTCGTGTCGAGAAAACAATAATCAAGAACGGAAAAATTATGCAACAATCGTTTTATTATTTCAAGTGCAAGTGTTACAATCTCTATGTGTAAAAGACTTGATATGTGAGAACAAGAACTCCATTTATTAACTGTAGAGTACAGGTATATATATACACAACTACAATTTCATATAATCTCTAAAATCAAGTGATCTGATATATCACAATCAATTACTATCACTAATCTGATTTGAATGCTGCTTTCATGGGTTTTTGATTGAGCAAGATTTGCTACTTGATTTGTTTTGATCTTGTGAATATTTTGTATCATTAATATGCCCCCGTAAGACGGAGGATCCATCAGATACGTCAATCTTGTATCGGAGAAACTCAAGCCTTTGTATGAACACTGCTTTAGTCAGTGCATATGCCAATGGATACATGGACAACGCGTAGCTGCCCCTTGGCAATCACGGACAAAATGGAAATCAATAGAAACATGCTTCATTCGACTGTGAAAGACGGGATTGGCACAAGCATAAGTTGTGCCAATATTATCACATAGGATGGTGGGAGTTGAGGATGGACATTGATGTAGTTCATGAAGTAAGGCTTGAACCCAAGCAAGTTCAGAAGCAGTAGAGGCAACAACTCTATACTCCGTTTCTGTGGAAGAACAAGCTATAGTTTTTTGTTTCTTTGAGCTCTAAGAAATAGGATTGTTGCCTAGGTAGACAATGTAGGCAGATGTAGAGCTACGGTAGTCCAAATTCCCTGCCCAATCCGCATCAGAAAAGGCTCGAAGCATCAATGGAGAGTCACATTTGAGATGAAGACCATGGTAAATGTTGTTTTAACATAGCGTAACACTCGCTTAAGAGCTTGCCAGTGTGTTGTGGTAGGATTCTGCATGAACTGAGACAACTTGTTAATACTGTAAGAAATATCAGGGCTGGTGAGATTGAGGTATTGCAAGGAGCCAACTAACTGCCGATAAGATTTGGCATCAATCAAAGTAGTTCCATCTTTCAATTTTAATTCAACTGAAGTGGACATAGAGGATGCAATAGGTTTAGCACCACTCAAATTGAATATGTCAAGAATGTCCCTGATATACTTGTGTTGTGACAAAAAGAGGCCCCTGGTTGTTGGGATGAGTTCAACCCCTAAAAAATATGTAAGTTGCCCAGATATTTTAAGGAGAACAATGTTGAGAGAGTGGAAACAAGTTGTTCCAGCAACTGATTGAAATTTCTTGTAATCAGTAAGTCATCAACATACACCAGGAAATAGCAAAGGACAGAACCATGTGCATAGATGAACAAAGATGCATCACTTTGAGACTGAACAAAGCCAAGAGAGAGAATAAATTTGCTAAGTTCATGATACCAAGCTCTAGGTGCCTATTTTAAACCATAAATTGCTTGCTTTAGCTTGCAAATGTGAGATGGTCTAGTAGAGTCAACAAACCCAGGTGGTTGACTCATATAGACTTCTTCCTTCAATGATCCTTGAAGGAAAACATTGTTGACATCAAGTTGCCTAATCTTCCACCCAAGTTGCAAGGCAATGTATAGGACTACTCTAATGGTAGTTGTTTTAATAACAGGACTAAATGTGTTATGATAGTCAAGCACGGGTCTTTGATAAAAGCCTTTAGCTACTAGACGTACTTTATAGCGGCTAATAGTTCCATCAGTATTTCGCTTTATCCTGAAAATCCACTTACAACAATGACATTAAAGTGAGTTTGAAAAGGGACAAGTTCCCATGTACCATTTTTAACAAGAGCATTAAATTCTTCTGACATTGCTGCTCTCCATTTAGGATCTTTAATGGCTTGTGTAACACATGATGGCTCAATGGAGGAACTAATGGGATGTTTTGTTGCGGTGAAGGCTTGTTTAGGTTTATAAATGTTGTTTTGAGACCGTGTGGTCATGGGATGGTTACGCGTGGGACCTTGTTGTATATAAGTGTTTGTTTGACAGGGTGGAGAAGACAGTAAAGGATCTGAAGTTCCTTGGGGAAATTCTCTACATAGAGGAGAAGAAATGACAGTGTCCACATTTGGAGACGGTGAAAGCACGGGCAAAGGTGAAGGCCTTTTTATAGATAAGGGAACTGGTAGTGTGAAATAAGTGGCAGAATTTGATGCAACATTCCATGAAACATGGACAGAGGAAGATGGTAATAGTTGCGAGGAACATGGAAATGTGGACTCCACAAATTGAACATGCCGAGCAAAGAAGATCTTTTTCGACACAGGTTCATAACATTTGTAGGCACTTTGATTTGAGGAGTAACCAATAAAGATGCATGTCTTAGAGCGAGGCTCAAGTTTGTGATTTGCATAAGGTCGCAACCAAGGAAAGCAAAGACATCAAAACACACGCAGTTTGGTTCTATTGGGAGCAATACCAAACAACTTTTGAAATGGGGATTGATAGTCAAATGTCAGGGTAGGTAGACGATTAGTCAGATAAGTGGTAGCTTGAAAAGCATGCGACCAGAAAGATGGAGGTACAGAAGCTTGGTGAAGAAGAGTGAGCCTAGTTTCAACTATTTAATGGTGTCTCCTTTCGTCATAGCCATTGTGTTGTGGAATATGTGGTGGAGATGTTAAATGACTTATTCCATGAGTGGCAAAAAGCTCTTTGAGTTTAAGATATTCAGTGCCACCATCAGTGAAGAGAGTTTTTATTGTTTTTTCGAAGTGTCTTTCAACCAACGATTTGAATTTGGGAAACAAGTTGGTGACATATGATTTTCTCTTCAATGGGTAAAGCCATATGTACTTAGAGTAGTGATCAACAAAAATGAGATAATATCTAAAACCATCGATAGATTCAACTGGGGCAAGGCCCCATACATCACTGAAAAGCAACTTTAAGGGAGATGAACTCCGAAGAGTAGACTGACTAAATGGAAGCCGATGGATTTTATTACAAGCACACGAGACACATGACTTTGACTTAAGAGATGATGATGACAGTGGTAGAGAGTCGGTGTGGATGATGTGATGAACAATCCTATCTGAAGGATTTCCAAGACGACGATGCCAATCAATGATGTGCTCTAATGGTGTTGTGAACTCTAGGTGAGGATGACATTGGAAGACCATATACATCATCTTGATTTTGTCCTTGTAGCACGACCTCCCTAGTTTTGAGATCCTTCACATAGAAATATTACGAAAAAAATTCAACAGACACTTTGTTAGTTTTACAGAATTTGCCAACAGAAATTAGATTAGATTTAATACTTGGGACACAAAGGACACTGCGAAGGTGTAATGTGTTTGAGGAGGAATTTATTTTGGATGTACCAACATGTGTAATATGCAAACCTGAGCCATCACCTATTTGCACTTCATTAGGGCCATCATAATCCGAAGACATGGATAAGTTTTGAATGTCATTGGTGACATGATGTGAAGCACCTGAATCCATTAACCATCCTTGAGTTGTTGGAGTAGAGACAATTGTATTGTTTGCTATCGGAGTGCCAAGTATGATTTCTTTGGCTCTGTAACATTTCTTTGCAACATGTCCAGGCTTTTCACACAAATGACACGAGGCTTGTGAGATCTCTGATTTCCCCCATTTTGTCCCAAATTTGTGTGAGACATGGCCGGCTGATTGTGATTAGAGTAGGAACCTCTGTTGCTATGTTGTGGTTGACGTGACTTGGTTGTTGCATTCACTGTGTCAATGGAGACATCACAACCCATAGATTTGGACTTGGCCAAATAGGATTCAAAGTGTGTGAGTTTGTCATGAAGATCTTCAAATGAGATGCAGGTATCACGGGCCTTAATAGCAGCAACTATTTCCTTGTAATCAAGGCCAATTCCATTAAGGGTGTAGAGAATGAGATCATCTTGTAAAATAGGTGAACCAAGAAGAGCAAGGCTGTCTGCCATAGTACAAATTTGTTGAAGATATTCAGATATAGTTTGTTCACCTCGTTGAATCACAGAGAGGCATTCTTTAAGAGACATCATTCATGATCTAGATTTGTTTGCATATGTTTTTTGGATTATTGTCCAAGCATGGTGAGAAGTCTTGGAAGAGTCTATGAATGGTACAATAGCCTCTGAAATCGAGGCCAAGATGGCATGAAGGATTAATTTGTCTTGTCTTGTCTAAAAATTAATTTCATCATCAGGAACTTGCACGGAGCCTTTATTATACTCCATGAGATTGTATCCGATGAGAAGAGAGTATAACTGGGCTTCCACGAAACAAAGTTGGTGGAAGTCAGTTTCAATGGTAATTTTGTAGCAGCATTGATGCACACAAGCACCTCACCCAAGTGTAATGTTATGTTGGGAGTGTTGGTGACTGTAGCACGAGATGAGCTGTCTGGTGACTTTGGATCAGTCTCCATGGAGGAAGGAAGAAAATAGAGGTTGGATCGAGATTTCAGTTAAGCAAAGTATATATCTGATACCATGTAAAAGACTTGATATGTGAGAATAAGAACTCCATTTATTTACTGTAGAGTACATGTATATATATACACAACCACAATTTCATATAATCCCTAAAATCAAGTGATCTGATATATAAGAATCAATTGCTATCACTAATCTTATTTGACAGCTGCTTTCATGGGATTTTGATTGAGCAAGATTTGCTACTTGATTTGTTTTAATCTTGTGAATATTTTGTATCATTAACATTATGATTCCTCTGAATTCGCCTTTTCAAATATAATTCAAGGGCTCTTGAGCTTGATCTTGAACTTGGGATTTATCTTGATCTTGATCTTGAACTTAAACTTGAACTTGGACTTGGACTTGGACTTGAACTTAGACTTGGACTTGGACTTGATCTTGATCTTGATCTTGACTTTCTAGTTGAATTCAAGGGCTTCGAGCTTGATCTTGAATCCAGTGGTCTTGATCTTGATCGTTCTTGAACTTGATCTTGACTTCTTGAAATCTTGAACTTGAACACTTGAATTCTCGAATTCTTGAACTTTTAGAGAAATTGCGATTTGTGATCCACGAGTTTTCTCTAGCTTCTTGTTCGAATTCTTAGATCTCCTTTCTGAATTATGGGGACCCCTATTTATAGTTTTAAAATAGGGAAGTTGTGATTGGAATACGATTTCCTTCGGCCAATCAGATTTAAATGACATGACATATGTATTTTATAGAGCGAGCCTTAATTAAATTCATATTTATTGAATCTAAATAATTAACTCAATTATATTAATCCATAATATTTATTTGAACTAATATATTAATGAATTTAATATAATTCGAATCATTTTATAAATTGATATTTAATAATTTTTAAATGATCACAAATGCCCCTGCTTCAAGTCTTGTCGAGATATTTTATCTTCTGAAGACTAGACTTGAACTATTAATTAAATAATAATTTATTTACCATGCTCATGCAATGTTTAATTTATTGTCTGACTCCAATACATGTAATTGGAGTGGGCACGTGAGTCTACCACTTTCAAACATATATTTGAGATAGGAGGAAAATAAATGCTTATTAAAAAGAAATAGGAAAACCAATTTGACTAGGATAGTATTTCCGTCAATTACTTTAGCATAGCCAAAAAAGAATTGATATTAGTCTAGGAGAGGGATTTTATGATGCCATTTAAGTTCAAAATGTAGTTGAACTAGGAATTGTAGTCCCACTCAATTTCAAATTCATGTCCTTTTCTATTGTCCTAGCCAAAAAAGGAATTGTAATTGAACTAGGAGAAAGATTTTATCCCCACCACATGACATCTATAAATAAACACATTGTATACACAATTTTGTCTTCAATTACAGATTGTGAGCCACGAGCCTATGACGAAAGGGGCATAATTCAAGGTAGTCTTCCTCCCTTGTGTCATGCTGAAAATTTCAGAGTTGTGCGGCTTTACTAAAACTTTCTTGTCTTGATGTAGGAACAATGAAATCACAAGCCACTTGATTATTTCGAATCTAGACACAAAGATCTACAACATATAGGAAATTCAAGATTTAATACCTTCTGAATCTTTCTAGATGACTTTTTGAAGTTAACTTTAAATTCTGTCATGCTGAAAATTTTAGATTTGTGTGGCTTTACTAAAACTCTTGTGCCTAGATGTAGGAATGACAAAATCACAAGCCGCTTAATTATTTCGAATCTAGACACAAAGGTCTACAACATATCCGAAATTCAAGATTTAATACCTTCAGAATCTTTCTAGATGATTTTTTGAAGTTAACTTTAAATTCTGTCATGTAGCTGATTTCAGATTTTTGTTGCCTCAAAAAGTATTTTATATCTCAATGTCAGAACATTGTCGCGAAAAGGGTTGTGACAGCTTGAAATTATACTTCAAAGGCTTTGTTATCACCAAGAAAATATTGTCTCAAGTCTAACCTAGTTAGCTTAGCATGACTTTCAAGTCTCAAACGTCTTGACAGGTAACAATTTCTCCTCTACTTGTGTTTTCTTTGTGTTGTCTTCCCCCGTTTTTTTTGTAGGTAGGCTTCAAAGGATGATCCATGGAGAAGTTAGTCTTATGAAACAAAGGGATGAGTACTCATTCCCGCCTTAAGAAAGGTAACTTTATGATATTCTTAAGGCTAAAGCGGATATATACGCATCCCCGCCCTAAGAAAGGTAACTTTATGGTATTCTTAAGGCGAAAGCATATAGATACACATCCTCACCCTAAGAAAGGTAACTTTATGGTATTCTTAAGGCGAAAGCGGATAGATACACATCCCCGCCCTAAGAAAGGTAACTTTATGGTATTCTTAAGGCGAAAGCGGATAGATACACATCCCCACCCTAAGAAAGGTAATTTATGGTATTCTTAAGGCGAAAGCGGATAGATAGACATCCCCGCCCTAAGAAAGGTAACTTTATGGTATTCTTCAGCTGAAAGCGGATAGATACATATCCCTACCCTAAGAAAGGTAATTTATGGTATTCTTAAGGCGAAAGCGGATAGATACACATCCCCGCCCTAAGAAAGGTAGTTTATGGTATTCTTAAGGCGAAAGAGGATAGATACACATCCCCGCCCTAAGAAAGGTAACTTTATGGCATCCTTAAGGTGAAAAGCGGATGGATACGCATCTCCACCTTAAGGAAGGTAATTTAGTGGTCAAGACTTGAAAACTTCAACTTGCAGACTTGAATAATTTGAAGCCTTCAACTTACAATCTTGATTGATTTGAAGACTTCAAGTTTCAAACTTGATTGATTTGAGACTTCATCTAGTAGACTTGAAGAATTTGAAGACTTCAACTTGAAAATGTAATTGATTTGAGACTTTAACTTGCAGCATTGAAGAATTTGAAGACTTCAACTTGCAGACTTAAATAATTTGAAGACCTCAACTTGCAGACTTGAAGAATTTGAAGACTTCAGTTTGTATACTTTGCTGAATTTAAAGAAACTTCAAGCATGTTGTTAAAGAAACTCATATTTATAAGGGTTTGCCCCCATCTATTGACCAAACAATACTTCGTACAAGTCTAAAGTTTGATAAGACAAAAGATAAAACAAAGTACTTATTGCTTTGACTGTCATGTGACAGATCGAATGGGAACATGTGGTTTTTTGACACTCATGCAATTGAACTTAGGATATATTCTAAGCACCTACATACCTCAATGAAGAGGATCAAGTCACAACATAGTTCTGGGGGAGTGAATGATTTTATTTGTTGTGTTGTACACAATTTATACTCTGGCGGCCTAGGAGTGATATGCAGTTTAGGCTCATACCTTAAGGAGCATCATCTTACTTTAAGGGTAGTATCCTTTTAGGAATTTCGCATTAATAAGACCAATCCTTACGCCATCTGCATCAACAAGCTTGTAAGCACTATGTGAATATGCTTCTTATACGATATATGGTCCATCCCACTTTGAGGTAAATTTACCCCCAGACTTGTGCGAAGTAATGATGGGTCTTCTTACCATGAGAAATTGGTCTCCAACTTGGAAGCACCTCAAGCAAACCTTCTTATTGAAAGCGCGAGATAGACGAGCTTGATAACATTCAAGGTTTTGTTGGGCTTTTAGCCTCTTTTCATCAAGTGCTTCTAACTCAGAAAGACGCAATCGAGCATTTTCTTTTTTAGTGATCCCTTCTTGAATAGAATATCTCAAGGAAGGTATTTGACGCTCGAGTGGCATGACTGCTTCAACTCCAAAAGCAAGTGAATATGGTGTTGCTTGAGTTGGTGTGCGATATGTTGTCCTATATACCCACAAAGCTTCTTCCATTCTTTCATGCCAATCCCATTTGGACTTGGAAACAAATTTCTTCAAGAGGTTACATAGAGTCTTATTGAATGCTTCAGCAAGACCATTGGCGGCAGCATGATACATAGAAGATTTACGCTGCTTGAAGCCAAAGAGATCACAAATTTTGTTCATTAACTTGTTATCAAATGTCTTGCCATTGTCCGTTATTATGTAGTGAGGGATACCAAAGCGATAGATGATATTCACTCGGATAAAATTTGCAACATTCTCTTTCTTCACTTCTTTGAGAGCGACAACTTCAGCCCATTTTGAGAAGAATATGTTGCAGCCAAGATGTACAAATGTCCACCAGAAGATTTTGGTAGTGGTCCTACAACATCCAATCCCCAAGCGTCAAATGGCCAAGATGAGATAGTTGGGTGCAATACTTCGGGCGGCTGATGTATGAAATTCACATGAAATTGACAAGCATCGCACCTCCGAGCATAATCTAAGCAATCCTTCACCATGGTTGGCCAATAATACCCCATCCTTTTTATGTGAAAGTGAATTTTTGGTCCAGCTTGATGTGATCCACATACTCCTGAGTGTGCTTCTTACAAAGCTTGAATTGCTTCTTCCTCTCCCAAAAATCATAATAGTACACCCTCAAATGATCTTATATATAATATGTCCTTGTAATAAAGGAAGCGAGGTGCAGGACGACAAATATCAATCCTTCTCTTTGGATTTTCTGGAAGTATCCCATAACACATGCAGTCAATAATGGGTTGTTTCCAATCTTCCTTCGCGGATTTAGAAAAAGCGTCGAGATGATCAAGCTCATTTTCTATATATTCTTCCTCATTTGGAGGTGGTACTATCCATTTTTGACAAATAGTCACTTGTGTCTGATCAGGAAGGGTTAGCATTTAAGCTAGAGCAACAAATGCATCAGCTTTCTTATTCTTCGTTCTACGCACATGTTGAAGGGTTACATCTCTAAGCCATCATATCAATTTTTTAGCATAATCATGATAAGGGCACAATTCAGGCTTTTTCACTTCATAAATTCCCAAGAGTTGATTGATCACCAACTGAGAGTCACCAAAGACTTGTAAGTGTAATTGCTTCATGTCGATGGCCATCTCAAGTCCAAATATCAACGCTTGGTATTCAACGACATTATTGGAGCAACATTGCTTCAAAGTAAAAGAGAATGGTAGAATCTCTTTTTGTGAAGTGATGAACACTACGCCAGCGCCAGCTCCACCACTATGTGCAACCCCATCAAAGTATATTTTCCAAGGAGGTTGAATTTCAATAGACATTGCATCTTCATCAGGAAGCTCATCATTTAACTCCCAATCATCAGGTATCGGATGGTCTGCCAAGAAATCTGCTAATGTTTGTCCCTTCACAGATTTTTGAGGGATGTACACAATCTCAAACTGTTGAAATTGGAGGTACCATCTTGCTAGTCGGTCACTAAAGACAAGTTTTGACATAACAAACTTGATGGGATTTGCTCTAGAAATAAGGTGCACAATATGAGCTTGAAAATAATGCTTCATATTTTAAATTGAGAAGACAAGAGCCCAGCACAACATTTCAATTGGCGAATAGTTCAGCTCATTTGGCGACATTGTTCTTCTTAAGTAATAAAGAGAGTTTTCTTTGCCTTCACTATTCTATTGAGCGAACAGGGCTCGTACGGACCTTTCTTGTGCCGCAATGTAGAGTATCAATGGCTTTCCAAGTATAGGGGTAGCCAAAAATGGAGGTTTTGCGTAGATACGATTTGATACTTTTAAAGGCATTGCTACATGTTTCATCCCAATTAAAAAGAGCAACTTTATTCATGAGATGAACGAATGGTTGGCATCATCCTGCTAGATTTGAGATGAACCTCCTCAAGTAGGCTAGCTTTCCTTGGAGACTTTTTAACTCATGAATATTTCGAGGCTCAGGCATCCTCGATATTGCATCAACTTTGGCTTGATCAATTTCAATTCCTCGATGCCTCACAATGAAGCCAAGGAACTTTATAGAAGTAACTCTGAAGGCACACTTAAATGGATTCATCCTTAGTTGATATCTTCGAAGTAACTCAAACACAATTCTTAAGTCTTTCAAATGATTACCCCTCTTTCTCGACTTTACCACCAGGTTATCAAGATAACATTCAACATTTTTATGGAGCAATTTATCAAATATATTTTGGATAGCCCTTTGATATGTAACACCATCATTCTTCAAATCGAAAGGCATCACCTTGTAGCAATAAATACCTTTAGGCATGCAAAATGCACTGAGTTCTCTATCATTTGGTGCCATGCAGATTTGATTATAGCCAGAAAAACAGTCCATGATTGACATTGCCTCATAACTAGTAGTGGCATCAATCATCAACTCAGGAATGGGAAGAGGGAACTCATCTTTAGGACATGCATCATTGAGATCCCTGAAGTCGACACAAGCTCGAATTTGGCCATTCTTCTTCCTTACAGGAACAATTTTTGAACTCCATGTAGGATATTTAACTTCACAAATGAATCCTGCCTCGATGAGTTTGTTGAATTCATTCTCTATCAATGGAACCATGTCTGGCCTAAAATGTCTTTGGGCTTGCTTAATAGGACGAGCTCCATTTTTGACTGCCAACTGATGGGCTGCTACTTTAGGATTCAAACTAGGCATTTCTTTATAACTCCAAGTGAAGACATCCCTATATTCTTTGAGTATATTCATATAAGTCATTTCTTCATCAACTTCTTGAAAGACACTCAAGTAAGTAGGCCTTGGGTCTTCATTAATGCCAATGCTAACTTCCTTTAAGGGATCTATTATGGTCTTCACTCCTTTTTCAAGTTATGGTGGAGCATCTCCAGCATCTTCCTCTTCTAGAGGGTCATTGTCATTGATAGATATATGACAACACCAGACAATATCTTCTAACTCTTCATCAATCTTCATTTGAGGCAAAGAATCGTGCTCATTCTGGATTGTAACATGATATGATGAGCCTACACTTTCTTTGTCTTCCTTACTCTCCTTGGTGTAAACCACAGTGTGAGCCTTTGCCTTGAGTTCCTCTTTACATGAAACCACAAGATCCACTCGTTGCCTCATTTTAGAAGGAATAAAACTTTTGAAATCCTTTTAGATCATAGATGAAGTCAGTGTTGTCACTTTTAGATAACTTATCTGATTCTTGTTGTTTTTCTTCTTCAATGGACCTAATCTCTCAAACATAGAAGTTCTTGCAGTAGATCAAAGATGGAAGGCTTTTTATTGGGAGAAGTGATATCATCCTCAAAATTTATATGGTTATTGATTGCCCTCCTTATGGAGATGCGAACTGGAGGTGGTTGGTTATAGCCTAGACCTTCACGTGCTTGCCTGGTTTTATCAACTGATGGAAGTTTCCCTAACATTGATGGCTCATTAGGGTTGTATCCAGCCTTCGCAAATAAATTGTAAGCATTAGGATCAAAACCTTCTCATGTGCGTTTTGTAGGGAGTGCCACTTCTCACACTTGATTTTCAGCGATTGTCTTTCCTAGATGCTTTGGAGACAAGTTTATCACATAAATCTGTCTTCTAGGAAGAGTTAGTCCTCTTAATGCATCTTCTTGAAGATTAGATGATTTTACTTCTTCTTTCTTTACTTTTCGAACATAGCGAAGTCCAAATGTCAAATTCTTCTTTAAAGACATGGTCATCCCTTCATTAAGATTGAGACAAAGTTCATTAGTCTCAACTTTTGCCTTCTCGACAGCCATATCAATTCTTTTGCTTGTGATCTTGTTAGACTTGGTTGATTTCACATCATTAGATTTTGTCCCTTTAACAACATAACTCTACAAATAGAATTTTGCATTGGCAAGTGCGTCTCAACTTTGGTGAAAGAATTATCATCTGCAACTATCTTCCTTTCAATCCCACCTTTAAGATACTTCAAACATTGATAGTAAGAATATGAGACAATTTTATTCTCGTGTACCCAAGACCTGCCAAGTATATATTGTATGAAGTCTTTGCATCGATCACGTGCATCCATGCGCTTGATCGCAAATCTTCCATGTGGATTTCTAATTTAATGGAGCCTATGGACCTCTGTCCCCCTTGATTGAATCCTTGTATCAACAAACGACTTTCACTAAGTTCTTCGGTCGTGATGCCGAGTTCCTTCAATGTGTGGATAGTTAGAATGTTGACCCCAGATCCTTCATCTATCAAGATTCTATTTATCTTTTTCTCTAGCATGTGACCAACCATATATAAAGGACGATTGTGTAGTGTTTCACCAAATAGAAAATCATTATGTGTGAATGTGATTTTGTATCACATGCATGTGCTTCTTAGGAAGAAGGTTCAATAGGCTTTTCAGAAGATGAAGGAGACATTATTGATGAGATTTCCCTTGTTGCTTTTTCTTCGCCACTATGAGACACTTTTGGTGAGAATTCTCTCGTTGTTCCTTCTTTGTTAGGTGGAGACACTTTAATTGTTTCTTCTTTATCAACATTAAAACATAATGCCTCGACAGTTTCTTGAGTAGACTTTGTGCGCAACCAACCTAGTAAGAATTCCTCTAGACTTATAGGATGTCGGGGTTTCTGGTAGTGATACACTTCTACCTTTGCCTTCTTTGGGCGCTTGATTGATTTCTGCTTCACCATCTTCTTTCTAATCGGTTGCTCACATGATTCTTTTCGTAAGCTTGACTTGTTGTGTCTTCGCCTAGTCACAAGAATCTAGCCTTCATCACCATCTATATCAACTTGAGATTTGTCTAGCTCTAATGACTCTTCTTCATGCTTTTTAGTGATACATATTTGGACTGAATCGAGCGAGCCGAATGTGATGGAGATTTGACTAGAACTAGCTTTTTCATCATCAAGGACAATCTTATTTTCTTTAACCAATCGCATCACTCTATCCTTGAAGACAACATTTTTCAAGAGGATGACTCACAAGTTTATGATACTTGCAATAATTTGGGTCTTCAACTTTTCTAACTTCATCAGGTCACTTCATCTCTGGCAACTCAATGAGCTTTAATTCAAGCAACTCATCAAAAATATTAGAAATGTCAGAATCTAAGAAGGGGTATTCCTTTTCTTGCATTTCCCTTAGGATCGGTTTTTGTTTAAACGCGCTTGGAAATTCGTTCTCACACTTTACTTCTTACCTTCCTTCGTAGTGAACTTCATATGTGACACATTAATTTCATTGACTCTTTGTGTCGTTCTTGGGCACAAATTTGCTCCATTCATAGGTTTCTGCTTGTCTCTTCCTTTGCGAGGGTCATGGACAAACGTTATATCTTTTCCAGCAGAGGACATGCTCAAATCCATATCATGAGCTCAAGTAGCTAGGTTTTGAAAGGATTTTGGTTTTATTCCCTGTAAGATATAAAGAAGATCCCAATGCATCCCTTGGATACACATTTCTATTGCAGAAGCTTCACTAAGCCTATCATTGCAATTTAGGCTAGTGTTTCTCCATCGATTTATGAAGTCTATGACTAGTTCATCCTTCCTTTGACGAGTATTCGTAAGTTCTACCATGCTCACAGTACACTTGTCCTATAGAAGCAATTAAGAAACTCCTGCTCTAGTTGCTCCCAACTATCAATAGAATTGGACTCAAGATCCGTCTACCAATCAAAGGCATTTCCTTTTAGAGATCGGACAAACTGCTTGACAAGATGGTCTCCATATGTTCTAGCATTATTACATGTCTCCACAAAGTGTGCAACATGTTGCTTCGGATGTCCTCTACCCTCAAATTGTTGAAATTTGGGAGGTTGATAACCAACAAACATTTTTAAGTTATCAATTCTTGCAGTGTATGGCTTGGCATACATATGAGAAGACTTGGTGGAGACTTCATACTTATCTTTGATAGTGCTTTCAATGAAATCTTTCAAGTGATCGAGTGGGATCATTCCTTCAGAAGAAGCTGACATCTCATTAACAAGCGGTGCTTTCTTCGCAGGATCTCCAATATCTTAAACTTCAACACATTTTTCGGGAGCATGACTCGCTTCTCCATCTAAAAGTCCTTCCATTCGATCCATCAAATTATCGATTCTAGACTCTTGATTTTGTACATGCTTTGTCAATCCTTCAACCAACTTCATTAGATTTGCGAGTTGTTCCTCAAAGGAAGAAGCAACAGCCACCACTGTTTGCATGATCATTGGAGATTAGCATGGATTGTTGCGTTAGTTGATATTCAACGGACTCACATTACCGATGCATGTGGAGGTGATTCATTCGTTGAATCATAGCTCTCCCTTGTGGTAGAGTTCTTGGAACAAGATTTCTCAATTAGAGCTAAGGTCTTCTTGATCTTTTCAGCAACACTGCTTCCTCCTTCTAAAGCATTTGCGGAGGAACATGATACTTTTGGAGTCGCAGGCCCAAAAGATGGAGTTGATGCAGACGACACTTAAAGTGTTTGTTGTCCTAGCATAGTAACTTTGCTCCTCGTAACAGCTCCAAAACTTCCAAAGGTAACACCAAGAATGACTTCAACTTTAGTAGAGAACTAGGAGCTAGTGGCCTTAGAGGCAGTTGATTGAGAGTTTATCTTCATAGAAGTCATCTCGATATTCTTTAATGCTTGAAAAGTTTATATGAGAGGTAGAGATTGTCCCACTGAGTGTGCCAGAATTTGTAGACAGTTAAATTCGCGTTGAGAAAACAATAATCAAGAAAGGAAAAATTATGCAACAATTGTTTTATTATTTCAAGTGCGAGTGTTACAATCTCTATGATTCCTCTAAATTCACCTTTTCAAATATAATTCTAGGGTTCTTGAGCTTGATCTTGAACTTGGGATTTATCTTGATCTTTATCTTTATCTTGATCTTGATCTTGAACTTCAACTTGGACTTGGACTTGATCTTGAACTTGATCTTGACTTGAACTTTATCTTGATCTTGACTTTCTAGTTGAATTCAAGGGCTTCGAGCTTGATTTTGAATCTAGTGGTCTTGATCTTGATCGTTCTTGAACTTGATCATGAAATTGATCTTGACTTCTTCAAATCTTGAACTTGAACACTTGAATTCTTCAATTCTTGAATTCTCGAATTCTCGAATTCTTTAACTTGTAGAGAAATTGCGACTTTTGATCCACGAGCTTTCTCTAGCTTCTTGTTCGAATTCTTGGTTCTCCTTTCCAAATTATGAGGACCCAATCTGTAGTTTTAAAATAGGGCAGTTGTGATTAGAATAGGATTCCCTTCGGCCAATCAGATTTAAGTGACATGGCATATGGGCTTTATGAAGCAGGCCTTAATGAAATTCATATTTATTGAATTTAAATAATTAACTCAATTATATTAATCCATAATATTTATTTGGACTAATATATTAATGAATTTAATAAAATTCGAATCATTTTATAAATTTATATTTAATAAATTTTAAATGATTACACTTTCTTCCTAAAAAAATCCTAAATTCATAAAATGTTATCTCCAATTTAAAATCTAACTAAAAATAACACAATCCTAATTCGTAACAATTAGATACTTATACATATTCTATTCATAATAACATAAAAAATAATATCAATACATGCGAAATAAAAGGAAAAGAAAAATAAATTACGAATGTTTCAAGATTCAAATTTATAAATGTCCATCTCTTAACGTTACTTTATTTTGTTTCAATAAATTTATGTGCATATACTTATTTTTATTAATGGACATACATTAATATGATCAGTCAATTTTAAATATGATTATAATAAATCAAGGAAGGGTGGTAAGATGTATTTTTTAAAGTCATAATAATAATAATATATTCACAAATAATTCAAAATTAGTTTAAGTCATATATAGTAAATAAAGCGACCATGCTAGAACCACGAGGCTCAAGGGATGCCTAATACCTTCCTCTCGGTCAGCATAATTCCTTACTCAAATTTCTAGTCCGTAGACCAATAAGTCAAATTTTCTTTTGATTAGGAATTTAAATAAGGTGAATTGGAACACCAAAACTCAATTTCAAGTGGCGACTCTGTAAAATAAATAATCTCTTTTCAGAATGTCACTTTAATTGGAAAAAACTCTTTTTCAATACTTTCGTTTGGAGGAAAAATAGGGGTTTGACAGATGGTGACGCCGCTGGGGACAACTAGAATTCGAGCTTGTAAATATTGACTTATGTATGAATTTTATTTATTTATTTATTCTTTTGGATATTGTATTTGTCGGATTAATGTGCTAATTGTCTACTTATTTACTGCTTTGATATTATTTGAACTACATATAAATTGTCTTCTCTTGCGCACCCCTCTAAGTCTTCAATAATACCATTATGAGAATTGCGACTGCGCACCCCACTTCTGTCAAGACAGTGAATCTTCGGTCCTTGGTGAAAGACTTTTAGTTGCACATGTTTAGAATGGATAGCACCCATGCACAAACCCAGAAAGTTGTGCTACCTGTACGTTGCTACTCCTTAACTCGAGTTGTCCACTCATCTTACAGCCAGTGTATACATTTTTTCATAAGGTTAACCTTAGTAGAACAGAAACCGGACATGATATCCTTAGTAGGTTCTGCTTTATCAGCGTCATGTGCATTTAACTTAGCAAGACTCGACATGGTGGCTGGATTGCCTAGGACATGTACCTTTTCTTTAGACCATCATGTACATTTTTGTGCTACTTGTTGCATCATGGAGAAGACTAACAAATGTTGATCGACTTTAGGATAATTAACTAAAAGCGGAAATGTCTATTCCACTTTCAACAAGTGATTCAAAATAAATAAATAAATTAATCAATAACAATAATAATAATAAAATCTTGAAATTTTGCTTTTATTATCAAACATTGAGTTTTTTTTTAAAAAGTAATCGTACATATTTGTATACACATATAATATAATAAAAACATATTCATTTATGTATATGCATGTGTAATTTCCTTTATATATATATATATGTTTTCAAAATTGTTTCAAAAATAGTCCATGTCCACCTTGGTTTTTTTTTTTCTCTTCTTCCTGATTCACTTTTAAATTTGACATGAAAACAAGGTACATTTCAAAAAAAAGTTGCTTGTCAAGGTTGTCTCTTTTTCCGGTCATTCTCTCCGAAAACAACCTAAGTTTTTCCCAAGAGAAGTCAACAAGGGTCATTTTTGAAAGAGTGACCACTATACGCACACCCAATTCTCACCTCAATGAGATACATAGGCAGCCCTCCTCGGGTTCGGTGATCTATACTAAAAAAATTCAGAAAAAATGATAATAAATTATTACTTATTTAAAAAGTTCAAAAAAATTAATTATTCTTTGTTCAAGGAAAAAATGAAGTTTGCTTGTGATCTTGGATGAACTACACGCATTTGATTCTCCATGTGAGATACCTAGGAAACCCTTCTCCGGTTCAGTGATTGATGCTTTTCGTGACCAACGACACTAACCTACGGTACGAGTGTCTACGATCGTCGATAATATAGTAACCCAACCAAGGGTTGGGGTCGTGTCCCAAGGTAGTGGTTTTGAGAATTAATAGAAAATAAAATTTAGTTCTAATTAGTCGTAGCTAAAGACATTAACGAGTAAAAACATAGTAAATTAAAGGGGGTGACACAAAAGTGTCAAATATCAAATGGGGGTTTGTCATAAGTGTAATAACAACAACAAAATTAAAGGGAAGAGCAAGTATGGGATGAAGTTCTTGGGGTGTGACCGCAGTATAAATTGATATAAATTGTTGAGTACATGCTTTCGATAGGAAATTTGCAAGCTAATAGTGACTACGCTAAGCTTTAAATGGAAATAAGTTCCCTTTCGGGCAACTTATCCCGTTTCAAATGGGTTCCTCTCAGACACCCATTTGCCGCATGAAGGCCAGCCTACGCCTTACCTCACTCACTCTCTTGAGCTGAGTGTTAGGATATGAGACTAGGGGTCACCCTTTCGGGCTGAACCTCATGTCGACCCACTCCTTAGGCTATCAGTCTAGTGGTCTTGGTTTCGCGACCTCTCTCTCTTGAGCAAGCTTAAAACACATGGGTGATTTTGTATTTGCAACTAAAAACCCATTAAATTAAACCACAACCACTAGGTGAAATCACCATTAAAATACATCTAACCTATCAGCAAACAAGACCCAACAATAATATTAACACATATTTGCTAAATCACACCCCAAGAATGGGGCTTTTTAGCCACACATCAAGAGATAGAAATTTATACCTAAATGAGTTTGCATTCAAATGGGTATGAAGATTTAAGTCTTGTTACAGGCCAAGAATAAAGAATCCAAGAGACCCAACTCCTAATCTAGAAGATGAAACCCTCATCTTCTTTAAGTCTCCAAAACCCTCTCAAACATAGAACCAAAATATCAAAAAAGTACTATTCTAATGTGAAAATTATAATAATTGTCCGACTCCCTAAAAATTAATAAAGAGTTTAGTATTTATAGACTTCAGAAAATAGTGCTGGCGGATCATTCAGCGAGGTTAGTCAGAATTGCCAATTAAGTCGGCGATTCGCCCTGTGATGTAGTTCATCGTCGTCTTGCACTAGCCTTCAGCATTGTCGTGTTCTATGTAATTGGGTGACATAGTACTACTTCGCGGAACTATTTGGCGAACCGCCGACTGCTTCTTTCATCGCCTTTTTGATCTTGCTCTTTCAAGGCTTCACGTACTGGAACAAAAGGCGGAGTGCGTCCCTTCGGCGAATCGCCAAGTGTGCTTGGCGATGCTCAGGCTTCAGCTTCTTCGTTCTTTTCAGTCTTCTTGTTCCTTTTTGCACCTAAGTGTCCATGCTTTCACTAAAACTTCAAATACCTAAAACTTAAGTGTTTCCATCAGATATTTAGAATAAATAAGCATTTGAGGACACTATTTCTATTAAAATAAAGCCCTAAATGAGTTCAATTTATGGACTCAATAACATCCCCAACTTAAACTTTTACTTGTCCTCAAGTAAAACTCAAGTTCAACAGTTCAAATAGGATGTCTCAAATAGTGCTACACAAGACTAAATCATGAACATACACAACAAACTCAGATTACTCATACAAAGATCAACTGTGTACTCAAAGATTCAAGTTGTGACACACCATTACCAAAGATTCTCATGCTCGTAATACTTGCTACTTGTGCAAGTTCAAACTCAACAAAAAGTATCTAAATGCCCTCACATAAAGAATGATTCCTCATTCACACAAAGAGGTTAATCAATTAACGATCAGGAATCAGATACAACGCTCACACTCAAAAAGAGGAACACAATGCATGTTTTCACCCATAGGCTTGCCTTTATTTTTCAATTGGTCTTCGGTTCAGCTCACTCAAGATCAAAAAGGTCTTTCTAAGGCTTTTAATGGGGCTGAGTGCAAAGGTATGGTCATTTAAGCTCAGTGACTTTTTATCCTCATGAGATGTGGTGTTCTCAAGGCATTCCCTTCTTTTACTTTATCAATAATTTTTCTAGTGCTTCTAAGTCACCTTTTTATTCATCTCCATGGATTGCTTAGAAACCCGATTTCTTTTGTATTTTATTCCACAACTTTTTTTGAAGGGTTTCCATTGTTCTGCAACACCATGGGTTAAGGGAGACTTTTCTTACACTTCTTGACTTTTACTTTTCCTTTTCACCACACCCCCAACTTAGGTTTTTGGCCTAAGTTGGCTATTTGCTAAACCACAAATCAAGAGGATTATAGGTAGTGGGTCAAGTAAGGTCTAGGGTGCATCAAGGTTCTTCTAAAGAAATATAAGGCTCAAAGGGTGTTCAAGAGAGTTTCACATGCTCACGGGTAGGCCACAAAGAGGTATATGTTAAATTTGGCTCACACTCTTCAAAAGTTGCCTAAGATCATTTCAAGAGCACACCTTACTAAATCAATCAAACTAACCGAGAAAATTCTAGGTTTGTTCATGCAAAGTTCAAAGTAAGCTCATCACATAAGGCATTGACACTTAAGTCAAACAAGACAACACACTTTCGCTAGTGTGCAATGGTCATTACAAGAGAATCAATTCGATAAATGGCTAATCACAACGAGATGCAAAGAGTTCACATATTGTCTATGCAACTTCATTTGGATTCATCGTAGCCGTACATTCATGTTCATTCGATTGTAAGCCATATTTAAGTCATCGATATTGATCGAAACCGAGACTCAAATTTTTGCGAAAGAACAACCACATTCAACTCATGAGGGGTGGCAAAAATGTGTGAAAAATTCAAAATTTTCGGAAGGGGTCATAATCATTTTGCAATTAAAAGTAAGTGGAGCCTTAAGCTCAAACATCCACAAAAAAGAAGTATTGACACAACTTAAAACATAATAGCCCACAAGTATACAAAACAACACAAACATCAACACAAAAGGTGTGGGCCTCACCCCACCACAAAAAAAAGTATTTGTCCTCAAATGCAAATAAAAGTATCAAAAGTAAATAATACAATAAGATAGAGAGGGGGTGAAGAAAGGTCATGTCTATGCAGTCTCTTTCTCTATTGGGGTTTCAGTGACTGATGGAGTAGTCTGTATTTTTCAACACTTTCCTCATTTTAACCACAAAACCAACTCACCATTATTCTAGTATAATAATTAAAAGCAGTAAAACCTTGGGTTGCCTCCCAAGAAGAGCCTTATTTTACGTCATGGCACGACGCAAGTCCTGTCTCATTCACCGTTATTGGGGTTAGCCCTAGTGTCAGTAGGTGGTCAATATGTCATTTGGGTGGAGATGAGGCACTGTAAAACTCAGGAGTGACCTGATTAACTGGATTGATCTAGAGTGAGATCCAATCATTTGATTCAACACTTCAATATTCTCCTTCATTTCTTCCATCACCCAATCTTGCTCGGTGATCCTTTGGAGAATGGTTTGAAATGTGTCCTCGACATAATTTTTTCCCCCATCTCTAGACTTTCTCTGCTCATGAGGGGGTATATACCTCCCCTTATTATTGCATTGGACTTCCACCTCTGAGATTTGGTGGCCAAGTCGTTTAGCTGAGATGCCAATGTTGTCTGCATGAGGTCCTTTTGGACTCCTTGGCTCATTTCAACCAATTTGCAGCTATGCTGCTCAGCCATGCTCATCTAAATGGACAACTCAACAAAAAAACAAAACTAAAAGTAAAGTTAGTGACACTACAACTAAGAAAAACAAAAATTCTCAAATAACACCACTCCTCGGCAGCGGCGCCATTTTGATGCTTATCGTGACCAATGACACTAACCTACGGTACGATCGTTGATAATATAGTAACCCAACCAAGGGTTGGGGTCGTGTCCCAAGGGACTGGTTTTGAGAATTAATAGAAAATAAAATTTAGTTCTAATTAGTCGTAGCTAAAGACATTAACGAGTAAAAACATAGTAAATTAAAGGGGGTGACACAAAAGTGTCAAATATCAAATAGGGGTTTGTCATAAGTGTAATAACAACAACAAAATTAAAGGGGAGAGCAAGTATGGGATGAAGTTCTTGGGGTGTGACCGCAGTATAAATTGATATAAATCATTGAGTACATGCTTTTGATAGGAAATTTGCAAGCTAATAGTGACTAGGCTAAGCTTTAAATGGAAATAAGTTCCCTCTCGGGCAACTTATCCCGTTTCAAATGGGTTCCTCTCGGACACCCATTTGCCGCATAAGGCCAGCCTATGCCTTACCTTACTCACTCTCTCGAGCTGAGTGTTAGGATATGAGACTAGGGGCCACCCTTTCGAGCTGAACCTCATGTCGACCCACTCCTTAGGCCATCAGTCTAGTGGTCTTGGTTTCGCGACCTCTCTCTCTCGAGCAAGCTGAAAACACATGGGTGATTTTGTATTTACAACTAAAAACCCATTAAATTAAACCACAACCACTAGGTGAAATCACCATTAAAATACATCTAACCTATCAGCAAACAAGACCCAACAATAATATTAACACATATTTGCTAAATCACACCCCAAGAATGGGGCTTTTTAGCCACACATCAAGAGATAGAAATTTATACCTAAATGAGTTTGCATTCAAATGGGTATGAAGATTTAAGTCTTGTTACAGGCCTAGAATGAAGAATCCAAGAGGCCCAACTCTAATTCTAGAAGACGAAACCCTCTTCTTCTTCAAGTCTCCAAAACCCTCTCAAACTTAGAACAAAAATATCAAAAAAAGTACTATTCCATTGTGAAAATTATAATAATTGTCCAACTCCCTAAAAATTAATAAAGAGTTTAGTATTTATAGACTTCAGAAAATAGTGTTGGCGGATCGCTCAACGAACATAGTGCTAAAGATCTAAGTTGGGTAACAAAGTGAAAGATCAAATATGTGGGAAAAAAACAGACAAAGAAAAACTAGAAAGAAAAAAGAGAAGAGAAAACCTTCAACGAAAAGGAGAGAAAATGAGAAAAGAAAAAGAACAAAAAATAAATGAGCAGAAGCTATCAAGAAAACAAAGTCAAATGCGAAAATGAAAAAACATTGAGAGCATTGTGAAAATTTTAAGGAGGAAATAGTCACTTTATCCCAAATGAATGTCCTACTTTCCCCTAAGCCTACATTACAAGTCAATGAAAAGTCCCATTTGATCTCAATTTTGGTGTT